>JAQPPZ010017000.1:10185000-10785000 GCA_028583015.1 Wollemia nobilis | reverse complement strand
TAGCAGCCACCAATAACCTCTCTTGCGAAAGAGATTACGGGTGTAGAAGAAATGAATCGAAAAGAATGCAATCGGGTGTTTGATTTTGGCAGCACTTCGTCGCTTGAAATGTCTACCGACTTGTCCTTTTCTGGGCGGGAAAGTCCACCATTTTATAGACCCATGGGGTCTCTTTGGAGGGGCACGCAGGGATGCCACGTGGCGGCCATGCCTTCCCAAAAGGGAGGAGACTCCTCCTTGACTTGGGCTTACATGACTGCCCTTGTGACAGTCCGCTAACTGCCAATCTGCCCACCTACGCGTGCATGCATAGCAGGCGGCAATAACTGACTGTCCTCGGCTGCCACTTGTTTAACGTCCGCTTTGATGGTTTTAATGGCACTTTTAAATGTTTTAATGTCTGCCTTTGATTGGTTGAATTCCGCCTTTGATTGGTTAAGGTCCACCTCTGATTGGTTAAGGTCCGCCTCTGATTGGTTAAGTCCACCTTGGCGTGAAGATGGGAGTTTGTCGTGATATCACGACGTCACGATATCGTGACGTCGCGATATCGTGACACTTCGACCAAGGCTTCCCTTTGGGCCCGAAGTGTCGCGATATCACTACAGGCCAAGGCTTTCCTTTGGGCCCGAAGTGTCGCGATATCACGACACTTCGGCCAAGGCTTTTTTGGGCCCGAAGTGTCGCGATATCATGACACTTCGGCCGAGGCTTTGTTTTGGGCCCGAAGTGTCGCGATATCGCGACACTTCGGCCAAGGCTTTGTTTTGGGCCCAAAGTGTCGCGATATCATGACACTTCGGCCGAGGCTTTGTTTTGGGCCCGAAGTGTCGCGATATCGCGACACTTCGGCCGAGGCTTTGTTTTGGGCCCGAAGTGTCGCGATATCGCGACACTTCGGTCGAGGCTTTGTTTTTGATAAAGGCTTGCTTTTGATTAAGGCTTGTTAAAATGACCAACTTTGTTTTGTTTACTTTTCGACCTTCTAAACTATTGTGTAAGTGGCTAGGACCACTGTTTGACCTCTGAGGGCTGCCCTGAAAGCTGTGTGTGTCAATGCGATCAGTGTTTGTAGTCACATAATCGGATTGGTGCTGTTTTGGTGTCTACACACCCATATCATTTATAGATTTAACAAATTTTATTAAAGCCCCTTCGTCGAAGAGTTGAGAAGTGAAATAAATTTTTATTTCTATCACCCTTCTAAAGCTATAATTCTCTATATTTTTGCTTCCATAAGGATTCTTCACATGCAAGAGTATTGTGGATCTAAGCTAAAATTATTTTTTCTTTATCTGTAATATCCACTAAATAACCTTCATATTCTATATTATTTTTTAGGTCCCTCATATCAGCTTTAATATGTTCCTTGCATCTAAATATATTTCCAAATACTTGTTTATTCCACATTATTAGCTTAGATATCACATATTTTATCTTTATATAAATCTTAGAAACTCCTTCCCCTCCTAGGATTTTAGCCCACAAATATCTAGTCGCTTGCTCTAGATTTAGATGTTTACACCACATGTCTTCAAACCAAATGGATTTTGGTGAGGACCAGTCAAATCATTGATTAGGATTAGGACTAGATAGGGTGCAAAGGGAAGCTCCACCAAAAATTGAAATGCCTTGCTGAAATATTAGGAAACTATCCAATCTAGACATAATGAGATCATTACCTACCCTGATATTACTCCATGAATACTTTGATTCCTTTAATTCAATATCTATAAACTCTACTTTCATAATTAAATCAATGAAATTCTCCATACTTTTATGGTCTGGAGGTTTTCTCTTTTTTTTTTAAAAGAATAATTGTGCGTTAAAATATTTGGCCTGAATAATTATTGGCCTGAATACTTGACTTCTCTATGTCTTCCTAGTTTTTGAAACAAAACTTAAAGATAATATTTTTAATTTTCTAAGATTTTTATTTGTATTCCTTATGTCTCCCTAAGTTTGAATATATTATTACTAAACTCTAAATTTAAAAAAAATATTTTTGATGTTAAATACCTTATGGCTCCAAAATAAAAAAATTAGCAATTTAGAAAATAATATTTGCAAATTTTATATTTCTAATTTTATGTAGAATACCTTATTTCTCCAAGTCTCAAATTATTTACCAATATTAAAATTGAATTTCAAATTGAATAGATTAATTACAAAACTTGTAATTAAATTCCTAAAACTTCAAATCAAATTTTCAATAATCTTCAAGACTTTTAAAAATACATTTATAGGGTTCCTTGGGTTTCAATTTCTCAATTTGATGTCTTATCTCTCTAATAGCATAATTAGTTTAGGTGGAAATAGAATAATTAAATTAAACCTTATGCAAAATGAATAGTATTTAACCCCTATTACTCCAAATATTTATAAAATAAAGAATTAAGTCAAATTAATACATCCTTTATGTATGGCACACAATATTTCTGGTCTACAAGACATTGATATCTTAAGGTGTACTTTTAATCTTCTCTTATTTATGAGGTATGTGATAATTTTCACCTCCCAAATAACTACCTTCTCTAACTTTACATGAATTTTTCTCTCCTTACGATGCTCACCAAACTCAACTTTGAAACTTCTACTTTTGGAACTTACACATTACATGCATTTAATACCTTATTCAAAAAAATTTTACTCTTTATTAAATGATGTTTGGAACTTCTTCTTCTATGTTCCAAGTGCCATAAGATATATTTAGCTTCTCAATGACTTGTTATTAGGCTCTAGGTGTTACTTCTTCAATGCTTACATTAACCTAGGTAACTTTATTACTCCTTTGGTATTTGATTTTTGTATGCTCTCTTTTCTTTCTAAATGCTTGACTAATTGGATAACATCCTCACGATACCAATAAATGGACACCATGTTGTCTCCTACATATTGGTGATTATGGATACTCACTCTTGGTTCCTCCTTGTAGTAGTTGTAAACCCTATCACTTGGTTTTCCTTCAATGCATTTTTAACATCCAAATAATATCTCTTCTACTGTTCACATTCCAAAACTAGTAGATGGAAGTTATATTCCTTGGAATGAATATTATGGTGGCTCATCCAATGTTTGGTGGTTTTTAAAATAGTTCTCCTCCTCCTTAGCTCACTGGCTTCTCATTTCATGTTAGGTGGATTTTTATTACACGGTGGTTGACCCTTGCATGATGGTTCTTGGTGGCTCCTCTCCTTAGCATGGTGGTCCATCCTCAAACTTGGTGGCTCTTCTCCTTTGCATAGTGGTTTTTCCACATACACAATGGATTATTCCTTAGCATTTCACCTTCACTCAATGCTATATTTTTTCTACTTTTAGACTACTCCTTATCTACCTTGTACCTTAGATATCTTCCTTATTTTTCTAGCCCATAAATAGCATATTATTCTTCATCTAAATTTTTGTATTTTTCTACAAATTTATGTAATGTGGCTCTAGAAATTTGTCTTCAAAAACTAGAATTTAGTGCCTTTTTTCTTGATGTCTTTACCTTTACAAAAATTCTTGCAACATTAATAACAACAGTAGCAAATGCTCCAAAAAGATGCACTTTTATCTTCAATTTTGTAGTCTTTTCCTATTTGCATTTTAGCCTCCTTTCATACTCACTTGCTCACATTTTTACCATCCATAACTTGTTTCTTAAAGTCCAGAATTTTTACAGCTTGTTTCTTCTTAACACGCTGCCCAAAAATCTACTTTATCTCCTTTGAAAATTCTACCGAATAACTCTGAATTTTGCATATTTTATCTTATAAAAAATACTATCCAAAATATTTTTTTTTCCTTCCAAATAGTTATCACAAAACACTGGAACTTTCAGCTCTTCTACTTCTTCAAATGTTGCCCAAAATACCTGTAAATACTACTCCAAAATTTTGCCTTCTTCTCCTTTAATTTTTTGCTCACTTTTTTTTATATATAATTTACAGCTCTATATCTCTTCCAAATGCTGCCTAGAATGTCTTCGAATGCTGAATTTTCATTATACAGTTTGTTGTGCAAAAAATATTCAAATTATGCCCCAAAATATTTACAATTCACAACTCTACTATTTCCTTCAAAAATCTGTCCAAGACTATCAAATTTGCAGCTCTTTCTATTCCTAAAAATGCTGTCTAAAATCTACCTTTTTCTCCTTCAATGTCAGCCTTCAAAAGTTTAATGGGTTCCTTAAAAAATATCAATTGGTGGCCTCTTAAATCCTATTTCTCCTCATTAGCTCTCATTGAATTTTGTCTTTAACTTTGACCTCTTTTATTGGTCTATTCTTCAAAATTCTTAATATATTTAAATATTCAAATATACTTCCTCAAAATAAGGCAAACTCTTTACCAAATCCTTTCTCCTTGAATCAGTTTCACAAATCCTTTTGGGCTTGTCATTATATAGCAATTATTATCCTGAATTTGGTGTGATTACCTCCTTTCATGAGTTTCTTATTTTTGCAATCTTCTACCTCAAACTTGTTTTAAATCTCCTCCAATGGCCACTTCTTCAATTTTTTCAATAGGGCTTCTTTATTCTCCTTATTTTTCCTTTAAAATTTCAATGGGAACCTTTTCCTAGGCCTCCTTAATATTCTATCTCAAATATCCTATCTCATTTTTCAAGTCTTAAATGGGAATTCTTCTCTTAGGTCTCCTTTGTATCAATATTCAATAAGGCTTCTCTAGCCCCTTTATTTCTTCTATCTTCAATATAATATGGGATATCATATCTTAAGTCTCCTCAGTATTCAATATTTAATATTCAATAGGGTCTTTTTGTTGGGACTTCTTAATATTAAATGTGTACTATATTTCTACAGTCCCAAAATCAATTTCTATGCAAGGAAAGCACATAGGCAATCAAAGGTAAAAAAATTCTCTATATATTGTAGGAAGCTTCTCAATTTCTGAGCATAATTTTCTACAACAAAAACTTAGACAAAAATAATCAAATACATTCAAATCTTCATTTTTTTTAAATCAATTAACTTCACTAGTTGTTTTCCAATCTAGTGGTAAAAACTATGTTGAGTCCTAGTATTCATGAGTTATTCTACAACTCTATAGAAATACTCTAGACAAATATAACTTGGAATATTCTTCCACCTTCAACTTTGTTTTATCTATCAAAATTTCCAATAGGACCTCTTTCTTTATTCTCTTAATCTTGTCAATGTGAAGGTATATCTTCAAGAAATGAACCTATGTTGTAGATTGCCTAATTTATTATCGGAATAGGTAAACTCAATCTATCCAAGATTTTAAAATATTGAATCTCCAATATTCACTGGTTCATCTTCAACACAATGGAAATACTATCTTCTTTGGATTTCTTTCTCTAGAGGTAATATTTTCAACTTCACTGGTTTGTCCTTGACCAGTGGAAATATTCTTAGACTATTTACAACTATTAAGAAAACCTACATAAGAAAAGACTTGTAGCTTTGATACCACTGTTAGCTTTAACTACTTAACTCTTAATGTAAATAACCACATAATAAAATATGAAGTTGCAATACAAAATAGTCAATAATGAAAATAATTTATTCAAATATAATTCACAAATAACTCATAAAATGAATACTATTAAATACTTTCAAAAATAGTAAATTGATATAGGATAAAGATCTCATACACTATTTCCTTTATTTACAATGCTTAGTCACATATATAATAGAACATGACTCTTAATATGGAGTACTCTTGGCCTTTACTCTTCTTTGATACTCTTCACTTTTCTATTCTAAGGATACGTACACTCTTACATAATGGAAACTTGTTCATTTCCTGCATATTATTACATTACATAAAATATTTACTCACACTCTAATATAGAACACACTCCTAATCTAATGAAGTATCCAAGGTGGTGCATTAGCATATACAAAATAATGTAATATAATCCAACATTAAATCAAACTCTACCCACATAAATTAGGATCACACCATCCAATTTCCTCCACAACTCCTTAATTTGAATGATAAGAATCCTCAACATCCATATCTCCAAATAAACGTTCCTCATGCAATGCAGAGTTCCTACCAATATTTGAGAATATGATTCTATTATTATCCTCCTATAAACTTGTCTTACCACCCAGATAGAAGCAAGTTTTATAGCTAATTTTTTTTAAATGTTTGTGGCCTTACCCAGGAACTATAGTTCCCAATAGAGTATTATCCTAACATAATTCCTATAGACCACTCCAACTCTAGTTCTACCTAGATTACCTTCTGAAGATCCATCAGAATTAATTTTAATATAGTCTTCAAAAGTGTTTTCTGACTAGCTCTATCCTACCCCTCCTACACATCAAATTCCTTCTCCATAATATCTATATTAGCCTAAGGTTTATCTTTAGCATTAACTATCACAACTGCTATGGATTTTCTCAAATAAACCTACTAGACACCATCCAAGGATGAAAAGGTTTCTCTTAAAATTGTAACATTTCCCTCCAACCATACTTTCCAATAAATAAAATACAGTTCAAGCTTCAACCTGATATGAAGATCTTTAGATTTAAATATTTTCCTCTTCCATATTTCCTAAATATTAATCCAATTCAAATCATTGTTGGCTTAGATTTTATAACCAAAAACCCATCTCTCTTAGTGCATTAATGAGCACTCAAACATTAGGTGATTAGGTGTTCCCTCACTTTTATATCACAAAGCACTCTAGGATAGGCTAAAAATTCCCCTACATCTCATATTATTAAATATAATATTTTTTGTGTGCATAATTATAGGTAAAGAAGTTTAATTTTAACCAACACTTTGAATACCAAATTTTTCTTCAATCGTCAACATAATATGGATGAGTAAGATATTATAGAAGGATATTTTCATATCCATCCTTAACCATGTAGACTCTAAGTCTCCCATAGCCCCAAGCTAGTTCATCATGCTCATCTCTATCTATGAGAAATATTTCTACTAATATTTTAATAATAACTTATATCAATTCCATAGGTATTAGAATTGACTACTTTTCCAACTTCTTAAGCTACTTAAATGTATAATTTTCCAACTATTTGGTGCAGAAATAACTTTCAATATTGATCCAACCTTTGCTTTCCATGGATATTTTTATTTTTTTTACTTCTTGAAATTTAGTAATTATAGGTGGATATTGATCTCATGAATATATTGAAAACCATGCCTTCTCCCTCTCCCCACTTTTAAAAATAATTCATCTTTCACTACCTGAGATCCTAGATTTAAATCCTACAACACCAAGGACCCATTTTCATACAAATAAAAATAGATCATCTCATTTGGGTTCACCTATACCAAATTTTTACTAATTAAACATTTATTGAATAAAGAAGTTGGTTGGGAGATTCACATCTAGTAAATATTTTTATCCAAAACTTGATTTTTTAGCTCTTATCTCCTCAAGCCCAAAAATACCTTTGCCTTATGTTGGATTACTTTATTCCAACATACTAACATTCATTTTATCTCCCATTATACTCCACATAATAATATTTTAGTCATCTTGTCGAACTCTTTCCATATTTTTTTATATTTGTGGAAAACATCCCAAAACAGATGCCACTTTCGGGTAAGACCCAAGGAGGCAAGGGTATCCATTCCGCCAAAAACACCTAGGACTCGAACCTGTCCTACCACCTTTGACATACTCAAGGAGCGAACAAACACACAAAACCAATTTAAAAAAAAAGTAAATAACAATAGAAGTAATAAAATAAAATAAAAAGCATGCTCCTTGAGTGTGTCAAAAATAAAAGCACAACCAAACACGCACAATAATATAAAGGAAACCACAACACAAACCACATATAAAAACATAATAACCACATAATAAAACACAAACAAAACAAAAACAACAGAACACTACAAATACATAACCCAAAAAAAACATGAAAAATAAACACAACCAAAACCTAAAAAATTAAAAAATAAAATAAAAAACAACCAACAACAGACAATAAACAAAAACAAAAAACATAGAAAACACTCACACATAAAAATACAAAATAACACAAACAAAGAGAAACCCAAGAACAAGAACGAAAAAAACACAAGAACAATAACAAAAAACATAAAAAAAAAAAAAAAAACAACAAAAACACAAGAACAACAAAAAACAACACAAAGAACACAAAAACAAAATAAAATAAAAAAACCCACCCACCTTAAAAAACTAAACAAAAAAAAAACAAAAAAGAAATAAAAAATGAACAAAACAATGACCTATCTAGAACAGAAGACTATTAAGGCAAGAATCAACAGAGGAAACAAAGTAAAGAATAGAATGAGCTAGGGAACTAAAAAAAACTGAATGAACCAAAGACAAGCCAAGAAAAAAAAAAATACAAGAAGAAACTAGGTATCTTCAAAACTGGATCCATACAAAGAAATGATAGAAAGAAGAGCTTCCCTAATTTGAGAAGCCCACCATATAGGAGGGTGGCCATAACAAGTAAGATCTCCTTTGTCCAAAGTCCAATTAGCTGAAGCATCAACACTCTTTTTTTTATCTCTGACCACATGATTGTAATCAACTTTCAAAAATCCCATCTGGATTAATTGAATCTTCACAATAATTCTTTTTATTCTCCAATCCACCTTATGATTCTTAGAAGGATTCTTCAAGAGATTAATCATAAGTTGAGAGTCAGACTCAACTAACACCTTTTCCCATCCAACCTTAGTAGCCTCCTAAAGGCCTCTAAGGATACCATACCCCTCATCAAGGTTATTGTAAAGAATACCCAAATTCTCAGCAAAAGTAAAAACTAGGGAGCCATCTAAAAGTCTACCAATTCCTCCCACACTGGCTTTTCCAAGGTTCCCTCTAGAGGCTCCATCAGTATTGAATTTTCCAAAATCCTAAGGAGGAGGTTGCCAATTTCTATTCCTATCCATCTTACTAATACTCACATTCCCTTTAAGTTGGTTGCCCTTAGAAGGTTTAATATTCAATCTTTGCATCACTTGATCCCATATTTGGTGGGAGTTTTGGGGGTGATTAAGGAGATGATGGACTGATTCAACTAAGTTGGCTATGGTCTTTTTCCAAATATAGTGAATATCCTTCCTATCTTGATTAAAAATTTGGTTGTTCCTTTCAATCCAAATATTCCAAAGAAGAATGGTAGAACCCATCCAAACTAACTGCCTAATAAAATGATCAACATCCTCTTGATTAGGCCAATCCCTCCAAAGCTATTCAAAAGTAAAAAAAATGGACCACTGTAAGCCAAGTAAAGTTGCCATTCTCCTCCATAGCTTAGAGGCTAAAGTACACTCAATAAAAATATGGTTTATATTTTCTACATTCTCTTCACACATTTCACATATAAAAGGGCCATGAAAACCATGCTTCATAATTTGCTCACCAGTAAGCACCCTACGATGTAATAAAAGCCAATTAGAGAACCTCACCTTAGGCCAGAGCTTTTGAGCCCACAATCGAGAAAATATGTCAAAATAATGGTTGAGATTATTATGGCATAAGGTCAAATAACCTTGAGCAACTGAATACTCACCCTTAGTAGTGTTGTTCCATCCAAAACAATCTTTTTCATGGGACCAAGAGAGGGATCTCATATGAAGGATGCCTTGGATATCTTTTCTTTGCCTTTTTGGGATTTGAATAGGTCAGTCCTCAATAGGGATCCAATATCTACCAACCTTTGAATTACTAGTATGGCAATGACAGTAATTAGCCACCTTTATCCAATTAGCTCGGTGAAGCTCCTTCATCCAAGGCCTCCAATCAGGAAACTGAGTTATCAAAGGCTTGTGACCATCCCAAGAATATGTCCAAAAATTTACATGTTGACCATTATGAATGATCCAAAATAATTTTTTTTTTATCAAATTCTCACCAGTCTTAAGAACTGCTAAAATGGGATAACCTTTGGTAGGAAATTGATAGCAAAAAAGGTCTTTAGGACTTTTTTCTTAGCATATTTAGCACGAATATTATTGGCCCAAAGAGCATTGGGGTTATGCAACATCCTAAAATATAACTTAGAAGCTAAAGATGTTGTTATTAATTGAAGACCATAATCCTAACCCCCATTCACTCTTAGGAAGACGTAAAGTATCCCATTTCACCAAGGCCCATTTTCTTTTCTCCTTAGCACCACTCCAAAGGAAACGATTAGTAATTTGATCCAATTCTTGAATAACAGCCTTTGGGATATTCAAAACGGAAGAAACATAAATATGAATAGCTTGAAGGACTGATTTTACCAAGGTGATTCTACCCCTAGAAGAAAGCCACTTGTTGGTCCACTTTCCAATTTTCTTCTTGACTTTGTCCAACAACCATTTCCAATATTTATTTTTTTGCCTTTAAATATTTATGGGAATACCTAAATAAGTGATTGTAAGAGAGGTATTATTATATCTTAGATTATCCAATACCATGGATTCTTGTCTATAAGAGCAGTGAAATAAAATAACTTTATATTTATCTTAATTGATCAACTGCCCAGTAGCCTTAGAAAAACAATTAATAATTTGCTTAATATTCGAAGCTTCCTTAACTTTAGCTTTACCTAAAAGAGTACAGTCATCCACAAATTGAATATGAGAGATAGGTCTAGCTCCATGAGCAATGGTAACTCCCTAAAGGGTTTTGTTTTCCCTCTTTTGGTTATAGTCCTACCCAAGCATTCACCAAGAATGATGAATAAATAAGGGGATAGCGGGTCACCTTGCCTAATACCTCTGGAATATGTGAAATACTGAGAAGGCCTACCATTTATAAGAACTAAGTATGAAACTAAAGAGATACATCCCATAATCCAATCCATATAATCCTTAGAGAAACCAAATTGCCTCAAAACTTTGATAAGGAAGTGCCAATCCACTCTGTCATAAGCTTTGGATAAGTCTAACCGAATGAACATGGAAGGAGAATTTTGCATATCCATGGAATGGATGGCTTCCTGAGCAAGAACTATCTCATCTACTATTTGAAGTCCTTCCACATAACCCCCTTGCTATGGGGAAATAATATTATGCAAAAGAGGCTTCAACCTTTCTGCCATGATTTTAGTAATTATTTTGAGAAGAACATTACATAAAGCAATAGGTCTAAAAGCTGAGATATAATCAACCTCTTGAGATTTTGGAACAAGAGTAATATAAGTTTTATTGATAACCTTCAAAATTTATTTGGCTTTCCTGGCTTCTTCTACCACCTCTAATAAATCAACATGAAGGATATCCCAAAACTCTTGGTAGAACTCAATAGGAAAACCATTAGGACCTAGGGTTTTACCTTTTTGCATTTTAAAAACTACTTGTTGAAGCTCATTGATAGTAATAGGAGCAATCAAAATAGAGTTTTAAGAAGTGATAAGATACGGGATTGCTTGAATAAAATTATATTGTGAAGTTGAGTCAAGGGGAGTAGCAACAAAAATATTGGAAAAGTAATCAACAACAATAGAGTTCATGCCATCCCAAGTATAAACAACATCTCCAGAATCTGATTTTAAGGAAGAAATAAAGTTGTGAGATCTTTGAGCTAGAAGAGATTTGTGGAAGAAATTTGTGTTTCGAGCTCCTTCTTTGAGCCATTGAATTCTAGATTTTTGCTTCCATAAGATTTCTTCTCTTTTTTCCCATTCCTCTAACTGAGTTGTGAGTTTAATTTCATTTGCATTTCTCTTCTCTGTGAGGCCATCTAAATGGATTTTCTTATTCAAATTTTCAATATGAGCAATAAATTCATGTTTTTTTTATTAACATCCCCAAACTCTTTCCAGTTCCAAGTCTTGATTTTGGATTTAATGTATTGCAGTCTTTTGGAAAAACAGAACATCTTAGTACCATGCCTAGGTTTACCTTCCTTCCACCATTTTTGCACATGAGTTCTGAAGGAAATTTCTCTAAGACACATTAATTGAAAATGAAAAGGAGAGAAACTCACATTGGTTTTCAACATTTCCACCATGACTGGCCAATGATCCGAACTAGCATTATTAAGAGTCTTCACTTTAGGAATGTGACCACGGATTAAGAAATTTTCAGAGAGCAAAACCCTATCCAATATCTCCATTATACAAGCTAAGCCTTGCCTTCTGTTAGACCAAGTCATAAGGCCATTATCTGATTGGATATCCACAATATGGAGGTTTGTAATATATTCGCTCATGAGGTCAGTGCTTTTGTCCGAATTTCTATTTCCTCAACTTTTCTCATCTAGAGAGAGGATGGCATTGAAATATCCTCCGATCAAGATCCAAGATTTTGGAAAATGAGAGATAATATGAGTAATATCCTTACACTGTCTTTTTTTTTCCTCCAAAGAAGTTAGAGCATAAACAGTAATGTAGAGCATAATCTGGTTGGAATTTCTAATTTGAATAGCTATAGCCAACAAACCCCAACTGCCAACCATATGGTGAATAACTACCTCTTTTGGATCCCAAAGACAAGCAATGCCACCCGAAGCCCCTTGGGAACTGAGGGAAACTAGTTTTCCAGTTAGACAAATTTTACTAGCAATTAAGTCCATATCTTCCATTGACATTTTTGTTCTTTGAAGAAAAACAAGATGTGGATGATTTACCCAAATAATTCTTCTAATTTCATTTTGTTTTGAAATTCTCCCTTTGAGTCCTCTAATATTCCAAGTGATGATCTTCATTAATACCAGGGCTAAAAAAGTTGGGAAGGGCATTAATCTTACCTTCCTCTAGAAGCCTTTCACCTTCTTTTACCATATGATATTGATTGGTCTTGCAACCTACTTTTTGATTAGAATCCATATTCAATTTTTTTCCCTGTTTCTTGACTTATTCCAATTGAATCTGAGATGGCTTCTAACCTTGAAGAATACTCGTACACATCCAAAATTTTACTATATGGTTCAATGGAGTCTATATTGGGACTTGCATTATTTGATGTTTTGACATTTGAAATATTGTTTTTCTTGTGTAATTTTTGTCCTTTTTTTTTCTTGTTGAAAACCTTTGATTTGTTGGTTTGTCTCTAAGTTCTTCCCTTCATATTTAAATTGTGTTTCTAATATTTTAGTTTCCATTATTTCCTCTTCCTCCCTAGGGATATCATTTGTGTTTCTAATGAAGGTATTAGAACTTAAATATGCATTTCTCATTCTTCCCCTCATTCTTCTTCTCCTCCCACTTATCCTAAAATACATTCTTCTTCTTCTCATGCTAGAAATCCTTCTTCTTCAATGTGTTGTGAAATTTTTAAAAGGCATGGTCATGTAAAATCCAAATGCTTTACTTTTCAAAAACTTAAGAAGAAGAAATTCCTAATTGTACAACATACAAGTGAGGAACCATATGGTGGTCCCATCATGGCTACAAGGATAGAAGAAGAGTATCATGCTTTAAAGGATAAACTAAACAAAGCTACCCTCATGTCACATATATTTGTTCAAGGGGATCGCGACCATTTTTTTATCACTAGATCGCATCTTATGCATGATTTCTATGTTGATTGTATCATAGATAATGGATCACAAACAAACCTCATTGCAAAATCCATTGTGGAGAAGTTGAAGCTTTCCATAAAGCCACATCACCAACCATATGCACTTGGGTGGAAATATGTATACTCCACATCTAACATGACATACACTTGCACCTTGAATTTTGCTTTTGGTGATAATTTTGTGGATAAAATAATATGTGATGTCACAGATATGGATTATTGTGGACTATTGCTAGGTAAACCCTATTAATTTTATGGGAATTTTGTTTATCATTTTAAAAATAAAACCTACACTTTGGATTTTCATGATTAAACCTACTTGATATAAAGTAATACACCCACATAAAATTTGATGTTAAGTTGTAGGTATGTTTGGAAGCCACTATGTCAAACACTCATTTTGGCTCCTACTTGTATAATTTCCACACATATTTAAGAACAAACACCATCAAAGGTACATGATAAAGAAGAATATTCACTCCCACAAAATGAACAATCACAAGAGCAAGTGTTTTAAGGAACCCATCAATATCTCTCATGAGAAAGATTCTATTCATTCTATTGGCAATATTTTGGGTACACCTATGGACACAACCACTTTTTCCATAGATATTGCCTTTGGCTTTGCCCACTCTCACCATTACACACATGGAGGAGCAAGCTAAGAATACTTATTTCATTGAGCACAGTAGATCCTTCTAGGCAAAATACCATAGGACTTGTATGAGACTTCGTAAGAGTAGTAGAGATGGTACACAAGCATCACAATCCTCACTCATATCAGGTTGGAGATAGAGTTTGACTTCCTTTGGATAAGAATAACTTTCCAAAGACACCATTTAGGATCTTATTTTGGTACTTGATCCTATCATCAGCTCTACAACAACAGTGGTACCTGATCGTCAACTTCTACTCATTTCAGATAGAGTTTTCAAGATGAAGACTCATCATACTAGACATGGTTCTTCCACTTCTTGCCTTGTCACCCACCATGGTCATTTTCCACATGGCTCACTATATTCCTCATCATGATATGGTCCATGACTTTCCAAATTTGTTGAGAGCATTGGGGTCCAATGCTTCTATTGTTGGGAAGAGTGTTGAGGATGCTTAGGCTTATCCATTTAAGCCTAAGTTAATATTATTTATTATTTTATTAATTTCCTATTTCTTGAACTTTGTATTCATGTGAATCATAGTATACCCATATTATAAATAGGTTGTTAAGTTGTTTGGGCATTTAGTTAACTGTTAGGATATGTCTTGTTTTCTAGTATTTAGTTGTCATTTTTTTAGCAGATAGTTATTTTTTAGTTAAGTGTTTAGCCATGTTTAGAAAATTATTGCAACCACTTAACCTATGTGATATTATATTGTATTACTTATATGTTATTCTATTGCTAAAAAGAAATCAGCTTCATGTTGATTTTCTACATCAACTAACCTTGGGATAAAAATATAGTGATTTACCCTTTGGTTATCTTTGAAATAAGAGTGTGTGTTTGTTTATTGTCTCTTTTAGTATTGTATGATGGACTTTGACTAGGAAGAGATTTTGGACAAAAATAAAATTCTCCTATTTTAGGTCTTTTATCTACTTATGTCAATCTAAATGATTGATTGTTGCTAAAAAATATGAAAATAACATGATATATATATATATATATATATATATATATATAACACCAACAAATATATTGGCTAACATAAAATACCCTATAATTTAAATTTAGACAACACCAATTAGTTATAGATGAGTCAGGTGGACATTGAAAGGTTAAATTTGAATTAAAATTAGAGTTTTGATATATTTATAGCAAGTGTGCCTCTCTTAAAATTTAAGTGCAAAACTTTGTTAAAAGTTGATGAATGTGAACTAGTAATTTTACAAGTGTATTAGTAAAAGTGAGCAATGCAATAGTCATAATGATAAATCCTAATGAAATTTAAGGCAAGGAGTGATTCATAGGGATATATTAAGCATCTTATTGCATTCTAGATGGTCCTAAGTGGGTATATTAGGGGATTTTTAACATATGGATTACTCGAAGGTAAATATTAGTGTCTTTATAAGGATTTCACATCCTAAGACCTGCCTACTCTCTCTTGTATACTTGGCTAAAATAAGGAACCATTATTTTTCTAATTACCTTTATTTAATATTTTTATTAATTAGAATTTGAATTTATGCCTTTTTCTTAGCATACAACACATATACAAGTATATATAACATGTTTTTTATCCTCAATATTTGACCCCTACTAGATAAACTTCCCTTGAGTATTACCAATATTCTTTAATACATTGGTATTGAGAATTTGATATGGATGTCTAAAATTCTGAACATAAGCTTGAAGCCTTTTAACAAATTTATCACCATAGAAAATTTCACTCCATGTTCTTAAATACAAGTCATATATGGTACTACCAATCATTTCATCTACAACTTCATAATTAAAAAAATTGATTATAATTATAAAGGAAAGTCATAGGATAGTGTGAACTCAATTCCGAATTGTATTTAATTTATTTTTTAATCTCTAAATTTCAGCATTAACCATTATATCTTGATCAATAATTTTATCCTTAGTAATTGCATCTTGTGATACATTTTATTTTTGATAAAAAAAGAGGTAAATTTTTTATTGAAATAAAAAAAATAGACAAGAGTCAAGAATCATATTACAAAAAAATTGCCTCATCTTGTGATACATTCATTGCCTAGATTGATATTACATTTTTTTGCACCCTTAATTCTAGTTATGCTTTTATAAATATAATTTATTCCTTGCTACTTATATTTTTATCAAGAAAATCGCTTATTTTTTAAAATATTTTGCATTAAAATATCTAAAAATAAAATTAGATCCTTCATCATTACTCCCTAGTTATCAAAACATTTAATTGAAATAAAATGTATTTAATTTGTAGACACCAAAACAACACCAATCCGATTATGTGACGACAAGCACTGATCGAATTGACATACATAGCCCCTAGGGCAGCCCCCAGTGGTTAAACAGTGGTCCTAACCACTCCCACAGTAGTTTGGAAGGTCAAAGGTCAATTTGGCACCTTTTTAGCACTTTTCTCCCTACTCGTCCCACCCTGGGATGATTACAAATTGGTATTCATCCCACCCTGGGATGATTATCAGCATTCATCCCAGGGTGGGACGATTAGCAGGTTTGACTGGAAAAAAGTCAAACCTCGATAGGTCCGCCACTTAACTGCACCTTCAGGGCATGCAATTGTGAGGAACGACTTCAAATCAAGGAGAGGGACTTCAGTCAAGCATGCCTTGATCATGGAGGCCTCATGCAAAGAGACTCTAAATCAGGGAATAATATTTTCTCCCAAAATAGGGCAAGCAAGTCAAGTGGCGCCCTCGCATGCGCATTCAAAGAGAGAGACCCTAGGTCTATAAATTGGTGAGTCTTCTCACCCCAAAAAATGAATATAGAGGAGAATTCGGAGCAATGAAGTGCTGCCAAATCAAACCCTTACCCTCATTGTGCTTTTACATCCTTGATCTCTCTTTTGGAAGGGAGGTTATTGGGTGATTATTGGAAGCGCAATCCGGACCCAAACCCAAACATTTGGCCACAATATCCCACAAAATTTTTTGACACAACCCCATAAGAGGTTTTGGACCCATCCCAAGTGGATTGGTGCTGAAACCGAGTCCCAAACGGTGGGCGTCCTGCCCCCGGGTGCCCCCCGCACTATTGTAGTTCTAATCGCCCCACCCCGGAGCGATTAGAAATATATGGTAGATTTCCATAATTTTTATTTTGCATTTGATTCTAGGTTACTTACATATGCTGTCATTTAAATTTCATGTGATTCTGACAAGTTTTGATCATGCTTTTGTTATTTCTCGCTTTCACTAACATGCAGGGAGCATCATCATATTTTGGGTGATAGAGGCCGAATTGGAAAATATCGACCATCTGGGTCATCCCAAAATACCCCGTTTTACCTAACCCCAACTTTGTAGGTGATTTGGAGGCCTCTAGACTAGACATTTAGGAGGTGGATTTCGGACAGGTTATGACAGTCCTAATCGTCCCACCCCGGAGCGATTAGAAATATGTGCAATATTTCTGGACTGTTCCTTTTGTAGTGGCTTCTTGGTAATGTTTTATTGCTTCTATAAAATTTTTAGCTCATTCTGATATGTTTCAGTTATCGTTTTAATCATTTTATGCATGCACTGACCGTAGGCCTTGGGGATCGCATGTTTCTCTCCATCCGTAGGTGCTACTAATCCTTTTATGTTTCTCTGAATGTAGGATCTCGACACTAGAGGAGCAGCAAGGAACCATAGACATATTCATGCAAGCGGTGACAACATTTGGTCCACCCATTTTACATGTGGGCACGCGGAAGAAAGCGTATCAATCCGTGGTGTAATAGAGCCCTACTTAACGCTCCTAGTCCCCAAAAATGGAGGAGACGTATTGTAACCCAATTTTAAAGCAAATTAATAAAAAGGGTTGTACTCAACATTTGCTTTCTATCTTGTTTCAATTCATTTATGTTTCTCTCCTTTCATGCATTTCAGTTCGTAGGACTTAGCGTTACGTTTTGCTTTTGCATACATCGCACTTGGCATTTCCATTTTGTTTCCGTATCCTCATGCTTTCAGTGGCGATCATGGTGGGACCACTGTCCCTTGATTTTAAGATCAAACTTTTGATCAAAATTTGTGTGTTTTGCTTGCAGGTATCAATCTTTCAAGCACTGGACTGCTGCTCGTTCCACCCTATGGCGAATACAGAGCTGGAATTCATGTCACCCAGGGATGAATAGGAATTCATCTCACCCTATGATGAATACAGATCTGTTATTCATCTCACCCTAGGATGATTAGCTCTCTGTGCAATTTCAGAGTAGAAACTCAGAGGCATCCGGTTTGGGCAGAGAAGAGGTAGGGGTTCTGAGCATCCTCTATCATTTTCTGTTTTTTGTCTCTGTCATTTCATATTTCTTTGCTTGCATAGGAAAGTTTATTGCATGATTTCTTTCTTTTCGCAAGTAAAAATAACCCCACACACCATGTGGTAATTTAAACATCAAGGCATTGGTCGTAAAACCCCAACCCTTGATCAAGACCAATGGTGGATTTCATCACCACCTTGGCTTGAATTTTTTGCATACATAACCCCGATCGCTACTATTGCTAGACGTAAATCCTGATGAAAGCTGACCAAGTGTAGCTGGGGTGATTCCCAGTGCATGAGGATAAGTCTTCTATGGTAGGTGTCATAAATAGAGTGATTCCCCTTCCATACCGCCTATGTTCCATGTACTGTTCTGCTCTCACGTACCTATAGTCTCCCTCATGTAAGGGCGGGTATATAGAGAGGTTCGGTATAATGGCCTGGCAGTGGTATATTGAAGGGGTGACCATTTTGGGAGATATAAGAGCCCTCATATTGCATATACAAACAAAAATTTCTTTACAAGGTTTTCAAAACAAACATCAAAACACACTGAACCAGATTTAGGGCACACTTTTAATCCATAAACAAGATAATCATTGCTTTGATTGTGTGTTTCCTTTTGTTTAGTGTAGCATAAAAAATTGTAAAGAAGATAAAAATGTACACATATTTAGAAAAACATCACCATGGTGTACACCCGTAGCCGAGCCCAATCACGGGCAAAAGCTACAAAAAGTGTACAAAGGGGGACAAGTCACCTCCGATATAGTCCCGAGGACTTGGTCATACCGCCTTGGTGGCCTGACCCACAAGATAGTCCACATCATGCCATTACAGAATGGGACTATAGAGGCACCCCTTTGAGGGGCACTCCCACTCAGCATAGACCCTTTCAGGAGGAGGCCATACATGTGGCACTCAACATAGATGGGAGGGCTCCCTTAGATGCTCGTTATGAGTGGCCACCACATGATGAAGTGCTAGAGCAACATAGGGTCCATAAGGAGGGGCCACATGATTATGTCATCCCTCCTTTACCCCTTATTACTATCAAAAACAATAGGCCAAATCCAGAGCACAAGGCTCTTCAGATAGGGCAAGCCAATTCTGCCCGCCCCTTTCACACATATGAAAGGGAGTACGAGGAAGACCACTACATTCCTCAAGAGCAATACATAGCATGGGAGCAATGCACCTCCGCACCTGCTATGTATCAAGATCACCCACTGAGGCCAAAGCCTCGGGTGAATGTCGCTAACCTCGATAGAGGAAAGTGACCCATAGAGATCTCGGATCACCATGACCGAGATAGACATGTAGGAGAGGCATCTAGGCTTCCTAAACACAAGACGATGGAACAAATTGACTTGGCATTTGCCAAACATGCCGCCCACCAAGCACAAATCATGTAGCTCAGGCAAGACCAACAATAGTTAGAGCACCTGTACCACCTTAGCAAAGAGTGCATTCAACGTCAAACAGATGAATTGCTCTAGAACACTATGCCTGAGAGGGTCCCAACCCCTCGTATGCATAAGATAGAATTGTATGAGAGGCACAACCCCTTGGTGCGAGACAGGTCTCCATGACCTTATCAAATATTGCCTCCAAGACCTCCTAGACCTGAGCGGGAGGCCACTCCCAGAAACAATGATGGGCACCCTCCATAGGCACCCACCCATGTTTATAGGTCTCACCCAGGAACTCCTCAAGAAGCCTATGAGGAGTATGAGCAAGAAGAAGAGCGGGCTGAAATGCCCTACCAAGGCAGGGGGGATGCTTTCCGGCTACCCCTCCATAGGCCTCTAGTTCCCCGCAACCCACAACGGGAACAAACCAAGGAGGAAGAGATCAAATCCTCCGATGCATATAAAGCACTGCTAGAGCGCTTAGAGTCTATGGAGACCAAGACTTCTGGGCCCCAAAAGCCCACTTTACGCCAGCTTCGTAGTCACCCTGTGCATCCATCAGTGCCGGCACCCCCATACCCTAAACACTTTAAACTGCCCTAGTTGGCACTATTTAGAGGGGAGGAGGATGCCCAAGAGCACGTGACTAGATTCCTGAGCCAATGCTTTGGCATTCAGGACAATGATGCTTTGCTGTTAAGAACATTTATAACCACGTTCGTAGGCCCTACCTCGGATTGGTTCACTCAGTTGCCAAAACATAGCATCAGTAACTTGGATCAGCTAGTGGATGCGTTCCTCGAACGCTTCACCTTCAACACCAAGAAGAAGGCATCACTAAGTGACCTAGCTAGCCTCAAGCAGTATGAGGAAGAAACCATGGTGGCCTATGGAAATCGATGGAGGACGTTGCTTTCAAAGCTGCCCTACCTCCCTCCTATGGCCGACCTTACCCAAATGTTCTCAAAGAGCTATTTGAGATCGATCTCCATGCTATTGTAGCTGCAACAATATGCCACTTTAGAGGAAGCTCTAGCGCAAGCCAGAATCATTGAGGAGATCAAGATTCAGGATGGCGAGATTGCCAAGCCAAAGAAGAAAGAATGGTCTAAAAACACCAAGACAGGGACCACGCAACCAAAACCCGTTGTGGTCAATCAGGTTGCTATAAACATGCCTAAGCCTGCACAAGCAACGCAGCCCCCAAAGGCTAACTATCAGGTGGTTCCTCTTGACACTTATGAAAGAGAAAATCATCAGCAAGAGCAAACTCAGCAGCGTCACCCTAGGCGATAGTTCACACCCTTCACAGAGTCCAAAGACTCCTTGTTTGACCGTTTGTCCATGGCAAACTTGATACACCTACCAGAAAGTCAGCCCATAGACCCCAACGTGCCAAAACCTAAGGGCTATAGGGAAGACTTGTACTATAGATTTCATAGGTAGAAAGGACATGACCTTTATGCATGTTGGAAATTCAAGAGCTTCGTGCAAGACCTAATAGACAACAAGACGCTGGCGGTGGACAACCCCGTAGCGCCAAACAACCAATAGATGGGAGTCTTCAAAGACCCCCTGCCTACCCATGATACGTAGGCAAAGACCCTTCAAGTCAATGAGGTAACATAGAATTGCCCCATGCAAGGGTATGTAGGGATGATAAGCATAGTGACTAGGAACAAGAGGTACCCAAGAGCTGCCCCCACGGTGGCCACAGGAGAGGTTCCATCAACGTCACAACCTCAACAACACCCTACGCAACCTCCCCCACCTAGACCAGTGGCCATAATTCGGACTAGACTTACCCAAAGTTTAAGGACCACGTCGGCTAGGCTCTCCATCTATGAGCTCATTCAACAATCATCGCCCCATCGGGAGGCTCTAATGGAGATATTAAAAGCCATCGAGTTGCAGCCCCATGAAGCAAACTCTTTCAACAACTTTGTGGGACATGTAAAACAATGTACTAGAACCAGTCATCACCTTTAGAGAAGATGAACTAAAATCGGTGATTGGTGATGTGGCGGATCCACCCTGCACGTCATTGCATGGGTCAACGAGATTCCGTATAAGAGGGTGTTGGTGGACACTGGCTCATCCAGTAATATCATTACAATAGCGGCATTGAAACATCTGAAGTTGCCAGCATCTCACATCGTGGCCTCCACCTACACTCTGTGAGCATTCAATGATGCGATATGCTCGATAGTTGGCACAATTGTCCTACCCATCCAAGTGGGACAAAAGACTATTCCTACATTGTGCCACATCTTGGAGGGTGAGATGGCTTATAACATTTTGTTGGGTCGGCCATGGATCAGGGACATGAAGTGTGTCCCTTCGATAGCTCACCAATGCCTAAAGTACACATTTGAAGGGCAGGTGCATGTAGTCCCGACAGATTTAGAGCCCTTCAAGTATTGCAATATGGTGCAATTGATGCCGCAGTCGACCCTTCCATCAACACATTTGGATTTTTAGTTGAATCCATCTAACCAGGGTCCGATTCCACATGCATCCCCACTGTTAAGTCCATCAAATCCCCAGCCGGGTCCATCTTCATCATCTGGTCCTTCACCAACAATGCCACCTACGGTGGCCACACCGAAGGACAAGGGGAAGAAACCCCTAGAAGAGGCACCGCCATCAGTCTCAACCATCTCTACCGAAGAGATGCCTAGCCGAATGGAAGTCGAGATGCCTAGTTCACCCTACATGGAGTGGACCCAGGAAGAACTCCCATTCCCTCCCCCTCCACCACCAACGATCACCGTTGAGATGGCCAATACGGGCCTGGGGGAGTATCTAGTGTGGAACATTGTAGCAACACCCACACTTGAGTCCATGCAGGACATGGGGAGACCTCGCCTCCCCATCGGCACTGTGGTTCCTTTAGGCTACCCACCAAATCAGACAAACTTTGTTTATGGGGGCCTCGATAATGGCATTGAACCTTACATGCAAGAAGAAGAAGATGAAGAACCCTTTGCTGAGGACGTCAACTATTTGTCCAACCCAGACTTCGCATTGAGATATCTTGGCCAATGTAATTGGCATGGATATGGGTTGGGCAGGTATGAGCAAGGAGTGCACATTCTTTGCCAGCCAAGATATCAGATGCCATACGACAAGTCAGGAGTAGGGTTCAACCACCCCCTACCCCTGGACATCTTGGTAGAGAACATGCAAGGCCTAGGGATAGGCAACAAGGATGGGTTGGCATTAGATCCATATGCCAATCCTAACAAAATGTACACATTGGGGGATTATCTCCCATTGCTAACAACCAACCTTGTTGACCTTAACAACCCTTTCCCTTCGATCGAGAAAGGAGAAAGTTCGAGGACTCACCTACAAGAGGGATATAGACAAGGCCAAGAAGGGTCTTCAGAAGATGAGTCAGAGTATGAGGTAGCACCTTGGGATCCTTTCGAGTCTGATAGCAATCATTCACAAGTGACCCCCATAGATGATTATCAGGAGAGCTTCATGACAATGTTCCCTTTGGATGCTCCAATCGAGCAAGTGCCACCTCAAGAGAATCAGGTCCCCCCGTAGAGAGCGGAACAACCCCGATGGGACCACATTAATTTGCTCGAGCAGGATGAGCCTCACATGTCGCAAATAGCTATCGAAGCCAACGAAGGCCTATGGATCTCTGATAGCGATTATGAAGATGAGACTGAGATGGCATATCTCAATCATATGCGACAACAACAATACCCCATGGACATTGATGACATGTTTGAACAGCTACACATAGGGCCAAGGCATAGGTGGCACCTAAACCAGGCGTAGTTGGACCAACTACTACACCCACCACTTCAGGTATACAGAGAGCACCTTCCGCCTAGAGACCCTATAGAGCCATCAGTGCCAAGGGTAGATCCTATCCTTTTATCCACACATAGGGCCGATCCATTTGTGCCAATACCTCCAGAGCTAGATCCGAAGCACAAATATCACCAAGGATGTCCGAGTCACCACACCCATGGTAATGGAGACCAAAATCATTTCATCAACATGATCTCCATTGACTTAACCGCCCCCATCCATAACCCAGCCGACCCAACATGGTCATTGCATCTAGACCTAGATGCTATAGACTAGGATCACGCTGACACACCACCATCCCCATCAGAGTACTGGCCTTGCGGTGGGATGTTCCATTTCACCCCAGGACAGACTCAGGATGTCTTCCATGTTGAAGAGGAACCCGACGTTCCAAACGTAGATCTAAATTCAGCAAATGATATCCACCTGATCCCAACTCCACACCAGTTGGAGGATGGGTCCCACATGTCAGTTGAAGAGACGACTGACGTAGACATCGGCTCTGATCCAATGAATTCACAAATCATCAAGCTGGGGGTAAGTCTATCCCCCAAAGAGCAAGCCGACTACATTGCCCTTCTCAAAGAGAAGAAGGAGGTTTTTGCATGGTCCTACAAAGACATGTCGAGGCTAGACCCGTAGCTAGTCATGCATAATCTAACGCTTGATCCGACAGTCAAGCCAGTTAAGCAAAAACTATGTAAGATGCACCCAATAGTAGCCTTAATGGTCAAATATGAGCTACAAAAGTTGTTGGATGCATAGTTTGTCATCTGCATGGATTACCCACCATGGTTGTCCAACATGGTACCCATCAAGAAGCTTGATGGGAGGATTCACATATGCACTAATTTTTGAGATCTAAACAAAGCGAGTCCTAAGGATGATTTCCCCTTGCCTAGCATCGATGCATTGGTAGACGCTACAATGGGCCATGAAATGCTTTCCCTCATGGATGGTTTCTCGGGATACAATCAGATTCGTATCAATCTCGAGGACCAACTAAAAATGGCGTTCACAATGCCTTGGGGGACATTTTGTTATAAGGTCATGCCCTTTGGCCTTAAAAATGCTGGCGCCACCTACCAACGTGCCATGACATACATCTTCCATGATCACATGCATAAAACTTTGGAAGATTACATGGATGATTTGTTGGCCAAATCTCTTTTGCGCCCAGATCATCTCGATGACCTAAGCAAGATCCTCGATCGCCTCATTGAGCATAAAGTCAGACTAAACCCCAAGAAGTGCGTATTTGGCGTCACATCTGGAAAACTCTTGGGTTTCATAGTCTCAAAATGAGGAATAGAGGTGGATCCAAACAAAGTCAAGGCAATCCTTGAAATGCTTCCCCCAACTACCATCAAGCAGCTCAGAAGCCTACAGGGAAAGGTCACGTCAATCAAGCGCTTCATAGCATAGTTATCTGACAAGTGCCGACCCATGAATAAATTATTGCACAAGGGGGTAGCATTTCACTGGGATGACGAGTGCCAGTCAACCTTTGATGACATCAAACAATACTTGGCTTCACCACCAGTATTGGCACCACCTAGACCAGGAGTGTCATTCTACTTATACATCTCAGCTACTGAGGTGGCATTGGGTGCCATGCTATCCCAAAAAAATGAACTACACAAAGAATAGGCTACTTACTATCTTAGCCACACCCTGGTCAGTTATGAACTTAACTATGCATACGTTGAAAAGCTATGCTTGGCAGTGGTATTTGCTACCAAAAAGCTATGCCACTACATGCTGAGAAATACGATGTATGTTGTGTCTAAGGAGAATCCATTGCGATACATGATGAGTCGTACTTATCATAGTAGCCACATGACGAAATGGATCATGTTGTTGATGGAGTTTGACATCGAATTCATTGGATAGAAGTCCATCAAAGGTCAAGTCATCACCGATCAACTAGCAGAGGCTCCTCTCGAAGATGATCAACCTCTGATCATAGAGCTTCCAGATGATGGGGTCTTCCATGTCTCAGAATCGCTAGATTCTGATGAGCTTGAGTCACAGGCCGACATAACCTTATTCTTTGATGGTTCTAAATGTGAGCAAGGGGGTGGCATGGGAATCGTATTCTTCACACCGCAAGGGGCTCCAATGCCTCTATCATTTAAATTAGATTTCCCATGCACCAACAATAATGCCTGAATATGAAGCCTTGCTCATAGGTCTTCAAACAACAGTCACCATGAACATCAAATGTTTAAACATCTTTGGTGATTCATTGTTAATTGTCAACCAAGTTAAAGGGGTATTCCAATGTAAATGCCCAGTTCTGTAGGCCTACAAAGCCCTTGTGGATAAATTCTTGGCACAGCTTGAATGGTACGACATCGAGGCACTCCCTCGATCATCGAATCATTTTGTGGATACTATGGCCTCCTTGGGGTCACTAATCCCACAAGACCCTTCTGGTGAGATGACAACCATTCAGGTCAAAACATTATCACAATCCATGATGGAGCATGCAAGCTCTGACCTAACGCCAGGAATCCACCTGATCCAGATTGAACCATCTCAGGATAAGTTCTCTCGAATCCATGATAGTCTGAATCATGCCAACTAGGGGTCCTTGTTCTCCCCGACCCCTCTTAATAGCAACACAATGCTATTCTTACAAGTTCTTTCCCGCTCAACTTTTGCTAGGGATGAACTACAAGAGGGATTGGCCATTCATACCATCGAGGTTTCTGATCAGCAGGATTGGTACACACCCATAAGGGATTACCTCAAGTTAGGTAACCTCCCACTTGGATTGACACACGCCATGAAAAGATCATTTAAATAGAAAGCGGCAAAACATGTCTTGCTAGGAGACATTTTGTATCGTCGAAGCTATGAAGGAATCCTCCTCCATTGCTTGGACCAACAGGAGTCCACTTGGGCGATCACCCAAGCGCATGATGGTACATGCGGTGGCCACTTCAACGGTATGGCCATCGCAAAGCGCATTCTCTGCATGGGCTATTATTGGCCATCTTTAGAGCGAGATTGTTGCACATATGTAAAGAAGTGCATGAAGTGTCAACACCATGCCAATTTGACACACGTACCTTCTCAGGCCTTGCAATCGATCCAATCGGCTTGGCCATTTTCATAGTGGGGCTTAGATCTAATTGAAAATATCTCCCCTGCATCGTCAGGTCATCACACATTCATCATAATGGCCACAGAGTACTTCACCAAGTGGGTGGAAGCAATTCCGCTTACCTCTATGACTGGAACCCGCATTGCGGAGTTTATTTTACATAACATCATATGTCATTTTGGTATTCCATCCAAGATCATCTCGGATAATGGGACGTCATTCAAGAATAAATATGTGCATGCTTTGACAACAAAGTACAAAATTCAGCATAGTTTTTCAACACCCTATTATCCATAGGCAAATGGGCAAGCAGAGGCATCAAACAAAATGCTAGTTGCAATCCTCAAAAATATGGTCATAGATAGTCATAAGGATTGGCACATTCAAATCCCGCTTGCCCTATGGGCTTATCGCACTAGCATTCGGACGCCCACTGGGGCAACTCCATTTTCGTTGGTGTATGGCTCCGAGGTAGTCATGCCTCTCGAGTTGGAAATACCTTCCCTACGCATATCAATGCATGAGTTCATCGATGATGACACTGCATGGCAGGCCCGGTTAGATCAACTTACGTTGCTCGATGAACGATGCATCAATGCTCTCGAGAATTTACGTATCTATCAAGAGCGACTTAAGAAAGCATACAACATGAAAGTTCACCTGAGGGACTTTCAGGTTGGTGACTTGGTCTTAAAAGAGAACCAACAAAATTCTAACTTGTCGCCCCATCTAAGGGACAAATTCATGGAAAACTGGTTAGGTCCCTATGTAATTGATAGTAAAATAGGACCTGGAACATACCGGCTCGCCTCTCTTGAAGGAATCAAGGAACTAGAACCCTTGAACATCAGTCATTTGAGGCCATTCCACATTTAGAGAGCCATAGCCCACCCTAAAAGCTCCAAGGATTCCTACAATCACTTGGTCAAACCCAAAAGCTCCAAGGATTCCTACAATCGCTTGGTCAAACTAAAAAGCTCCAAGGATTCCTACAATCTCTTGGTCAAACCAAAAGCTCCAAGGATTCTTACAATCACTTGGTCAAACCAAAATCTCCAAGGATTCCTATAATCACTTGGTCAAACCAAAAGCTCCAAGGATTTTCACAATCGCTTGGTCAACCTAAAAATGCCCCAAAGGTATCCATAATCCCTTTGGTCAAACCAAACACCCCAAAGGTATCCATAAACCCTTTGGTCAACCCAAAAGCTCCAAGGATTCTCACAATCGCTTGGTCAACCTAAAATGCCCCAAAGGTATCCATAATCCCTTTGGTCAAACCAAATGCCCCAAAGGTATCAATAATCCCTTTGGTCAAACCAAAATGCTCCAAGGATTCCCACAATCGCTTGGTCAACCTAAAATGCCCCAAAGGTATCCATAAACCCTTTGGTCAAACCAAAAGCTCCAAGGGTTCCCATAATCGCTTGGTCAAAAACAAATATTCAAAAACAAACAAAACAATAAAATAATCAAAAATAGCAAAAAAAAAAAATTGCATCTCACTTCCATGCATACTCTTAAAAATCAAAATACAAAAATATAATAAACTTCATTAGGCATCACATCCATACATTGCATATTTGTTGGTCATACATGTCACAAACACCATAGACTGTAATTGCTAGGCAATTCCATCATTTTCCACATTTAATCCATTTTATAAACACATACATCCAGAATAACACCATCCACATTTTTTAGCATAGTCAGTTGTCTCCTAATGTATTTAGGGTTTTCGTTATTCAGCTGTCTTTAAATTTCTAGCCAAAAATCGTACAAAGTCAGACAGATTTTACAAAGGTAGAGTTTTACTTGGATCACGCCTCGTTACGTAACATCCCTACACAAGTTAAAACACATAAAATAATTCCCAAGTTGTGTGAATGCAAGAGAAACCTACAAAGCAGTCTAGGGTACCATAGGTGAAAGGTTAGCCTATTCATCCCCCTGTGCGAATGGTTCGAGAATGCTGAGAATTGACAAAAGGACAAGCTCTTCCACATCCATCCCCCATAATAAACAGTGGTTTTCACCACTATCAATCATATCCCCAAAACACCTTTGGTCCCCAAAGTCATAAGGATTCGTACTACATGCCCTTGACAAGGATGGGTAGTCATCCCCAAGGCCTAAAAGGATCAATGCCATTCAAAAGAAAAATCCAAACAATCCATCATCACGAACATCTCCAATCACCTTTGGTCCCCAAAGTCATAAGGATTCGTACTACATACCCCTGACAAGGATGGGTAGTCATCCCCAAGGCCTAAAATATCAATGCCCTTACATAATAATATCCCTAATCCCCTTTGGTCCCCAAAGTCATAAGGATTCATACTACACGTCCCTGAACAGGATGGGTAGTCATCCCCAAGGCCAAAAGGATCAAGGCCATTCATAAGCCAAAACCCTACGAGCTCAACTTTGCAACCTAAAAAAAATGGTTATCACCACTATTCAAATCCCTTGCTCAAAAAGAAAAACAAAAAAAGAAAAATAAATAGTGATTTTCATCACTATGTATGAGAGCAAGTATCCCAACAAGTTGAGCAACTAAATAACGCTTGAGCTTGAATCCCTGGAATTCTCAGCATTCGAAAAACCATCTAGGTGATCCTCATTACGGGTTTGGTGGACAGCCTACCTGGCAATGGCGGTATCCTAAATGCATGATGATATGTCTATCACATTAGCTTTGCATGTGAGGAGACCAATGTTTGCATGTGGATGAGCTAGCTTATGGTACCTTAGATTGTCCCATGGATTAATCTTACTAAATACAACAATGAAGTTAGTGGAGCTAATTAGGTGATCCTCAGTACAGGTTTGGTTGACAGCCTATCTAGCACTGGCGGTATCTTGACAAATACCACATAAACGAACTCAATTGCACACACAGGGATGTGAAATAACTTGGTCAAACTCAAGTCTGATTTATACCTTGTTCAAAAGTCTTGTGAGATAAATGTAAAGTCTTGGCTAGTTAGTTAAAACATCTGAATCTCAGAAAACCTTAACTACATTTTAAAATAACTGGTACATTTCATTACTTACATCACCATCAAAAAATACGAAAAATACCAAAATAAAATTATCACATGCAAAGTCATTCCACAAAGCAATCACATCGTACAGAAAGCCAGTAACTCCTGTACAGTCTATGGTGCCATCGACAAGTTACCAACAAATCATTTCATTCATTCCATATGCATACATCATATCATTAGAAACATCGCATTCATATTAACACATGCATACATCATCATAAATAAATGTGCATAAACAAAAAAATAAATCATGACAAGTGTATAAACACAAAGAAAAGTCATGTATATATATATCATCAAAATGCCCGTAGGCTACAATAAGTCGGTCCTCTGACCTAGCAAAACAAAGCAAAAACTCAAAAACCCCCAAGCCTAGGGCATCGGCCACCATGATCACGTAGGATCGGTGCGACGAGAACTACCCCCTATGGTGTGGGTCCTATGGGACCTCTCAGGGTGGCTGCTGCTAGCCCCTGCATCATGCCCACTAGCGCCCCCCTCATCCAGCCACCTATGATGAGAAGATGTTGACTGCTCAGTATCGTTGTCTCTCGTCCGATGTGAAGACCCACCTCTAGGGAGCTCAGGTAACCGCCCATTGAGGTGGATAATCTCTGCCTCCAAATCCATCCGATGTCGAAACCAATCTGCCTCCCATCGATGGTACATAACCACTACATCATCGTGCTATGCACCAACTGAGTTCGTAGGAGATCCCTCTCCCATGCAGCATCTATGTCCCCATCCCATCGATGGTATGCAGCGAATGCGTTCTCCCACTCTACCAATTGAGTCCATAGGAGATCCCTCTCCTACAAAGCCTCCCTAAGCTCCTCATCCCATCTCCAAAGTAGATCCTCCATTCATGCTATCTCAGCATGATGCCTCACCTCCACACCCTCTGGGACTGCTTGAGGCATAGGCATATCCGGGACTACGGGCTGCTCCGGCTCCCACTGCTTCGGGATGTCCTATGTATCCGACTGCTCTAGAATCCCAAAATCATCCCCCCAAAGCTGTCAACCTCCACCATGTTCGCATCCTCGAGCGGAGCCCCCCAACCCTCTCTCGATGCCTCTGCACCCTCACCACCTACTATTGCCACCTCTGGACCCCCTAGAGGCCCCTCGCCTCGCCACCATCGCAATGTCCACCACTGGTCATACTCAGCGGTCACCTCGATGTTGTCCATGTTAGGGACATCGATCATAGGATCCGACTCCTCACCAAGTGGCTCGATGATCGGCCAGGCCAGAGTCCTCTCATCGCCCCAACGTCGATAGATCAAGGGCTCACTAGGAAACCCCTGGCACACCCCAAACTATCACGTCACTCGGACGTATGGGAAGTACTCCTGCTCGGTCCCATGCTGCCCTATCAGCCATCTCCCCTTATGCACCCACCGAAGCCACTCTCCAGCCTCAGGCCAGGCTAGACAGTCTAGGTATGGGCGCTAGAACACCTCCCCTAGAGCAAGCCGAGTGAAGGCATCAACATAGTGCCCTATGACACCTACCCACCACCGACTCTGCCCCTGCTCCTCAGACCGCGCCACAGAGCCACATACCCTATCTCCCTATCAACCATCTCTACCCACGTGGTCCATGACAAACCCTATGGCCGCTCCACCGCTATGTGCTGCCACCCCCAACACTACAATAGGTAGCTGCACCCAATCCCCTTCCACCTCTGGAAGTGGACCTCGTACAACTCATCATAAAGCTATGCCAGAAGCGTCTATCCCCACCTCATAATCAAGGGTACCTCCATCGGACACTCGACCAATCTGAACACTACCTCTAGCAGGTTCCATGGGAACCTCATGCCTGAGGAGTCAGGCAATAGCATGTTGGAGATGAGGGTCATCAGTAATGCATGCCTCACCCCCAACACGCCCCTCTCTAGCCACCATCGCACCAAGATACCACCAATCAGGCAATCTCCCTCTGCCCGCTCCATCGGACTATCCACCCCCATCTCCACCCCATGCCCGAAGCACCATGTCAGCATAGCCATCCACTGATCACATGGCATAGTCCGAATCGGTAGCCCATCTATCAGAATCCATAGAATCTGATAGACATCCTCTAGAGTCACCATCATCTCCCCTGTTGGGAGATGAAAGGTATTAGTTCAGGGATCCCACAAGTTGATCAAGGCCATCAGATAGGCCCGATCCCCCACCACAGGCTCTAGCCGAGTCACCTACTTGAGCCCAAGGGCATCAAGCCACTCCCAGTCAGCCACAGTCAGTGCCTCCCACACTTCAAAAAACACCGTAGGCACACGGTACCGACTCTTCACAACCTGCAAAAGAAAACAAATCAAAAACATTAAAACATGACAAAACAAATAAAAAAATTGTACAACACTAAAACAATATACAATAATGTATACAAATTGTACAGATCAATAAAAACTGTACAGCAATAGTAACAACACTGTATAGACAAACAAATCACAAATTTAACCTAGGGTTTTTAACTTTAGTTTAAACTAAAAAAACAAACAAATAACAAACATTTTAACCTAGGGTTTTTAACTCTAGTTTAAACTAAAAAAAAAAACAAACTACAAAAACAAATTGTTAACCTAGGGTTTTCATCCTAGTCATAAACTGACAAAAACAAAAAACATTAAAACAAATAGTTAACCTAGGGTTTTCATCCTAGTCTAAACTGACAAAAAAACAAAATACAAAAATTAACAGTCTAACCTAGGGTTTATAATTCTAGTTTAAACTACAAAAAAATCAAACAAAATAACAACTAGGGTTTCTAACTCTAGTTAAAAAAAAATAAAAATTTACCCTAGGGTTTTCATTTTACTGTCACACTAAAAATACAACACATAATAAAAGTTTTCAGTTCCTAGGGTTTAACATTCGTCTAAAATTGATAAACAATAGACAACAACATAAAAACATTTTTTACGCTAAGTTTTCAATCTTAGTTTAAACTAGGGTTTTATTTTTAGCTTAAAAACAAAAAACAAATTCACACAAACAACACACATTTAACTAGGGTTTTCATTTTTAATTTGAAAAACAAAATACAAAAGAATAAAAATGAATTACAATTTTAAAACTATAACACAAACAAAAATACAGAGGAGGATCACTTACCGGTCTCACTTCGGCTCCGCCACTTGATGATCCGGTCCATGAACTCATGGTGTCCGAGAAATTTGACAGCGCTCCGCTACGCGAACTCGACCTCCTCCTCACAGCTCTCAAATGCCAGGAAAAACAAATGCAAATGAGCCCAAAACCTAGTTTTGGCCCTTAAATAGGCTTTTAGGCCTGTAATCGTTCCCCCCTAGGATGAGTGCTCTAGTTAGTGTGTCCCACCCTAGGATGATTACTAAACTAGTATTCGTCCCACCCAGGGATGATTACAGAGCAAGAAATTCAAAAACAACAAAAACTGCACCAAATTGCACAAAAAAATAGCAATAAACTTGCCGATCAAAGGGGCCTTTGCGCCTACGATTCTTGGCATGCAAAATCGATGTTGGGGTCACAAATCCTCACTATCCTACTCCCTAAGAAGGCTACCATAGCCGGACCGCTCCACGGGAGGATGGATTTTTGAGAATTTCATCCCCAAACGGCATCACAAAAAGGGTCAAAACCCACCCAAAAATAGCAATAACATTGCCGAACGAAGGCGCCTTTGCACCTGACATTCTTGGCATCCAAAATAGACGTTGGGGTCACAAATTGTCACTATCCTACTCCCTAAGAAGGCTACCATAGCCGGACCGCTCCATGGGAGGACGAATTTTTGACAATTTCAGCTCCAAAATACGTCACAAAAAGGGTTCACACCCACCAAAAATAGGTCAGAATGTTCGGAAACTGCATAAGCATTCAACGGAAAACAACTGAAGGCACCCTTACAAAAGTCATCTTGGGTCAAGCGACTCGTCGCTTTTCTCATGTCGGTCATTCCCTCATCGATTCGTCGCTTGAGGGGGTAGTCACACTTAGTCACCAATCAACAAAAACACACCCAATCAAGGAAATGGCATGCATTCAAAGGATCATTGACAAAGACAATCATGCCCCTGCTTGGGGCAGCAAACAAGCAATAATCATAGGCTGATCAAACACTTGGCATTCTAGAATCATGAACTCAAGGTTCCCATAGACAAAAGGTTGCGCCCTTTGCCTATTCATGACTGAACAATGTCCAAGATCAAGTAACACCTCACTAAAAAAAGGTTAACACTTGAATTAAGCTCCTTAGCTCGTCAGAAGCAAGGATTCAAGAATGCGTGCCCTTTCCATACTTGGGGCATCAAGATTTGGTTAGGTTACTAAGAAACCCTAATCATTAGTGCTTTGGTTATCTATTTTTGCTCAGCACTGCGCCATGCACAGTGCATCCCAAAAAGGGGCATCTGTAGACACCAAAACAACACCAATCCGATTATGTGATGACAAGCACTGATCGAATTGACATACATAGCCCCTAGGGCAGCCCCTAGAGGTTAAACAGTGGTCCTAACCACTCCCACGGTAGTTTGGAAGGTCAGAGGTCAATTTGGCACCTTTTTAGCACTTTGCTCCCTACTCGTCCCACCCAGGGATGATTACAAATTGGTATTCGTCCCACCCCGGGACGATTATCAGCATTCGTCCTAGGGTGGGGCGATTAGCAGGTTTGACTGGAAAAAAGTCAAACCTCGATAGGTCCGCCACTTAACTGCACCTTCAGGGCATGCAATTGCGAGGAACGGCTTCAAATCAAGGAGAGGGACTTCGATCAAGCATGCCTTGATCATGGAGGCCTCATGCAAAGAGACTCTAAATCGGGGAATAATCTTTTCTCCCAAAATAGGGCAAGCAAGTCAAGTGGCGCCCTCGCATGCGCATTCAAAGAGAGAGACCCTAGGTCTATAAATTGGTGAGTCTTCTCACCCCAAAAAAGAATAGAGAGGAGCATTCGGAGCAACGAAGTGCTGCCAAATCAAACCCTTACCCTCATTGTGCTTTTACATCCTTGATCTCTCTTTTGGAAGGGAGGTTATTGGGTGATTATTGGAAGCGCAATCTGGACCCAAACCCAAAAATTTGGCCACAATATCCCACCAAATTTTCCGACACAACCCCATAAGAGGTTTTGGACCCATCCCAAGTGGATTGGTGTCGAAACCGAGTCCCAAACGGTGGGCGTCCTGCCCCCGGGCGCCCCTCGCACTGTTGCAGTTCTAATCGCCCCACCCCGGAGTGATTAGAAATCTATGGCATATTTCCATAATTTTTCTTTTGCATTTGATTCTAGGTTACTTACATATGCTGTCATTTAAATTTCATGTGATTCTGACAAGTTTTGATCATGCTTTTGTTATTTCTCGCTTTCACTAACATGCAGGGAGCATCATCAGATTCTGGGTGATAGAGGCCGAATTAGCAAAATCCACCCATATGGGTCGTCCCAAAATACCCCGTTTTACCTAACCCCAACTTTGCAGGTGATTTGGAGGCCTCTGGACCAGACATTTAGGAGGTGGCTTTCGGATAGGTTATGACAGTCCTAATCGTCCCACCCCGGAGCGATTAGAAATTTGTGCAAGATTTCTGGACTGTTCCTTTTGCAATGGCTTCTTGGTAATGTTTTATTGCTTCTGTCAAATTTTTAGCTCATTCTGATATGTTTTAGTTATCATTTTAATCATTTTATGCATGCACTGACCGCAGGCCTTGGGGATCGCATGTTTCTCTTCATCCGTAGGTGCTACTAATCCTTTTCTATTTCTCTGAACGTAGGATCTCGACACTAGAGGAGTAGCAAGGAATCAAAGATGCATTTACACAAGCGGGGAAGACATTTGGCCCGCCCACTTTACATGTGGGCACGCGGAAGAAAGCGTACCAATCCGTGGTGTAATAGAGCCCTACTTAACGCTCCTAGCCCCCAAAAATGGAGGAGACGTATTGTAACCCGATTTTAAAGCAAATTAATAAAAAGGGTTGTACTCGACATTTGCTTTCTATCTTGTTTCAATTCGTTTATGTTTCTCTCCTTTCATGCATTTCAGTTCGTAGGACTTAGCGTTACGTTTCGCTTTGGCATACATCGCACTTGGCATTTCCATTTTGTTTTCGTATCCTCGTGCTTTCATAATTATTATTTAATAATACTATTAAAAATATAATTTTTTTTTTTTTAATTATTTTAAATTAATTATGAAAAATTATATATATATTCTTATGTACAAATTGAACAAACCTAATACTAAAACTAAAAAATATAAATATAAATTCTAAAGTTCAATAATGTGAAATAAGGTTTAGACATTAGAAACTACTCTACATTATTACAAGACATGTCTACTCATAAAATGTTTAGTGATATATGTATATATTTATTAAACATATAAATAATAATTATATATATAATCCATTGATGTAGAGGAGTTGGAGAGTAAAATCAAGAGGCCCCAGGTTCAAATATCTCCCCTAACATGCTGCAAATATGCTATGTACAGAAGGTTACAAATAAAATAAAATAAAATAAAATAAAATATAATATATATATATATATATATATATATATATATATATATATATATAAATAAATAAAGAAAGAGAATCCTTTATTCTTTAATTTTTTTTTAACATACAATCCACATCATTACACAAATGACATGGTTTGAACCTTTAGAAGCCAAAGTTCTACCATTGTTACCACCAAACTTCTTTAAATTATTTTCAAATAGAAGCTCTAAAAATAAAATTAGATCCTTTGTCATTACTTCATAGTAAAAAAATATTAATAATAATAATAATAATTTAAATAAATGTATTTAATTATTATTTAATAATATTAGGCGGAGGTCCAAGGTTCAAATTTAGAGTCACTTTAATTTTTTTAACACACACAATGCACATCATTACACACATGACACGGTTTGAACCTTGAGAAGCCAAAGTTCTACCATTGCATTCTTCCTAGTGAAGTTCTTTAAATTATTTTCAAATAAAAGCTCTTAAAAAAAATTAGATCCTTTGTCATTACTTCCTTGTAATAAAAAAAATAATTTAAATAAATGTATTTAATTATTATTTAATAATACTATTAAAAACCGGATAAAGGGGACATTCACCCAACTGATCGCTAGTCCATTTCCTTGTGTTTTCAATGGTGTAAAAGTTTTAAAATAATTGTGGCATGGTGGTGGTCATAGGGACACTCTATGCGAAAGGTTTTTAGGAAGGGACAATACAAAATATTGGTCTGTGCTGGCCTGTTATAAAAAATTAGAATAAATTAAAAAAAAATCATATTCTTGTTATGTAAAAATTGAATAGCCCTAACACTAAAACTTAAAAAATTGTAAATAAAACTCTAAAAATAAAATTAAACTTTTTATTTTTATTTTTTGAAAGTTTTAAAACCTTTTGTTTCCTTATACATCAATTTATTTTTTTTTTTTTTTTATGAGGAACCTTTTATATACAACATATCCGCAATATGTGAGGGGAGATATTTGAACTTGGGCCTCTCGATAACTGGAGAGTTTTAATTTATTTTTGAATAATTTTAATTTATTATAAAGGATTAGAATAAATCCAAAAAAATATATTCTTCTTATATTGAACAAACCTAATACTAAAATATAAAAAGTGAAAATATAAATTCTAAAATTCAAATGATGTAAAATAATGTTTAGACATTAAAAACTACTCTTAAGTGCTTATTCATAGAATGCTTAATTAAAACATATATTTATTTGATTTGATTTTTTATTATCAAAGAAAATCCTTCATTCTTTGAATTATTTTGAATTAAAAATTTTTATAGTAAAATTAGATCCTTTGGCTCAGTCAATGAACAAATTGTCATACAATTAGACTGTCTTTCTCCATATCTTTCTTGTTCTCGAACATTCCTAAAATATGCTTAATTCACTTTTTACACAACTCGAACAAGCATCCAAGCCTACATAATAATTAACCAGGAAAATACTTAGAAACCTGGAACATCCACACCCTAGACGCTTCTCAAACCCCATTTGATGTTCATAATATCAAACAGATTCCAGGAACCAAATTCCATCCAATACTTCCAGATAGGACCTACAAGACCATTGCTTGTACAATCTTGTTTAGATAGATGTAGTCGGTTGTTTCTAGTCAACTTAAGGTGTTTATGTCTGATATTATTCAGGACTATATTAGAATTGATAAAAATGTTAGATAATATTGTTTTTTTGCTCATTTGCAAACTATTGTAGTGTTGCTATGATGATGTATTATCTGATTATTCATTAATATGAAGTATTTTTTCAATAAAAAAAATAGATCCTTTGTCATTATTTCTTAGTTATCAAAATAATTAACTTAAATAAAATATAATACTACCTTCACAACTCCTTCGGAAGGAAGGAATTGTACAATAAAATTGAAGGACTTTGTGTTTCATAATTAAGAATTGTTGGAAATACTCTTTAGAAGGTGGAGATTAGCAGGATAAGCTAACAATTACCACTACAAATGAAGACCTCATGAATTCAGTTTTAAGAGGATATATTGTAGATAAGGAAAATAAACCTCTCAATACACTTTTAAGAGAATGGTTTTTCTTAGTTATGAGGAGTCAATTCTCTATATTTCATTTAGAAATTAGGTGGAGAAATGTTTTTCTGTGTAATTTTTTTCTATTCTCTAGTTGATTATAGACATGTATGTCTGGAGGTAGTTCCACCCTGCAACGCATGCATGGAAGACCTCACCACTATGTAATTTGGTTTGTTTAATAAAATTTAATTTGTTTCCGCCCCTCCCCCAAAAAAAGTAAATAAAACATTATTAAATTTTTATTTAATACTTTTATTAAAAATATAATTTATTAAATATAATACTTTTATTAAATATATAATTTTAATTCTCATCGTAGTTTGAGGCAAGACGATCATTTTTCCCCCTTCATTTTCTTCTTTGTGGCAAAGTCTTTGGGGAGAACGATTGGAAGGTTGATTAGGGAGGTGGGTCTTCGTCCAGCTCTCCCATGTATGCCTGTATCTCATCACAAATTTGCTGATGACACTCTGATTGCTAGTGGTGCATCGGTATTTTTCACCCAAGATATTAAAAAGATCTTATTGTGTTATGAGAGGGTTGTTGGTCAGGAGATCAACTTTGAGAAGAGATTTCTCTACTTTATTAACACTATGGAATCCAAAAAATCAAATATTATGAATATACTCAATTGTAGGATTGCCACATTGCTAGCAACCTATCTTGGATTACCTCTCTTCATGGGGAGAATGAAAGACTCACTATGGTACCCTTTGATTGAAAGAATCCAACGTAAACTAGCATCTTGGAAAGGGGTGTTGCTGAGCCAAGTAGGGAAGACGGTACTTGTTCAAAGCACAGTCCAGAGCATACCCATTTATTTTATGTCCTTATTCATGCTCTCCGCTAAAGTAACAGTTAAAATTGAATGTATTTGTAAAACGTTCCTTTGGGCTGGATCGAATTTAAAAGGTAAGTATCACTTGGTCGCTTGGGATCAGATTTGCAAGAGGAGAAAGGATGAGGGTCTTAATTTGAAAAGAGCAGCACTTATGAATAGAGACCTGGTTGGTAAATCAGGGTGGTTGGTTGCTTCAAACGCCAAGAGACCTTGGTGTTCTATCCTTAAAGTGAAATACAAATTTAATTCATTCTTGTCAGATGATCTTTCCCCGAAAGGCTTCATTTTTTGGAGAAGCTTAATGAATATCAGGGACTTTGTGAGGGCTAAAAGTAGGTGGATCATTGCTGATGGGAGAAACATCAAGTTTTGGGAAGACCATTGGTTGAGGGAAGAGCCATTATTGGATGAACCAAATCTCAAGGCTCTTGCTTTGAAATAAATTGAGGAAGGTGAAATTTGGGTTTCCTAATATATTTCTATTGTCAATGGTAGGCATTCATGGAATTATCATCCCTATTGGGTGTCCAACCAGAATGATTTGGTTAGTTGGCAGAGACTTTTAGTGGAACTTAACAGGTATGTGATCAGACATGATGATTCCAGAGACCATTTTATTATGATTCCAGAGACCATTTTATTTGGATAGGGGAAGCTAAAGGTGATTTTACTATGAAATCAACTTATTCCTTCCTTATTTCGAAATATGAGGCTCATTTTCCAGTGAATCTTATTTGGATTAAAAGACTAATCCCAAAGATCAATATTTATTTTTGGCTGGCAGATAAAAATAAAATACTTTCTTTGGAGAATATTTGAAAGAGGGATCGCATTATGGCGAACAAATGTTATCTGTGCAAATCAAAATGGGAATCCATGCAACATCTACTCCTTAGCTGCCCATTCACATGGAAAGTATTTATATTTATTTTTAATTGGTTTAACATTTATTGGGTGTTTCTAGGTACGTTGATGGACAACATCCTTCAATGGTGTTCGTCGTTCATGTACCAACGACTAGGTTATGGAAAATTATGCTTCCCCATGTGTGGTGGAGGGTGTGGAAAGAATGAAATTCCCATGCTTTTAATGACATTGATACCGATGTTGTCAGGGTGGGTATTACGATCATTAACAAAGCATAATGTCTTGGTTGCCTTTATGGATAAACAACCCAAAGTGCCATCCTCCTTTGATAAATTTGATTTAGAATTTAAATTGAGTTGGAGCCCTCTTCCTTGGTCCCCCTCAAACCTGATCCTACAATAAGAATTAAGTGGGCCCATTCGGCTCCCAATTGGCTGAAACTCAATTTCTATGGGGTCTCAAAGGGTAACCCTGGCAAGGCTGGAGTAAACGGAGTTGTGTGAAACAAGAATGGCGATATCCTCATGGCATTTTTTGAACCCCTTGATTCCCAATTTTCACACTTCATAGAGGCTCGTGCAACTTATATGGGGTGAAATTGTTAGCGGATGTTGGCTATCAGAATGTGGAAATTGAAGGTGACTCATTGAACATAATCAAGATGCTCAAAGGGGAGTGTACACCTAGCTGAAATATTCTCAATATTATTGTCGAAGCTAGGATATTGTTGTGCGCTTTTGATCAAGTTAACATTCGCCATGTGTTCCATGAGGGGAATGCACTGGACAATATGTTGGCCAATCGTAGTATCCATTGTACTACTTTTTCGATGTGGAAAAATGATGTCCTGAATGATGTAGTCTTCCTTTCTAGGAAAGAGACTAATGATGCTTTGTTTTTATGAGGAGTCGAACATCCCTTTGGCTCTCGTTGGAAGGAGTGTTCAGTCTCACCTTACCCTTTGACCAGAGTTTGTTAGAGTTTGTTTTACCTTACCCTTTTGACCAGAGTTTGTTAGATTTTGTTTTACCTTCAAAGTGTTGTGCTTTTCTAAATTCTTTCGAGAATCATTATGGTTATTAGGAATTAAACTCTCTCGGTTATTCCTAATAGATATAATATTTTGAAGATTGTTATTATGGTTGAGAGTTTGGCTGTATGTATAAGGTTGTGGGGACCCTTTCAAAACCCTCTCTTGAAATTAACACAAAAAATATATATATAATTTATTTTTATTTTTTAATTATTTTATATTAATTATAAAAAATTACAATAAATCCATCAAATTTTAAATTCTTCTTATGTGCAAATGAGAATAGACCCTCTAAAACATCGAACTAGCCAACCAACAAATACTTAACCTCTACTACTCAATGTATCCCCTGATAATTTAAACTTTTAATCTAAAAAAAATTAAAAATTAAATAAAAAAATGAAATTAACCACTGCTAGGTATACCAAATTTTCAATTTCCTATTTTAAATAAACTAGTTTTTTTGTGTATTAATATGAAATGAAATGAATATTAAACACGTATATAAGCCCATTCAAACTGTATTATTTTATTTTATATTATAAACATTCTTACAAGGAAGTTTATCTCAGAGCTTGAACATGGAATCTTTCTTAAATTCTTTCACAAAGCTCTAAATCCTTATTTTGAACATTGACATAATTGCCAGGTCAAACATGGATTTAGCAAGTTTGAATCCATTGGGCCATGCCAATGGTGCAGACATAAATATTCCTCGAAGGGCATGCACTAAAGATCCGAATATGTTTGTCATTGCACTCCGACGTGATGCATTAGCACAAGATTGTTTCTAATTAGGAGTAGTACAAATTCGGCAAGAATAAACGTTATCCCATCGTCTTGTATTACGTAGTTGGGGTCGTGGGGAAGCGTTAAAAATAATTGAGAAGCAGGAAATCAGCTGTTGCAGCATCGGCATTAAAAAATTTCTGATATCTTCACTTCATTTAGTTCTGATTTCGCATTTACAAGCTTTACTGCCTCCATGCAAATAGTGGGCAATTCCTCCATGGCATTTCTCCCAGTATTTGGATTATACAGTTGTCAATTAAATCCTAATCACGTACCGCACTTCCTATAACATAATAACGCCTTAGTGCTTGATGAAATGGGGGGGCTCATTTCTGTAATAAAACCCTTTCCTCACAGTGTTTCATCACAGAGTGCTAGTGTAGAACAGAATCAGGATTAGAAAGAAGAAGAACAGAAAGGAACGTTAACCATGGGTTGCTGTGCCTCTACTCCCCGCCATGTCCATCCAAAGCAATGCCAACAACACCAGCGTCGCAGCAAAGATCCTAAGCTGCCGAATGCTAGGGTATGCATACATCAACAATTGCTTTATTATTTTTGTTAAAAAATGGCGTTGCAGCTTCCCCATAGACTCTGATTTTTTTTGTTAATATTATTTTAAGCTGACAACAGAAATGATATTGTCGTTATTTTCTAATATTATTTATTTATTATTATTTAGAATATACGAGATGAGCATGAAAGTCCTCACTCAGAAGAGGACGACCAGCAGGAGTTCTCTTTTCCAGTACTTGTGTCAAGTCCAGGGAAAGACGGCCTCTTTTTCTGGAGTTAAAATTTTCCAATAATTGTGTCAAGTCCAAAGAAAGACGGCCTCTGATCTTGTGTAATTTAGATATCATAGGAAGAACTGAGAGAGAGGCAGGTTCTTGTAATTTTGGTTTTAGATTTTATGTAGCATGCACTTTTGCTGTGCAGCTTGTACTCTATACTCTATATGTACTATGCTCCTTTTGTTTTGGACACAATGATCCAAGCTTAGTTTTATAAAATCAAAAGTAAACTTTTAGATTATTTTTTCTAGTTAAAGGTATCAGGCAATGTTGTTTTGGTGCCAATATTTTATAATTTTAGCTTTGCAGATTGTATATGTTCTTTGTGAAAATGTTATTGTTTGAAATTTTTAATTATTAAATGATGTTACCATAAAAATAAATAAATTTATATTAACGTTTCGATACCTATAATGTAACACTTATAATATTCATCAAATATACACATGATATAAAAGTATACACCTTCTACAATATTTATCCTTGCCCTTGCATCTCCCATCCTTGCCTTAAATTTGAAAGTTCACATAATATCATATTCATAAACCTTCTGTTTCAAATAATATTTCAAAAATAATGATAAAGTGATTTCGTTGTCTGACACCATTCGATTATTTTAATCATAACAGTAATAATAATAATACTTTGATCTGGTTATCAGATTGTTTTTGTGTAACAACGAATCAATATCTCGTTTAAAACCGATGTTTATTTTGTGTTAAATTTGAACTAGTAAAAAAATAAGCATGAATTTTTTTCTATTTTTACTCGAATTGGACACTGAACCGAGGCATGGATGACAGTGAAGCTATCTGTGATTGTCATTTGCCACATATAAATTTATATTTATTAATGATACTGAAAAACAAGGAAGAATAATATTATCAAGTAATTAGGTGCAGGTATACACAATACAATACAATTCACAAGGGAGGAACTGTATTTATAGTTTTGATGTGTTCATGACATATATTTATTTATAAAATTTTAATTATGTAATTTTTGTAAGATTTAAATATAATTTAATTAATGAATTGATATTATGTTATTTAATTAAAATATTAAAATTTAATTATAAAACTTAAATTTTAAATTTTGGTGTCTATTTTTTACTTAAAATTAAAACATAAAAAATTTCACTAATCCTATGAGCAACATTATAAATGCTCATTTATAATATTTATTATAAACAAGAGTTTACAAAACATTCATTTATAATATTTATCAAAAGCAAAAGTTCACCTAGAATTGAGACATAGAATTGAGACATGGGTTGACAGTATAAAACTCTTAAATTCTGAAAAATTAAATTAGGCAACATCCATTCACAATATTTTTTAACATCCATTAAGAATAAAATTCTTCACTTTCAACTAATTACCATAACATAACATAACATAACATATATTTATAATATTTATTAAAAGAATTTAATCATGCCAATACACACCATACTAAGGGTAAGGAATCCACCTATGCAAAATCAAATACCTAGACCTACGCAAAATAAAATACCTAGACCTCCAAGCCTTTATTCCACTCGCAAAGAGTTTAGATGACTCTCCTAGACCACACATGAATTATTTCTCTCCTAGACCACACATGAATTATTTAAAGAGACACGCACTAAATTATGTCTTGAAGTGTAAATTATTTCTAAACATGGAAATATGACACTTATAAGAAAAAAATATTATATGTGAAATTAGTTTTTATAAGGATTAAGGATTTAATTAGTACTAAAATATTTAATGTCCAAAGTATATTGGTTATTTGTTTATTTTGAAATAAATTAATGAAAAAGTTAAAACTTCAAAATTATATTTAAATTTAAAATGTATTTATTAAAATTATTTATTAATATTTTTTAGGGAATGATATTAAATTGCAGCTTGGACGAGTGTGTGAGGAGGCAGGTGTGTGGTGACTTTGTAATAAATTCTCTATTGATAAGTATAGTTCTTGACTTTATGAGGGGTCATAGTTGGGAGGGGTTTTATGAGGGATCATGGTTGGGAGGAGAGTGCTCATCCCTGTGCATCCGTCATACAGGTCTATCACAATAACCAAATTAAAAAATAAAATTAAAAAAATTAATGATATTTTACTTTATTCAACTCTAATTTGATATGAGATTAAACATTTTGACTTAAATAGTATGTATATACATAAATAAAATAATATTTTTTTATAATGTTTGTTGACATTATCATTTCACAATAACCAAATCAAAAATAAAAATAAAAAATTTAATGATATTTTACTTTATTCAACTATAATTTGATATGAGATTAAACATTTTGAGTTAAATAATATGTATATGCATAAATAAAATAATGTTTCTTATAATGTTTGTTGATATTATCATTTTGTTTGTATTGTTCGTCATATTTTATTTTTATTATTTAATTTTTATATTAAATAATACCTTTTTATTAAGTTTATAATAATGTATTTAATGTAAGTCTTTGAAGTGTAAAATTTTAAGTTTTTTTTTGAAAAAATATGGAAAGTAATATATTAAAACTAGAATATTTACAATTCCTTAGCTAACAAGTGTTTTCCTCCTTTTAAGTTTTTGATAAACTTCTATAACTCTAAAGTCCAAGATCCTAAGAACTAAACACTTTTGGTTACAACATATTAAAAGGAGATATGCATTAGAGCCAAATCTCCCTAAACCATAGTTAACAAGTTTTTTTCTCCTTTTAATTTTTAATAAAATTTTATAACTCTAAAGCCCAAGATACTAAGAAATAACCATTTTTTGTTACAACACTAAAAGGAGATATACAATGGAACCAAATCTCCTAAACCATATGTATAGAGTGGTTGTCCAAATTAACCAAATGCTAGATTTATTGGTTGTCTAAATTAGTCAAATTCTATATTTTCTCACCAACATGACTAATCCTCTCATCCCTAATCCAAATTAACCAAACACTTATCCAAATTAGTTGAATGCTAGATTTTATCACAAACCTTACTAATCCTCTCATCCTTAATAACCATATCAATGTACCACTGAATCCGTAGCTCCTTCTTGGTACCCATATTAGCTAGGAATCCTTCCCCTACCTCCTTATTGATCCAATATTAGCTAGGAAACTTACCACTATATTTAGAGCTCTACCCACATAGCTTACCACTATATTCAAAGTTCTACCCATATAGCTTACTGTTATATTCAAAGCTCTACCCACATAGCTTACCATTATATTCAGATATCTATCCACCTAATAGCTATCCACATAACTTACCATTATATTCATAGCTCTACCCACATAGTCTACAACTATATTTAGAGCTCTACCCATATAGTATACCACTATATTAAGAGCTCTACCTACATAAATATTGGTTTTTGATGCTTAACTCTTAATGTTAATAATCACAAATTTAAATATAAAATTACAATATAAAATTCTCAATAATGGTAATAATTTATTCAAATATAACTCACAAGTAACTTCATAAATTTCCCATTAAATTGACATTAATAAATGCTCTCAAAAATAGCAAATTGATATATAATAAAGGTCACATACACTATCTTATTTCTTTACAAATCTTAGTCAAATATAATAGAATATGGTTCTTCATAAAAAGGACTCTTGCCCTTCACTCTTCTTTAAGAATTTTTACTTTTTTATTCTAAGGATCCATATGCACTCTTACATAATGGATATGTGTTCACATTTACACTCACCACACTTCCACACTTAATTACAGACACTTATATATTTCTTGCATATTATTACATTACATAAAATATTTACTCATACTAATATCTAGAATACACTTCTAACCTAATGATGTAAACAATGTGGTACATTAACATGTACTACACAATGAAGTATAATTTAAAACCACCTTATATTACATTATTTGGTTATTGAAGACTCTATTCTTCAATATGGTCTTCATATTTCATTCTTCAATCTATCTCCAATAAATTTATATATGAAATCTTCAAATAAGTATCTTCTTTAGGTTCAATCTTCATATTTTCTCTCTTAATCTGATTTATTTCCTTTTTCTTTGGATTCTACTTTCATATTAGAATTTTAATATAGTCTATCATTAGATAACCTTCCTGAGCAAGAGATCTAATTACTTTTCTAGTCTAATTTTATTTTATTGTTCTTTGGATAACCTTCTTACCTATTCTTCATCCTTGTAACCAAATATCAGCAAAGGCATTATAAATATTTTTTTAGAAAAAACACTCTAATTTGTATGTTAAAATATTTTAAAATTTACTATAATATTCTTCCTTGTGATAGTAAAAAGTAGATGAATGTGATTATTTTCCACAATATTTACAAGGATGTAAATTCCAACAATCAACTTCTTCATGTCCAATTCTATTACAATATGTGCATTTCAAATCATTTATTGTTGTTTTCAAAAACTTTGTTTCATCTATTTTCTTGATCAATTGATATAACCATTTATGTAAAATTAAGGTGATTATGTATTTTTTTTCTTTCATAATTCTATAATAAATATTATTGACCATCAGTTTTTGTTCTTTTATCAATATTGTTTGCTACAATTTGAGAATATTCATTGCATTTAATGTTAGTTTTTCTTAGTAATTAAATGTGAGGGTTTTTAGAGGCTCCCAAAACTTGATACAAAAACTCTCGTAGGATACCAACAGGGACAAAGGACCTCAAGGGCAAAAGTGAAAGCAAACAACAATAGGGAGGTGAAAAATCATCCCAAGAACAAACAAAATAACTTACCCTACCAAAGCAAGGACCTTACACAAGAATAAAATGTTTAATTAATCATTGATGTTAGTGCACACAATGACCCTATCCAATAATCCACATATTTGATTGTTTACATTCTCTAGGAATTCAATTGCCATCTTGAGAATTCCTAATACTATAACTTATTTTCCACGGTCATATTTATCTGTTGGGTCAGGGTAGGTTCCACATTCACATGGATCAGCAGTTATGGCATGAATTATAAGTCCTTTGACTATCGATTACTGAACTAGACATATTATAGGGTAGATTACCCACTCAATGATGCATCTTGGAAATTTATCCATGGGAATTCAAACTACCAAACTAAGACCCTCCATTCCCAGATCAAGAGTGGTCCTCATTCAACAGAATTTGCATATCACCTGAGATATTATCTCTCCATTATCCTCTCCATGGATGCTCAACCCCCTAGTTCACCATGAAGTTGACCATGTTGTTCTCTTCGTGCTAGCTATGGATAAATTGAACACCTCTCATTGGAATTTCAATAATTTTGATTTACATTACTATTTTAAAGATCCATCAGTTGGGGTTCTTTATTGAATTTAGTAGGTTAATAAGGCTTAACAAAAATCCTTCTATAATGATATTATAAAATACTAATATGTGAGCCAGTAAAACACCAAGGAAGGTTGCCATTATTTTTAGTAGAAGGATGACTGGATGGATAGGTGTTTCACAAAGGTAACTAAAACACTACCCCCTGGTCTCTTATGACTCCACCTACCATGGATAACCTAGGGTTCCCTCTTGAAGCTATATCAAAGTTGAGATTCACACACTTCTTGGATGGATATATCCATTCACATGATAATATTAGGTTCGATACTGGGTCCAATAGTTTGACACAAGAAAATCTAAGTTCCTATTCAAGAGTGATTTTAGCTAGTAGGTTCTTAGATCCTTGTCATATTTATTAGTTTATAGAATACAAACACTCTCATTCACATTCCACAACTTTATAGCTGCCATCTAATAGGCCAATTATTTATGATTTTTGAACACCTAGGCATTGCACTCCTTCTTAAGGCTCCAAAGGATATGGAAAGGAGGAAATTCCATAAATATTTTAACCTAAGAGAGAAAAATGGTGGTGTACATTGAGCGAGGATCTCCAAAATTGACTTCGATAAAACCCAACTAACCGATAATAGCTTCAAAATCTCCTCACAAGAGAGCATGAAGAAAGGGCAGCTACTAAAAATATGGTTAATAGATTCTCTGTTTGCTTCACACAGATAATACCTATTGGTGATTGATATGTCATGCTTTCTAATATTTTTTATCGATAAAATTTTATTTGGTCTGCCAACCACAAGAATATATTCACCTTAGGTAAAATATTTGAAACCCAAATCTGGTTGTTTGGTATCCACTAGTAGAACTCTAAGTTAGACATCAAGTATGCATACATGGTTGTAAAGTAACCATTAGTATCCCCAATCCATATACATTTATTAGATCTATTCGGAGTAGGAATGATATGATGGTTGATGATAGTAGCTAGATTCTAAAGAGCAATAATCTTATCCTTATTAAAAGAAATAAGATGTTGTAGGTCTCAAATATTTTTATCATTTACCTATCCTATAGAATCATACACCTTAAGTTGCCTTAGGGACCTCAAAATAGTTCTAAAATGTTAATATTTGGATTGAAGAATAGGGGATGTTCAACTGTCCATGTGTCCTAGAAGTCAATAATTCTACCATCACCTAGTAACCATGTTATTCCTTGTCATAGAAAATCCCAGGACTTCAAGATGCTCTTCTAAAATAGGGAATGAGATCTTGGGGGAAAATATGCTAAGAAGTTATCGACATGGTAGTTTGCTTTGATAATATTTACCCAGTCCACCTCCATATTTACCACCAATTATCATGCTTGTTTAGCAACCATCGCTTTATTCATTCTTCTCACATATTTTATACCTAAGCCTCCTATTTTATTTGTACTGCAAACTTACTCCCATTGAGCCACATTGGAATTTACATTTTAGCTTAGGGCCTACCCAAATGAAGGCCTTAAGAATAATTTATATTTTTTGTATCACTTTCTCGGGCATCCTAAACAGAGACATGAAGTATATTGGGATGCTTTGCAAGGAGTTTTTGGCTAGCACTATTTTCTTGACTTCGCTCGATAAAACTCCTTTCCAGATAGCTAGATTCTTTTGCATTCACTCAATGACTAGGTATTCACCCATTGAGCAGGGAAAGGCCCAGATAAGATGTCAAAAAGGAAGCAATATTGTATTTCAAAAATTTTGTGATCTTCCTTTGCCACCCTATAGGAGTATTCACAAATAGAAAAGTAATTTTTCTAAATTTAAATACCTGGCTCGCTACTTTTATATAACTCACTAGAAGCCATTTTATTTCTAAGGCTTACCAAATGGATGTTAGGCAAGACAACAAAGTATCATCGACAAATTGATGGTAAGTGACTGAATTGATAACCAAGATTAATTTTAGTTATTTGATGAATCTGTTGTAAGCAATTGATATTCCAAGTGCTTCTACCATGAGAATAAATAGATACGAGGACAACAAATATCACTACCTGATCACACGATAGATTTGGAAGAAACTAATAGGATCACTATTAATAATCACTAAAAATCTAGCTGAGGTGACACAAGCTTTAATAATATCTAACCATTTCTTCCCAAATCTAAATCTTGCTAGGACTTTAAAGAGGAAATACCAAGAAACCCTATCATATGCCTTATTCATGCCCAACTTAGAAAATATGCCAATCCTATTACTTTTTTGCATTAAATGTATCAGATCATGCATGATTATTAATATTTTGTCAAAATGACAACACCCAGGGAAATAAAGGTACTCTCCTCAAATTTTTATAAGGAAGAGGAGTCATGATAGTGTGACATTTTTCCCATCCAGGACCAAGCAAGGAAGAGGAGTCATGATAGCGTGACATTTTGCCTAGCTAGGATCAAGCAAGGAAGAGGAGTCACAATGGCGTGATATTTTGTCCAGTCAGGTCAAGCATGGAAGAGGAGTCATTATAGGACAACATTTTGCCTAGCCACATCCAAAAAAATAGGAATAGTCATGATAGCATGACATTTTGTAGAGCTAACAGCCAGCTAGAGAAAAAGTTGTAATAACATGATATTTTTAAGAGCTAAAAACCAACCAAAGGAAAAGTTGCAATAGCATGATATTTTGGAGAGTCAACAGCCAGTAAAGAAGAAAAGTCATGATAGCATGCCATTTTGGAAAGCTATTAGCTAGAAAAGAAGAAGAGTTGCTATAGCATGAAATTTTGGAGAGCCAGCAGCTAGCAAAGAAGAAGAGTCGTGATAGTGCAACATTTTGGAGAGCCAACAACCAACAAAGAAGAAGACTCACGATAGTGCGATATTTTAGAGAGCCAAGCATGATCCAAGGAGAAAAGTTGTGATAGCACACCATTTTGAAGAATAATAAAACCATGATCTCTAATAGGAAATGGAGAAGATCTCTGTAACAAGAATATCGTAATATTTTTGGTTAGAAGCTTCGTGGCTAAAAGAATATCTTTGTAACAAGAAAGATCTTGATATTTTGACCTCTCCTTTGCTAGAATAATCTCATGACTAGTTTTTTATAAAAACTTTTAGTTTTTTGTTATGTAAAACTCTATATATCGGATGAGCGACCTAATTTTATGGTTGAATCTTAGGTGTTTACAAGGCTATGTATTCATACTTCTGAAATATTAATAGAGATCATTCACCCTGGTTCTAAGCTCATTCGGTGTGCAAGTATGTAAGTGATTGTCTATTGCTAAGTTTAAATCTATGTTGAATGTATCATATATTAATTCTTAAGCTAAATTTCTATATTAAATTTTCCATTAGATCTGCAATTTACTTCACGGATAAACTACTTCAGAGTTAAATATACGCAGAACAATCTTAGATTCTATGTGTTGGATCTTATTATGCCTTTTTGCAAAATATTGAATTAGCATTGTGTTGTTTCTTAATCTGTACCATATTATTCTCATGGAATTGGCTATATTTCCCTCTATTTAAGCATTATTTTCTCTCTACCATTTTTTGATAAAAGCAAGGAACCAGCCTTCTCTGAAGATTGAACCAGGAAAACCTAGTTTAAGCCCGATCGTTCAATGTTGATGAAGTCTTGGACGTAAATTATAACCTAAGGTAGATTTCGTTCCAACATGACCCCATATAAAATTTGTCTACCTAAAACAAAATTTCTCTACACCTTGTTAATGAGAGAGGGGAGATACATTTTTTTTCTATTAACAAGAACTTTATAAAGGATTTTGTAGATTGTGTTGTAGAGATTGATTGGCTTAAAGTTATTGAAGGAGGAGGCTTCAGATTTCTTGGGAATAAGTACATGGAAATCCACATTTAATGAGGTCGGGATCACTTTATATTCTTGAATCCCTCTCAAAGCCTCTAGGAGATCCATGCTACAAATGTGCTAGTAATTTTGGAAGAAGAGTGGCAGAAATTTGTTAGGACCCGGGGCCTTGAGAGCCCCTATCCAGGGTCATGCATAAGGGGTTAGTCCTAAAATATATTTATAAAATCAAGGCAAATTGTATCAAAATACCAATGATTTATGTGTAAGGAGACATGGTGAATTGCATTCAATTTTAACCAAAAATTTTCAAACCATGGCAAATCAATTGAAAAATATTTCTTGATGTGTAAGTCAGTTACAAAGGGTTTTAGTTGATCATTTTTTAAATGTTTTTTTAAGTATTTTACTAATATTTTTGTGTAGATCTTGTCTATATAGGTGTTTTAACAAAAAATTGAAAATGAGGCTTTGGATCAAAAGTTATGCCTTCTAGAAGGTTCTCTACAAAATAGCACCTCTACAACCGATCGACTATGGCCTAAGTTGATCAGTTTTAGAGGTATGTCAGTTGGTCTAATTTGATCAGTTATAGAGGTATGTCAATCAACCTAAGCCAATCGGTTTCAACTCTACAACCAATCAACTTTGGCCAATTGACATACCTCTACAACTGATTGGCTTATGTTGATCGATTGCAAAGGTGTACTTTTTCAATGAACCTTCTAGGAGGCATAAATTTTTATCCAGAGCTTCATTTTCAAATTCTCTTTTAAAGCCACCTAGATCGATGAGATCTACATAAAAAAAATAGTAAAATCCTCAAAAAACCATTTGAAATAGATCAACACCTCTACAACCGATCAGTTGTAGAGGTGTTAGTCAGTTGTAGAGATGTTAATCAGTTTTAGATGGTTTTTTGAGGATTTTACTAAGTTTTTTTGTGTAGATATCATTGAGCTAGGTGTTTTTTAAAAAAATTAAAAATGGAGCTTTGGATTAAAAGTTATGTCACCTAGAAGGTTCTCTACAAAAGAATACCTCTACAATCGATTGGCATAAGTCGATCAATTGCAAAGGTATGTCAATTGGTCTAAGATAATAGGTTGTAGAGGTGTGTCAATCTACCTAAGCTAATTAGTTGCAACTCTATAATTTATCGACTTAGGCTGATTAACATGTCTTTGAAAATAATCATCTTATGTTGATTGGTTACAAAGGTACGCATTTGCAGAGAACCTTCTAGGAGGTATAAATTTTGATATAGAGATATATTTTCATTTTTTAAAAACCACCTATCTCGATGATATCTACATAAAAATTTAGTAAAATCCTTAAAAAACCGTCTAAAACTGATTGACACCTCTACAACTGATCACTTACAGAGGTGTTAGTCAATTGTAGAGGTGTCAATCGATTTCAAATGGTTTTTTGAGGATTATACTAAGTTTCTTATGTAGATATTTTTGATCTAGGTTGTTTTAAAAAAAATGAAAATGGAGCTATAGATCAAAAGTTATGCCTCCTAGAATGTTCTCTATAAAAGAGCACCTCTACAACCAATCGACATAAGACAATCGATTACAGATGCATGTAAATTTATCTAAATTGATCAGTGGTATAGGTATGTCAATCAACCTATGTTGATCAGTTGGAACTCTACAATTGATCAGATTATTCTGATTAACTTAACTTTGCAATCGATAAACTTATGTCGATCGGTGTTAGAGATCTGCTTTTGCAAAGAACCTCCTAGGAGGCATAAATTTTGATCCAAAGCTCTATTTTCAAAATTTTAAACCATCTATCTCAATGATATCTACACAAAAAAATTAGTAAAATCCATTAAAAAACCATCTAATATCGATCGACACCTTTGCCACCGATTGGTTATAGAGGTGTTGGTTGGCTATAGAAGTGTCAATTAGTTTCAAAGGATTTTTTGAGGATTTGACTAAGTTTCTTATGTAGATATAATTGAGCTATGTGCTTTTAAAAAAATAAATATTGAGATCTTGATCAAAAGTTATACCTCCTAAAAGGTTCTTTGCAAAAGAGCACCTCTGCAACCAATCAATATAAGATGATTGGTTGTAGAGGCATGTCAATCAACCTAAGCTAATCAGTTGTAACTATGTAATCGATCAGCTTAGGATGATTGACATGCCTCTACAATTAATCAACTTATACCGATCTGTGTTAGAGGTCCACTTTTGTAGAGAACCTTCTAGGAGGTATAACTTTTGATCTAGAGCTTTAGTTTCATTTTTTTAAACCATCTAGATCAATGAGATCTACATAAAAAACTTAGTAAAATCATCAAAAAACCATATAAAATTAATCGACACCTCTAAAACTGATCAGGTATAGAGGTTTCGATTGGTTGTAGGGGTGTCGATCAATTTCAAAGGCTTTTTTAAGAATTTTACTAAGTTTTTTGTGTAGATATTATTGATCTAGGTGATTTAAAAAATATAAAATTGAGCTCTAGATCAAAATTTATGCGTCCTAGAAGGTTCTTTGAAAAAGCACACCTCTAAAACTGATCAAAATAAGTCGATCAGTTGCAGAGGTATGTCAATTGACCTAAGTCGATCATTTGTAGAGATGTGTCAATCGATATAAGTCGATTGATTGCAGAGGTGTGTCAATCAACATTAGTCGATCGGTTGTATAGGTGCACTTTTGTAGATAACCTTCTATGTTGACTAACAATAGTTTTTTCATTACTTCAAATATATTTTTGAGTTAGAGTGTTTTAGATATATGTTTATCAATACCCCCTTAAGTATTTATACGAGCATTATATATGGCAAATTTGATGGGAAAAATAAAATTATTTATAATTTAAAGGTGAATCGTCTATGGAATTGGGTGAAAGTGGTTGGAAAATTAAAATAAAAATTGGATAATTATTATCAACATCAGTAAAATTTACCCCAAAAAAATTTCCACCTCGTAGATTTTGGGCAAATGGGCCCTAGTGAAAGGTTCCAAAAGTAGAAAATTTAAAATTTTGGAAATACTAAATATAGCCAATTTATGATTTTTTTTTCTTATGAATAACCTTACTGCCATCTCTTCCATCACATTTTTTACTTTATATTCAATAAATATATCATTTAGCATCTCACTGACCTCCCTAGGGACTAGGTGGGGAATAGCCAAGAGGAGATCTTCTTTAGTTAGATAGTCTCTCTAAGGACAATTGCTTAAAAGGGAGCTGAAGTGCATTACCATCTCTACTCTTATTTTCTCCAAAAATGATATTGTTCCCCCATATCATATATAGATTTCATGAATATTATTAAATCCCCTTCATCGAAGAGTTGAGAAGTGAAAGAATTTTAAATTTCTGTAACCCTCCTAGAGCCATAATTCTTTGGATTTATGCTTCCATAAGGATTCTTCACATGCAATAGTATTGTGGACCTCATCTAGAAGTATTTTTTCTTTGCCTACAATATCCAGTTGAATAACCTTCATATTGTACATGATTCTTCAGGTCCCTCATACGATCTTTAATATGTTCCTTGCATCTAAATATATTTCTAAATGTCTGATTATTCCACATTCTTAGCTTATATATGACATATTTGATCTTTCTATAAATATTGGAAACTCATTGCCCTCCTAGGTCTTTAGCCCACAAATCTATAATCAATTGCTTCAGATTCAAATGTTTACACCACATGGATTCGAACCAAAATGGCTTCTAGTGAGAACCAATCAAATCAATGATTAGGATTAGGACTAGGCAGGGTGCAAAGGGAAGATCCATAAAAAACTGGAATACCTTGATGAAATATTAGGAATCTATCCAATCTAGACATAATGAGATGACTACCTACCCTGAGATTACTCCATGAATAATTTAATTCCTTTAATTCGATATCCATAAGCTCTACTTTCATAAGGAAATCAATGAAATTCTCCATAATTTTTTAGTCTGGAGGTTTTCTCCTTTTTTTTAAATGGAATAACGGTGTGTTAAAATCTCTGGCTATAATCCAAACTTCCACTTCCAAAATACTAGTGAAGTTGAGCAAATCTATCCAAAACAAGCTCTTGTCATGAAAAAAATTAGGGGCATAGATATTTGTCATGACTCAAGTCCTATTAGAAGCCTTACAAGAAAAACAAATGGATATACATATTTTATTCTAGGATTTCATTTTCCCTTCAAGCTTCCAAGGGTTTCAAAAGCATAGCAAACCACCCGACGTCCCCAAAATAGAACTACCAAGAAAACCAACCTCTTTCCACACCTTCATATGAACAAAGTAAAAATTCCTTCGTCAATATTTTATTTTTGGATTAGCAAAATATCCAAGGATAAATCCTTCCTCAAAGTTGTAAGAATCCTCTACTTTGTGGGTTCATTCAGTCCCATGATATTGCATGAGTAAATCTTCATTAAGAAGGGGTTGGAGTGGTCTTCGACTCCACTAACCCTAAGAGGGGAGGTTTAAAGATATCCAATTTAATTTTCAATTATTTGTAACCTCTTGAGTTAGATATTTCAATAGAAATATAGGGTTGAACACCATCATAAATAGCCGTGTCATTTTATCTTTTCCTTAGGGTTTTGTTGTTGGGTTTTTCAACGTTTTTTTCCACCCCTATATCTACATGAAGTTTATTGTAACTTCTAGTTTTCAGACCTAGGGATACCTTATCCAAGGTAGGAGATATTAAGGAAGTGGGTGTTTCTATAGACTCCTTCACCATCCCAAAATATTTTCTTTCCAATGATAACAAGGGGGAACACAAGAACCCTTCCATAGTAGACAAGGCTAGGGTTGGGGAAGCCCTATCTTTACTATAAAAAATAATCTTAGAAATTAGATAATCTAAGGTGTTATCTAAGGAAAGGCCTACCTTAACTAGACCATCAGAGAGAACTTGGACTAGCTCAATTGTACCTTCTCCAAGAACTTGACTCTAATATTTCTTCACAAAATTAGGTAGATTATTTTCACCCATCAAGCAGCCCCCTTCATCTACATCCACAAAGTGGTTGGCAAGGATAAGGGTACTTTCATCATCCATTGTTTCTTCCTTCAATGTTTCTTGTGCATCTACTCCCTAAGGCTACTTCTCCCTCAAAATAATTTCTTTACCTTTATCCCTATGATTCCTCGAGACCCTATTCCTTTTAAACTTCACCCATTGTTTCGATTGAGGGTTAGGGGTTGTCCTTTTGAAGAACTTCTCTTGGTGATTATCCATTTTTCCATAGACTTGGCACTCCTATCCTTTGTTTTCATAAACAATTTCTTGGGTCCAGTTACCCAGCTTGGACACCACGTTAATAAATTTTGGGAGGTCCTTACCCACATCAGCGAGTGCACATAATTTTACTGTAGTCATCCATGAGCCAGACTTAGAGGTATCATCAAAGGAGGCAAAACCCCCAATATTATTAGAAATTACCTGGAAAATACTCATTATAAATGAATAGGAATATTAGGGAGAGAGACACAGATCGAGACCAATATTATAGGTAAAGTTTGAGGGTTAAAAACCAACTCCCATATTCAAAGGAACATGTCTCACTTGAGAAAGAACCATGACCCACCTTGAAGAATCCTAGTTGAGTCTACTTCAAAGATAATCTTGAAAAGAATAAAATATTTGGGAATATTCATGACCTCAAGTGAGCCCCTCGAGGACCACCTAGCTAGGTCCCACCTTTTTAGGACATCAATATTTGGATGTCTGCCTTGAAACATCCCTACAAGGTTCCACGTTTGTTTCTCCAGGATGTTGTCGATTAAAAATTCAAGGATGCACATTTCATCTAAAACCGAGGAGGATTCACAAAGCACCTCCATGTCATTCCTTTTTGATCCATCTGCCACCTCTACAAAGGATCAAAATTTTTTAGGGGGTTGAGGAAAATTTTAATTAGAAGGGGTCTTGCATTTGAATTTCATCAAGTCCCTTTCATCTAAAATATAAACACAAAAAGGGTCACGGGTGAGAGAAAAAAATTTGGAAATGGATATATCTTATTTCACAACAAGAACCATTCTAAGAACACTAGAGATCAGCACCACAAAATTATTCCTGCCTAAACCCAAATTCAAAAATTCCACCATTCAAGAGCACCAGAGTAAACTGAGAGAGTTTACTCTCAGTTTTTTTATTAGTATAATTGTCATCAATTCTTCCATTGAATATTCTATCATATTTTTAGAATATGTTATTATAGAATTTACTCCTTTAAAACTATCAATTTGAGATTTTAAGTTCTCAAATATTTCTTTTAACCATTACAGTATTTTCTTTTCTTCTTTTCTAATTACATTTTTCCACATAATTAATCAATTAATTCTTTGATGCAGGCATCCTTATAGCTCCCTAATTTTCAAAAAAAAATTATACTTGACATCTCTATGTCTTCCTAGTTTTTGAAAAAAAAATTAAAGATAAAATTTTAAATTTTCTAAGATTTTGATTTGCATTAATTATGTCTCCCTAAGTTTGAATATATTATTACTAAAATCTAAATTTCACAAAACTATTTTTGACGTTGAATACCTTATGGTTCCAAAATAAAAAACTAGCAATTTAGAAAAAAATATTTGTAAATTTAATATTTTGAATTTTATGTAGAATACCTTATTTCTCCAAATATCAAACTATTTATAAATATTTAAATTGAATTTCAAATTGAATAAATTAATTACAAAACTTGTAATTAAATTCCTATAATTTAAATTAAATTTTCAATAATCTTCAAAACTTTTGAAAATACGTTTATATGGTTCCTAGGGTTTCAATTTATCAATTTGATGTCTTATCTCTCCAATAGCATAATTAGTTTAGGTGGAAATAGAATAATTAAATTAAACCTTATGCAAAATGAATATTATTCAACCCTTATTACTCCAAATCTTTATAAAATAAAGAATTATTTCAAATTAATACCTCATTTATGTATGACACACAATATTTTTGGTCTACAAGACTTTTAACTCTTGATGTGTACTTTTAAGATTCTCTTCCTTATGAGGTATGTGATAATTTTTACCTCCCAAATAATTGCCTTCTCTAACTTTCCATGAATTTTTCTCTCCTTTCTATGCTCACCAAACTCAAGTTTGAAACTTCTACTTTTGGCACTTACACATTACATGCATTTATACCTTATTCAAAAAATACTTACTCTTCCTTAAAGCACATTTGGAGCTTCTTCTTCTATGTTCCAAGTTCCATAAGATATATTTATCTTCTCAACGACTTGTTATTAGGCTCCAGGTGTTACTTCTTCAATGCTTGAATTAACCTAGGTAACGTTATAAATCCTTTGGTATTTAATTTTTCTATTATCTCTTTTCTTTCTAAATGCTTGAATTATTGGATAAAATCCTCAACTTAGCAAGAAATAAATTGATACCATGTTGTGTCCTACATATTGGTGATTATTGATACTCACTCTTGGTTCCTCCTTGTGGTTGTTGTAAACCCTATCACTTGGTTTCCCTTCCATGCATTTTCGACATCCAAATAATATCTCTTCTACTACTATCATTCCAACTCTAGTAGATGAGAGTTCTATTCCTTGGAATGGATATTATGGTGACTCTTCCAATATTTGGTGGTTTTTCAAATAGTTCTCCTCCTCCTTAGTTCATTGGCTTCTCATTTCATATTAGGTGTATTTTTATTACACTGTACTTCACCCTTGAATGATGGTTCTTGGTGGCTCCTCTCCTTTGCATGGTGGTCCATCGTCAAACTTGGTGGCTCTTCTCCTTTGCATAGTGTATTTTCCACATGCTCGATGGATTAGTCCTTATATTTTCTCCTTCACTCAATTCTGTTTTTTACTACTTTTAGACTACACCTTATATGCCTTGTACCTTTGATATATTCCCTTTTTTTCTAGCCCGTAAATAGCATATTATTATTCATATAAATTATTGTATTTTTCTACAAATTTATGCAATTTTTCTCTAGAAATTTATCTTCAAACACTAGAATTTATTGTCTTTATTCTTTATGTCTTTCCCTTTATAAATATGCTTGCAATGTTAATAACAACACTAACAAATGTTCCAACAAGATGCACTTTTATCTTAAATTTTGTAGTATTTTTTCTCCTTGCATTCTAGCCTCCTTTCATACTCACTTTCTTACCTTTTTACCATCCACAAATTGTTTCTTAAAGTCCATAATTTTTACAGCTTGTTTCCTCTTAAAAAGCTGCCCAAAAATCTACTTTATCTCCTTTCAAAATTCTGCCCAATATGTTGGAAATTTGAGTTATTTTATATTGTAATTGATGTCACACAAATCATTGATGTCACATTGAGTTTTTGTGGAAAAAATATTTCATAAATAAGCATTTATGATATTTTGGAAACCATGGCTATTTACAGGGTTTTTATGAAAACCAAGGCAAGCAAAATAAATGTTTTTTTTTAAACAATGGTGGGCTTATGTGGAAAGGGTTTTTCTTAAAATCCAAGGTGGAATTTTGTTGCATCAAAAAAGGACCTCCGGTGATGAACATATTAAAGTTTAAAGTTTAAGTTTAAATTAATGGAGGGCCGACCTATGTGCAATTAATGGAGGTTGGCATATATATATGTAAAGGTTTAAATTTATTTTCGAAAGGGGGAAAATTATATATCATTGGAAAGCTTATTTCGAGGTCTATTTGACTAAATTATTTAAAAGGAGAAATAAGGTGTGTGTAAAGAGATATTTCAGATTTTGCAAAGGGGTTCCAAAAGTGAAGTTTGCCTTGTTATTTTTCAAGAGGATTAATTCTTTCATGAGATGACAAGGTATGCAATATTGAGATTTATTTTATTTTATGGTATAAGTGGTTTTGGGAGTGAAAAGGATATGCAATTTTCTGATTTATTTTATTTTATGGTACAAGTGGTTTTAGGAGAGATAAGTAAGTTGTGCAATTAAAGGCCTTGGTGATGATTATTGAAAAGTGGAGTAATGATGATTGTTTTGTGATGTACTAACCCTTGTGAATATTGGAAAAAGAATTTTGTGATTGTGGCATATTTACAAAGAGGTTTTTTTTATCTTCATAAAAGGTATGGGTAAATTATCCTATTGATTGTTTATGGTGGTTTATTTCTGAATATTGGAGGGAAAAGGATTGTTTGTGGTTTCCTTTTAGAAAGTGGTTGGTTGAATGCTTCAAGGTTTTTTGAATTGAGAGTTGTGTTTAAACCTTGTTTTATAAGCATAGTGGTTGAAGCCCCTTGGTTTTGAAAGAACTTGAGTTACAAAAGAACATGTGTATAATTGTTATGTAATATTTGTGGTTGAGCATTGTTGGAAACATTTGAGATGGTTGATACATACTTGGACTAGGGTTGTGTGAGAAAGAGTTGTCCCTTGTGATGATTGGTTGAGTTGAGTTGATTGAGCCTATTCAAGCGATGTGTGAAATGATTCTTCAAGTTCTATGAAAGAAACTATTCCATCATTCTATGTTGAGTTGATATTAAGGTTAGAACATATTGAGTCTCTAAAAATTCTCTTTATGGTTCTATATGACTTGAATTGAGTTGAGGTTGATTTGAGTTGAGAGTGATATTAGAACATGTTGAGTCTATAACAATTCTCTTTATGCTTCTATGAGTTGATTTGAGTTGAGTTGATATTAATTTGGATTGATAGTGAGTTTGGAACATATTGTTAATTTGAGTTGATATTTCCATTCATTGTTGAGTTCATTTTGAGTACTGTAGACACCAAAACAGCACCAATCCGATTATGTGACTGCAAACACTGATCGCTTTGACAAACACAGCCCCCAGGGCAGCCCTCAGAGGTTAAAAAGTGGTCTTAACCACTTTCATAGCAATTTTGTAAGGTCAAGAAGCAATTTGGCACACTTGGACACTTTGCCCAGTATTCGTCTCACCCAGGGACGAATTCAAAATAGAATCCGTCCCACCCCGGACGAATTCTGAATCCGTCCCTGGGTGGGACGAATTCTAAGCTTAACGGGCAAAAAGACAAATGGCGCCAAGTGGCAGCCCAGAACAGTCAGTTGATGACTCCTGCCTCGCACGCGTGTGTAGGTGGACGAGAGGGGCCGTTAGAAGAGCGTCACAAAAGGCATTTATCAAAGCCCAAGTCAACGGAGGACTCCCCTCCCTCATGGGAAGACAAGACTGCCACATGGCGCCTATGACCAACACATGGCATTTGTGCTTCCCTCCCAAAAGAGACCCCATGGGTCTATAAAAGGTGGGACTTTTCTCACCCAAGATATACGGGTTGAAGGAGTTTTCAAGCAACGAAGTTCTGCCGAGTTGAAGACCCACTTGCATCCCTTTTGGTTCACCTTCCCACATCCACCAATCTCTTTTGCAAGGGAGGTTGTTGGGTGGCTTTTGGAAGCTTGAACCTGACCCAAATCCAACACATGGACACCTGAACCAACCAATTCGCCGACCCCCCAATCCTAAGAGGTTTTGGGCCCATCCCTAGTGGATTGGCGCCGGAATCAAGTGCCAACGGTGGGAGGCCCACTTGGGCACCCCCGCACTTTCTAGGTTTTAGAGCATTCTAGATTACTTTTTTTTAGGTTGCATTTTGTGTTATTATGTTTGGTTAACTCACAGCTGCAATTTCGTAACTTTTGGTCAGATTCTAGTATGTTTTGTGTCACTTTGTTGTTTCTATGACTTGCAGGTGGCGAGATCAAATTCCCGAGGGTAGAGGCCAAATTGGGAGAATCCGACCATCTGGGTCGTCCCAAAATGGCCCCAATTACATAACCCCCTTGTTTGCAGGCGTTTTGTAGGTCTCGGGAATCGACATTGGAGCAGCAGCAGGTCGGCTTCTTCAACACAGAAGAATTCGTCCCACCCGGGGACGGATTGCGATCGAAAATCGTCCCACCCGGGGACGAATTCCGGTTGAAGGCAGATTGGCCATCTGTCTCAGTGGAAATGGCCTTCTGGTAACATTTTCTATCTTTTGTCAAGTTTTCAGGCTGTTTAGAATCATTTTGTTTACTGTTTTAGATAAATGTTTGCATGCATCTTTTGATGATTTTAGAAGAACGAACACTTTTCACTTGCAGCAGGTGCTACTGACATCTTGGTTGTTTCTTTGTTCGCAGGAGAAGCAGCGGAGGTGAAGAACTCATCGACATCAGCGGCGGCATCATCTTGGCCCGCCCATTGCAATCGTGGGCACGCGGAAAGAGGAACATTGAGTGATTGTAATCGAATTCTTTTTAACGCTCCTAGCCCCCAAAAGGGAGGAGACGTCATTGTAACAGAGATCAAGGGATATTAATGAAAGGGCTGTGTTTTCTCCATTTTCTTGTGTCTCTTCCAATGCGTTTCTTTTCCATTTCATGCACTTTACGTTTCTAGGACTTAAGCGCATTTGGTTTTGGTTGCATCGCAATTAGTGTTTCCTTTGCCCGGAATCTCGTGCTTTCAGTGGCGATCACGGTGGGACCTGTCCCATATTTTTTAAAATCATAAAAACTGATCAAAGTTTTGTGTTTTGTGCTTGACAGGTACATTTTTTTGTTGCAGACTGCTATTCGTCTCTGAGTGTTACGAATTCTTAACTGCAATTCGTCTGACCCTGAGACGAATTCAAATTCGTCTCTGGGAGGGACGAATTCCGTTACGCAATTCGTCTCCCAGAGGGACGAATTCCTGCCTGCGGATTTTTGGAGCAGAAATTCAGAAGCAACTGGAGCGAGCGAGAGAAGAGGTAGGGATTTTTATAATCTCTGTTAAAATTTCTATTTCTATTTCTGTTTCTTTGATTGTTTTCATTTTTATCCTGCATTACTTAGGGAAAATCATTCATGCTTGTTTCAATTTTCGCTAAATAAAATGAATCTCACACACTCCACGCAACAATTTTAAACCAAGGAGCTGGTCGTAAGACCCCAGCCCTTGAGCAAGACCAACGGTGGGTTCATCACCACCTTGGCTTAGCTTTGCATCCATTTCCCGATTGTCAACTGTTGTTAGGCGTAAATCCTGACGAAAGCTGACCGAGTGTCACTGGGGTGATTCCCATGCGCACGAGGATAAGTTTTCTATGGTAGGTGCCATTAACAGGACAATCCCCCTTTCGTATCGCCTACGTACCACGTACCTTCTGCTCTCACGTACCTATAGTCTCCCTCTCGTAAGGGCGGGTATATAGAGAGGTTGGTATATCGGCCTGGTTGGTATATTGAAGGGGCGACCATTTTGGGAGTTATATGAGCCGTCATAATGCATTTAAACGATCTTCAAAACCTACAAAAACAAAACAAAACATCAAAATGCACTAAACTGGTTTAGGACACACCATTTAATCCTTAAAAGAGATAATCACGGTTTTGTGAATGTGTGTGCTTAATTCTGCTTAGTGTAGACAAACAAAGTCATAAACGAGATAAAAACTTATTTAGATAGCATAGAAGCACCGCAATGGTGTACACCCATAGTCAAGCCCAATCAAGGGCAGAAGCTCCGAAAGGTACACAAAAAGCAGGCACAAGTCGCCTTCACTTCGATCCCGAGGATTTGGTCATACCGCCTTATAGGTCTAACCTACAAAAGAATCCAATTCAGAATCCTCGGTGGGGTATGCCTATTCAAAGCAGCCCCTTTCGGGAAGATGCCTTACATGTAGACCTTGACATAAATAGAGAATCACCTCTTGAAGTTAGGCATGAGTGGCCACCATGCGATGAAGCGCTAGACAGGCACACCGTCCATTTGGAGGGGCAACGTGGATATGGCGTCCCTTCTTTACCTATCATCAGAACAGAGAGACCAAATCCGGAGCGCAGGGCTCCTTACATAGGGTGACCTAATTCCGCCCACCCCCCTTTACACCCGTGAAAGGGAGTATGAGGAAAGCCATCGCATTCCTCGAGGGCAACAAACAACGTGGGAACCTTGCATTTCCGCACCGGCAGGATATCATGATCACCCCTTGAGGCCAGAACCTCGAGCACATACCGCTTACCTCGACAGAGGGAAGCGACCCATTGAAACCTTAGACCAGCAAACTCGAGGTAAACACATAGGAGAAACATTCGAACCTCCTGAGCAAAATAGGGTAGACCAAATTGACCCAGCTATCGCCAGATATACCACCCGTCAAGCCCAAACCATGCGGCTTAAACCAAGTTATCAGGAAATAGAGTACCGACACCGCTTGGATAGAGAACGCATGCAACGCGAAGCGGATGAGTTACGCTATGAAATACCTGAGAGGGGGCCAACCCCTCGCATCCAAAGAGCTGAAAAGTATGAGAGGCATAATCCGTTGGTGCGAGGACAGGTCTCCACGACCTCGTCAAGCTCTGCCTCCAAGACCTCATAGATTCGAGAGGGAGGCAACTCCCCGAAACAATGATGGGTACCTTCGGCAAGAGCTTGATCGGGGTCATAGGTTTCGCCCGAGAGACTCCTCAAGAATTTTACGAGGAGTATGAACCGGAAGAGGAATATGTTGAAACTCCCCATCAAGGCGGGAAGGATGCCATTCGGCCACCCCTCCATAGGCCTCCAGGTTCACCGTAACTTGCAACAAGAGCGAACAAGAGAGGAAGAAATAAAATCTTCCGATGCATACCAAGCGCTATTGGAGCGTTTGGAGTCTATGGAGACAAAAGCTGTTGGGCATCAAAAACCCACATTACGTCTACTCCGCAGTAATCCGGTGCATCCCTCAGTGCCTACACCTCTTTACCCCGAACACTTCAAGTTGCCTCAATTGGCAGTTTTTAAAGGTGAAGAGGACGCACAGGAACACGTTACACGATTTCTAAGCCAATGCTTCGACATCCAAGATAATGACGCATTGTTGCTTAGAACATTCATAACCACATTCGCAGGCCCTGCCTCGGATTGGTTCACACAACCGCCCAAACACGAGCATAAGCAATTTAGATCAATTAGTAGACGCGTTTCTTGAACGCTTTGCCTTCAACACAAGGAAGAAGGCATCACTAAGTGATTTAGCGAGCCTCAAGCAATTTGAAGAGGAAACAATGGCAGCGTACGGGAATCGATGGAGAGCTTTGCTTTCTAGGTTACCCTACCGTCCTCCTATGTCTGATCTCACGCAGATGTTCGCAAAAAGTTGCTTAAAATCAATCTCCGGTCTATTGTTTTTGCGACAATACGACAGCTTAGAAGAAGCTTTGGCGCAAGCCAGAGTCATAGAAGAGATTAAGATAGGCGAAGGCGCAATTGCCAAGCCTAAGAAGAAAGAGTGGAATAAAACCACTAAAACTGGGACAACGCAACCACAACACGCTGCAGTCAACCAAGTTGCGATAAATGTTCCCGCGCTCGTGCAAGAAACGCAGCCTCAAAAGGCTAACTACCAGGCAGTGCCTCCTGCTTATGAAAGAGATAATAGAAGACGAGAGCAGAATTACCCGCGTCACCCTAGGCAAAATTTCACCCCATATGCGGAGTCTAGGGACTCCTTATTTGACCGCTTGTCGGCGGCAAATTTAGTCACTCTGCGGAAATCCAAATTATAGACCCTAACATTCCCAAGCCTAGGGGGTACAGAGAGGAATTGTATTGTAGATTCCATAGGCGCGAGAGGACATGACTTGAATGGGTGCTGGAAATTCAAAGACCTAGTCCAGGATTTGATCGACAATAGAACATTGGTTGTGGACAACCCCATCGCACCAAACAACCAACAAATGGGGGTATTCAAGGACCCCTTGCCAGCCCACGAGGCACAAACAAAACCACTCCAGATTAACGAGGTGCGACAAGATCTTCCCACACAGGGATTTGTGGGAATGATTAGCATAGTAACAAGGAACAGAAGGTACCCGCGAGCTGCCCCCCGAGGTAGCTACGAGGGAAGTTCCGGCAACATCGCATCCTCAACAACGCCCAACGCGAGTTACCTCCGCCTAGACCCGAGGTCACGATACGAACCAAACTCACGCAGAGTTTGCGGACCACGTCGGCTAGGCTGTCCATCTACGAGCTTATTCAACAATCGGCTCCCCATAGAGAAGCTCTTATGGACATTTTAAAAGCCATTGAATTACAACCCCACGAGGCAAATTCTTTCAACGCCTTCGTGGGACATGTGAAACAATGTACGGAGCCGGTCATCACATTCGAGAGAAGATGAGGTCAAAACGATATCAAATGACATGGCAGATCCACCCCCGCACGTTATCGCGTGGGTCAACGGGATTCCGTACAAGAGAGTGCTTGATAGATACTGGCTCGTCCAGTAACATCATAACCACTATAGCCTTAAAGCATTTGAAGCTGCTAGCCTCTCACATCACAGCCTCCACGTACACACTGCGAGCTTTTAATGATGCAATATGCTCGACAGTCGACACGAGTCGTTACGCCGATCTAGGTAGGACAAAAGTCAATACCTACACTGTGCCATGTGCTGGAAGGTGAAATGGCTTATAATTTTTTGCTAGGGCGGCCTTGGATCAGGGATATGAAATGTGTCCCTTCGATCGCCCACCAGTGCTTAAAGTATGCTTATGAAGGGGAAATACATGTAGTCCCAATGGACTTAGAGCCCTTCAAGTATTGCAATGCGGTACAATTCATACCTCAATCGACCCTCCCTTCAACGCATTTGGATTTCCAATTAAATCCATCTAAACAAGGTCCAATACCGCAGGCACCACTGGTGGCCAACAAGGCAAAATCCCAGCCAGGTGAGACTTCATCATCGGCTCCTTCATCATCAACGCCACCTATCATGGCCCAACAGAAGGACAAGGGAAAACAAATCATGGAAGAGGTTAAGCCCTTAGAAGAAAGGTTGCCCACAATTTCAACAATAACAACAGAGGAAGCGCCCAACGCAACGGAAACCAAGATTCCTGAACCACCAAACATGGAATGGACTCAGGAAGGACTACCGTTTCCTCCCACCCAATCATCAACAATCACTGTTGAAATGGCCAGTACAGGCCTGGGGGAATACTTAGTGCAAAATGTTGTGGCAACCCCCACACTGGAGTCAGTACAAGACATGGGAAGACCTCGCCTTCCCATTGGAACAATCGTCCCTCTAGGCTACCCACCGAACCAGAAAAATTTTGTGTATGGGGGCTTTGATCATGGTCTTGAACCATGCCAACAAAAGGAAACAGACGAAGAGCCTTTTGTTGAAAACATCAATTATCTGTCAAACCCAGAATTTGCCCTAAAATATCTCGGCCAATGCAATTGGCATGGATACGGGCTCGGGAGATATGAGCAAGGGATGCGGATCCTTTGCCAACCAAGATATCAGATGCCATATGACAAGTCAGGGGTAGGGTTCAACCATCCCCTGCCATTAGACATCTTGGTTGAAAATATGCAAGGCCTAGAAATAGGCAACAAGGGGGGATTGGCATTGGGTCCTTATGCCAATCCGAATACGAGAATACACATTGGGAGACTACCTCCCATGGTCAACAAACACCCCCGGCAGACAACGAGTAATCCCTCTTCTTTGCTAGAGAGAGGCGAAAGTTCAGAGATTAATCCTCAAAGAGAACATCAACGGCTGCCAGACATCTTTCTGAAACTGTTCCCCTTAGAGGTTCCAGATGAAATAACACAGTCTCAAGAGAATCAGGTCCCTCCACTAAGAGTGGAACAACCGCAATGGGACCAGATTAATTCACTGGAACAGGAAGAGTCCTCAACGTCGCAAGCAACAGATGCTGAAGAGAATGAACAATTTTGGATCTATGAAAGTGATTCAGAAGATGAGACTGAGATGATCTATCTCAGACATGCGCGACAAAATCACCGCGCTCTAACTCATGAAGATCTAATGGGACGAGATGGGTATACTTGTTAGGACATGAATGGCACGTAGACCCAGTGAGGTGGGACCAAGTGTTAGACCTATGGCTCCAAATTCAAGATGAGCATCGTCCACCTCGAGATCCCATCATGACAGCAGTGCCGAGGGAAGACCCCGCCTTCCTTTTCACACATAGAGATGAATTTGCACCTAGAGAGGATCCATTCGTGCCCATTCCCGTAGAGCCAGATCCAGAGTATAGGGAACATCTAAAAGAATCAAGTCATCACACCCACGGTTCTGGAGACCAAATTCATTCCATCCACATGATCTCCATTGATTTGACCGCACCCATCCGCAATCCGACCGATCCATCACGGTCATTGCATCTAGACATGGATGCCATCGATTGGGATCGCGTCAATTCACCATTGTCACCATCAGAGTACTGGCCTTTCGGTGAAATGCTTCATTTTACCCCAAGGACAACTCAGGATATTTTTCAAGCTGAAGAGGAACCCGAGGTTCCAAACGCAGATCTTAACTCAGCTGATGATATCCATTTAATCCCAACTCCACATCAGTTGGAGGACGGATCTCACATGTCAGTCGAGGAGACGACTGACGTAGACATCGACACAGATTCAAAGAATCCATAGATTATCAGGTTGGGGGTAAGTCTTTCCCCCGAAGAGCAAGCCGAATATATTGCCCTTCTCAAAGAGAAGAAGGAAGTTTTTGCATGGTCGTACAAAGATATGCCAGGGCTAGACCCATAGCTAGTCATGCACAATTTAACGCTTGATCCGAAAATCAAGCCTGTAAAGCAAAAACTAAGAAAGATGCACCCAACAGTGGCCTTGATGGTCAAAGATGAATTGCAAAAGTTGTTGGATGCACAATTTGTCATCTGCGTGGATTATCCGCCATGGTTGTCCAACATGGTTCCCGTCAAGAAGCCCGACGGGAGGATTCGCATATGCACCGACTTTCGAGACCTAAACAAAGCGAGTCCTAAGGATGATTTCCCCTTGCCAAGCATCGACGCATTGGTAGACGCTACAGAAGGTCACGAAATGCTCTCCCTAATGGACGGTTTCTCAGGATACAATCAAATTCGTATCAATCCTGAAGACCAACTCAAAACGGCATTCACAACGCCTTGGGGGACATTTTGCTATAAGGTCATGCCTTTTGGCCTTAAAAATGCTGGCGCTACATACCAACGTGCTATGACGTATATCTTCCACGATTACATGCACAAAACTTTGGAAGATTACATGGATGATTTGTTAGCCAAGTCTCTCTTGCGCTCAGATCATCTCGGTGACTTAAGCAAGATTCTCGATCGCCTCATAGAGCATAAGGTCAGATTGAATCCCAAGAAGTGCGTGTTCGGCGTCACATCCGGAAAACTCTTGGGTTTTATAGTCTCAAAGAGAGGCATCGAAGTGGACCCAAACAAAGTCAAGGCAATCCTTGAAATGGCTCCCCCAACCACTATCAAGCGGCTCGAAGTCTGCAAGGAAAGGTCGCGTCGATTAAACGCTTCATAGCGCAATTATCTGACAAATGCCGACCCATGAACAAATTATTGCACAAGGGGGTCACATTTCATTGGGATGACGAGTGCCAGTCAGCCTTTGACGAAATCAAACAGTACTTGGCTTCGCCGCCAGTATTGGCACCACCTAGACCAGGTGTGCCGTTCTACTTATACATCTCAGCTACTGAGGTGGCACTGGGCGCAATGCTAGCCCAGAAGAATGAACTTCACAAAGAACAGAGCTACGTACTATCTTAGCCGCACCCTGGTCGATTACGAACTTAACTATGCATACGTTGAGAAACTACGCTAGCGGTGGTGTTTGCTACCAAAAGGCTACGCCACTATATGTTGAGCAACACGACGTATGTTGTGTCTAAGGAGAATCCATTGCGATACATGATGAGTCGTACTTATCATAGTAGTCGCACGGCGAAATGGATCATGTTGTTGACGGAATTTGACATTGAGTTTATTGGGCAAAAATCTATAAAAGGACAAGTCATAGCCGATCAACTAGCGAGAGGCTCCTCTTGAAGACGATCAGCCTCTGGTCATAGAACTACCCGATGATGGGGTCTTCCATGTCTCAGAATCGCTAGATTCTGATGAGCCTGAGTCTCAGGCCGACATAACCTTATTTTTTGATGGTTCTAAATGCGAGCAAGGGGGTGGCGCGAGGAATTGTATTCTTCACACCGCCAGGGCGCTCCAATGCCCCTGTCATTTAAATTAAACTTCCAGTGCACCAACAACAATGCAGAATATGAAGCCTTGCTCCTAGGTCTTCAGACAGCAATCGCCATGAACATCAAAAGATTGAACATCTTTGGCGATTCGCTGTTAATCGTCAATCAAGTCAAAGGGGTATATCAATGCAAATGCCCAGTTCTGAAGGCCTATAAAGCCCTCGTGGATAAATTCCTGGCAAAACTTGAGTGGTATGACATCGAGGCACTCCCTCGATCATCGAATCATTTTGCGGACACAATGGCCTCCTTGGGGTCACTAATCCCGCAAGACCTTTCCGGTGATATAACAACCATTCAGGTCAAAACCTTATCGCAACCCGCGATGGAGCGCGCAAGCTCAGACTTGACGCCAGGAGTCCACATGATCCAGATCGAACCATCTTCGGATAAGTTCTTTCGAATCCGAGACTGTTTGAAACGTGCCAACTGGGGGTCTTTGTTTTCCCCCACTCCCATTAATAGCAACACAACGCTATTCTTACAAGTTCTATCCCAATCAGCATTTGTTAGGGAAGAACTTCAAAAGGGATTGGCTGTTCATACTGTCGAGGTTTTCGATAAACAGGACTGGTATTTACCCATAAGAGACTACCTCAAGTTAGGTAATCTTCCCTTTGGATTGACGCACGCCGCAAAACGAACATTCAAACAGAAAGCGGCAAAATATGTCTTGATAGGAGACATTTTGTATCGTCGCAGCTATGACGGAATTCTTCTTCGATGTTTGGACCAGCAAGATTCCACTTGGGCAGTCGCCCAAGCGCACGACGGTACATGTGGCGGCCACTTCAGTGGTATGGCCATTGCAAAGCGCATTCTTCGCATGGGCTATTATTGGCCATCTTTAGAGCGAGATTGTTGCGCGTATGTCAAGAGGTGCGTGAAATGTCAACATCATGCCAATTTAATGCACGCACCTTCCCAGGCCCTACAGACAGTCCAGTCTGCTTGGCCATTTTTGTAGTGGGGCCTCGATCTAATCGGAAAGATCTCCCCTGCATCGTCAAGGCCGTCACACGTTTATCATAACGGCCACAGAATATTTTACCAAATGGGTGGAAGCAATTCCGTTAACCTCTACGACAGGACCCCGCATTGCGGAGTTCATTTTGCATTACATCATATGTCATTTTGGTATTCCATCCAAAATAATCTCGGATAATGGGCCATCATTCAAGAACAAAGACGTGCGTGCTTTAACCACAAAGTACAAAATTCAGCACAACTTTTCAACACCCTATTATCCGCAAGCAAATGGGCAAGCGAGGCGTCAAACAAAACGCTAGTCGCCATCCTTAAAAAGACCGTCGCAGACAGTCATAAGGATTGGCACATACAAATCCCACTTGCCCTTTGGGCTTATCGCACTAGCATTCGGACGCCCACTGGGGCAACTCCGTTTTCACTGGTGTATGGCTCAGAGGCAGTAATGCCTCTCGAGTTGGAAATTCCTTCCCTGCGCATATCAATGCAGGAGTTCATCGATGATAACACTGCGCGGCAGGCCCGATTAGACCAACTTACGTTGCTTGACGAACGACGCGTTAATGCTCTCGAGCACTTACGTATCTATCAAGAGCGGCTTAAGAAAGCTTACAACATGAAAGTTCACCTAAGAGACTTTCGGGTTGGTGATTTGGTTCCGAAGGAAAACCAACAAAACTCTAATTTGCCGTCCCATATGAGGGACAAATTCATGGCAAATTGGTTAGGTCCTTATGTCATTGATAGTAAAATAGGACCCGGGACGTACCGGCTAGCTTCTCTTGACGGTATCAAGGAAACAGAACCCTTGAATATCAGTCATTTGCGACCATTTCATATCTAAGAAAGCCATATCCCAAAAAAAAAAAAAAAAAACTCCAAGGATTATCGCAATCTCTTGGTCAACCCAAAAAGCTCCAAGGATTATCGCAATCTCTTGGTCACCCAAAAAGCTCCAAGGATTATCGCAATCTCTTGGTCACCCAAAAAGCTCCAAGGATTATCGCAATCTCTTGGTCACCCAAAAAGCTCCAAGGATTATCGCAATCTCTTGGTCAACCCAAAAAGCTCCAAGGATTATCGCAATCTCTTGGTCACCCAAAAAGCTCCAAGGATTATCGCAATCTCTTGGTCACCCAAAAAGCTCCAAGGATTATCGCAATCTCTTGGTCACCCAAAAAGCTCCAAGGATTATCGCAATCTCTTGGTCAATCCAAAAAGCTCCAAGGATTATCGCAATCTCTTGGTCAACCCAAAAAGCTCCAAGGATTATCGCAATCTCTTGGTCACCCAAAAAGCTCCAAGGATTATCGCAATCTCTTGGTCAACCAAAAAGCTCCAAGGATTATCACAATCTCTTGGTCACCCAAAAAGCTCCAAGGATTATCGCAATCTCTTGGTCACCCAAAAAGCTCCAAGGATTATCGCAATCTCTTGGTCAACCAAAAAGCTCCAAGGATTATCGCAATCTCTTGGTCACCCAAAAAGCTCCAAGGATTATCGCAATTTCTTGGTCAACCAAAAAGCTCCAAGGATTATCGCAATCTCTTGGTCACCCAAAAAGCTCCAAGGATTATCGCAATCTCTTGGTCACCCAAAAAGCTCCAAGGATTATCGCAATCTCTTGGTCACCCAAAAAGCTCCAAGGATTATCGCAATCTCTTGGTCAATCAAAAAGCTCCAAGGATTATCGCAATCTCTTGGTCACCAAAAAGCTCCAAGGATTATGAATCTCTTGGTCACCCAAAAAGCTCAAGGATTATCGCAATCTCTTGGTCACCAAAAAGCTCAGGATTATCGTCTTGGTCACCAATAAAGCTAGGATTATCGCAATCTCTTGGTCAATACAAAAAGCTCCAAGGATTATCGCAATCTCTTGGTCAACCCAAAAAGCTCCAAGGATTATCGCAATCTCTTGGTCACCCAAAAAGCTCCAAGGATTATCGCAATCTCTTGGTCACCAAAAAGCTCCAAGGATTATCGCAATCTCTTGGTCAATCCAAAAAGCTCCAAGGATTATAGCAATCTCTTGGTCACCCCAAAAGCTCCAAGGATTATCGCAATCACTTGGTCAAACCCAAAAAGCTCCAACGATTATCGCAATCGCTTGGTCAAAAAAAATCAAGAAATTCAAAAAAACAAAACAACAAAAATCATCAAAAACAACAAAGATTTGCATCTCAATTCTAGGCATACTCAAATTCATCAAAAAATTCATATTCTCGCACCTCATCTTCACCTTCACCAAAAACAATCCATCAAAATTACAAAAATACATAGTTGCATTAAGCATTGCATCCATACATTGCATATTTGTAGTCATACAGGTCAAAGGCACCATAGGCTGCAATAGCTACGATAGTCCATCTTGTTCCGCATTGTCTCATGTTACAAAAACAAAAAAACACCAAGCATAACTTTTACCACACTACGGTCAGTGGTCTGGGAATGTACCAAGAGTTTCAGTGATTCAGTCATCATTTTCCTCTTTAGCCATGTAGTGTATCAAGTCGAACAGATTTTACGAAGGTAGAGTCATACTTGAAATACACCTTGTTACGTAACATCCCAACACAAATCAAAACACTAAAAATTCCCAAATTGTGTGAACGAAAGACGAAACCTGCAAAATAATCTAGGTCACCACAAGCGAAACGGTTATCTTGCTCATCCCCCTATGCGAATGACCCCTAGAATGCTGAGAGTTGGCAAAAGGACAAGCATCCTCCCTACCCAATTCCCTAAGAATCCCTAAAGTTCTCAACAGTTGCAAAACACAAAAAATTTGCAAAATGTCAAAACTCCAAAATTTGACAAACTACAGTGCACACATCAAAAGGCACAAACAACAGTGATTTTGGTCACTCCATAACCCCAATCCCTTGCTCGAAAGAAAAACAAATCAAAATGAACAGTGATCTCATCACTACAATGAGCAAGTATCCCAATACAATTGAAGAAAAGAAGGGAGTTGACCTTGAATCCCTGGAACTCTCAGCATTCTATAGGTCATAAGGCAAGCTTCAGTACCAATTTGGTTGATAGCCAATGGGTAACAGAAGTAAACCTCCCGCATGACGATATATCTGTCACATTAACTTGCGTACAGATCAATATTTGCATGTGGATGAGCTAGCTTATGGCATCCTGGATTACACCGCAGATTAATCTTAGTACATACAACAAAGGAATTCGTGGAGCTAATTAGGTGATCCTCAGTACAGGTTCGGTTGAAAGCCCATATGGCACTGGCGGTATCCTAACAAATACCACTAAATGAACTCAATTGCACACACAGGGATATGAAATAACTGGGTCAAAAACAAGTCTGATTCATACCTTGGTCAAAAAGTCTTGTAAGATAAAGTACAGTCATGGATGGTGAGTTAAAACTGACTGAATCTCAGAAAACCTTACATTCATTCCAAAACCATCTGCGCTACTTATCATCCTTATGATACCATCAGAAAATACAAAAAAAAAAAAAACCATGTAAATAAAGAGCTTCTTAAACAGCCTATAGTGCAATCATCACAAATGTCATTCATCCATTTCACCTCGCATATCACATAGACATCAAAAACATTTACATTCATCATAACATCTGCATTCATCAAAATAAATAAACATGCATAACAAAAATCACATCATCACATGTACAAAACCAAAAATAAAACCGGTATATATATATATATATTCGTCAAAAAGATGCCCGCAAGCTACAAAACCGGTCCTCAGACCCCGCAATCATATCCAAAAACCCAACCTAAGGCGTCGACCACCATGATCACGCAGGATCGGTGCGACGGGAACTACCCCCCGTGGTGTGGGTCCTACGGGACCCTGCAGGGCGGCTACTACTAGCCCCCGCATCATGCCTGCTACCACCCCCCTCATCTAACCGCCTACGACGAGATGATGCTGACTGCTCAGTCAGACTATCCCTTGTCCACCGTGAAGATCCACCGACCGAAGGCTCAGGTAGCCGCCCACCAAGGCGGATGACCTCCCTCTCCAAGTCTATCCGGTACAGACACCACTCTGCCTCTCGTCGATGATAGATAGACAATGCATCATCGCGCTGCGCCAAAACTCTATCCCGCTCTGCCAACTGAGCCCGCAGAAGATCCCTCTCCTACCGCGCATCCCCCAACTCCCGCCTCGCATCCCCCAACTCCAGATCCCGCATCCGCAGTAGCTCTGTCAGTCGAGCAATCTCAATGCCTACATCTGACCCCACCTCCTCTGTATCTGCCGGACGCATAGGACTCGCGGGGACAGTAGCCTGCTCAGGCTCCACCTGCTCCTCCACATCCTGCATGTCCGGCTGCTCCGGAACACCCAAGCCCACATCCTCATCTCCCACATCCACCATGTCCGCATCATCCATACCCCCCCAATCACCCCCTGCTGCCTCAGCATCCTCCACTGCCGCCTCCGCGCCTCCCAGTGGCCCCTCTCCTCTCCAGCGCCGCAGTACCCACCACGAGTCATACTCAGTGGTAGTCCCGATGTCATCCACATCCGGGACCTCAATCACTACGTCGGACTCCTCGCCCAATGGAGCAATGACCGGTGGCTCTAATCCTCTCTCATCTCCCCGCCGTCGATAGACCACGGGCTCACCAGGCAACCCCTGGCGCACCCCAAACTGTCGTGTAACCCGGCGGTACGGAAAGAACTCATGCTCCGTCCCGTGCCGCCCAGTCAACCACCGCTCCCTACGTACCCGTCGGAGCCACTCTCCAGCCTCAGGCCAGGCTGGACAGTCCCGATAGGGACGCCAAAACACCTCCCCTGGAGTGAGCCGAGAAAAGGCATCAGTGTAGTGCTCAACGGCACCCGCCCATCGCCGACTCTGCCCCTGCTCCGTAGACCGCCGCCACAAAACTGCATAACCAATCTCCTCATCCTCCATCACCGCCCGAGTCATCCACGGTAACCCGGTAGGCCTCTCAACAGCTATGTGCTGCCAACCCCAGCGATTGCAACAAAAAACTGCAACTGACACCCTTTCGCTGTCGACAGCGGACCCCGTACAGCTCCCCGTAGAGCTGTGCCAACAAAGTCTGTCCCCATCTCAGAATCAACGGTGCCTCTATCGGGCACTCTGCCAACTGCCACACCAAATCCAGCAGGTTCCACGGGAACCTCGCGCCTGACGAATCAGGGAGAAGAATGTTAGAAATGAGGCCCATCAAGAATGCGTGCCTCACTCCTAACACCCCCCTCTCCTGCCACCAGCTAACCAAAATCCCGCCAGCCTGGCAATCCACCTCGGCTGTCTCCACTGGGTTTGCTACACCCAGCTGCCCCCCATGCCCAAAACATCTCGTAAGTATAGCAGTCCGCTGATCAAACGGCGATGTCCTAATAGGCAGACCATCTATCGAAATCCGAAGCAACCGATAGACGTCCTCAAGAGTCACAGTCATCTCCCCTATCGGGAGATGGAAAGTATTGGTCCACGGATCCCAAAGCTTGATCAGGGCCATCAGATAGGCCTGATCCGAAACCACGGAGCTCCAGTCGAGCCACCTGCTTGAGCCCAAGGGCATCAAGCCATTCCCAGTCATCATCGGTCAATGCCAACCGCGCCTCAGTAAATGCAGCGGGTACACGGTACCGGCTCCTAACAACCTGCAAAGCAAAAAAAAAAAACAACACAAACACAAAAAAAAAAAATAACAGATCAAATTTTCAGTTCTAGGGTTTCTAACCTTAACCGTTAAACAAAAACATCACAAAAAATCTTAAAGTTTTGAAAAGCGTCAACACAAAAACAATGCATTAAATAAAAGCAAAATAAACTCTAGGAACACTTACAGGTTTCGCTTCGGCTCCGCCGCTCGAACCGGTGTGTGCACTCATGATAGAGAGAGAGAATTCCAGCGGCGCTTCGCTTCGCGAATTACCTCCTCCTCCCGGAGCTCCAAAATCGCAAGAAAAAAATGACACAAATGAGCCCAAAATCAAGTTTTGGCCATTAAATAGGCCTTTTGCACTAGAATTCGTCCTTGACTGGGACAAGCGCTCTGATTAGCGCTCGTCCCACCCAGGGACGAATTCTCCAGCTGGAATTCGTCCCACCCAGGGACGAATTCAGGCCAGCACTTAAAAAAAAATCAAAAAATGACTAAAAATGCACTAAAAACAGACAATAAAATTGCCCGACAGGATTGCTACTGCACCTGACAACAAGGGCATACAAAATCGACATTGGAGTCACAAATTGTCACTATCATACTCCCTAAGAAGGCTACCATAGCCGGACCGCTCCACGGGAAGACGGATTTTAGACAATTTCATCCCCAAACGACATCACAAAAGGGTCAAAGCCCACTCAAAAACAGTACAAAATTCAACAAAAACAAACAGCAAAAAACATTGCCGGACATAAGTGCTCTTGCACTTAACCTCTGGGCAAAGAAAATCGATGGCGAGGTTCAAATTATCTCTCTCCTACTTCCCCAAGAAGGCTAACATAGCCGGACCGCTCCACGGGAAGTTAGGTTTTCGATGATTTCACCTCATTACGGCATCACCAAAAGGGTTAACACCCACCAAAAATAGGTCCAAATGTTGGAAAAATTGCACACGCTTAACGGTAAACCCTTTAAAGGCACCCTTGCACAAGTCATCTTGGGTCAAGCGACTCGTCGCTTCTCTCACGAAGGTCATTCCCTCATCGATTCGTCGCTTGAGGGGGTAGTCACACTTAGTCACCAACCAACAATCACACACCCAATTAAGGAAAATGACATGCATTCAAAGAATCATTGACAAAGACAATCACGCTCCTGCTTGGGGCAGTAAACAAGCAACAATCAAATCAATCAAACACTTGGCATTTCGTGAATCATGAACACAAGGTTCCCCCTGAGGATAAAAATGCCCTTTGCCTGTTCATGACTGATCAATGTCTAAGTTCAAGTCACACCTCAACAAAATAGGTTAATACTTGAAATCAAATTCCTTAGCTCGTCAGAAGCAAGGATTCAAGAATGCATGCCCTTTCCATACTTGGGGCATCAAAAGTTGGTTAGGTTACCAAGAAACCCTAATCATTAGTGCTTTGGTTATCTATTTTTGCTCAAGCATCTGCGTCACCCATAGCGCTTCCCAAAAAGGGGCATCTCGTAGACACCAAAACAGCACCAATCCGATTATGTGACTGCAAACACTGATCGCTTTGACAAACACAGCCCCCAGGGCAGCCCTCGGGAGGTTAAAAAGTGGTCTTAACCACTTTCATAGCAATTTTGTAAGGTCAAGAAGCAATTTGGCACACTTGGACACTTTGCCCAGTATTCGTCTCACCCAGGGACGAATTCAAAATAGAATCCGTCCCACCCCAGGACGAATTCTGAATCCGTCCCCGGGTGGGACGAATTCTAAGCTTAACGGGCAAAAAGACAAATGGCGCCAAGTGGCAGCCCGAACGGTCGGTTGATGACTCTCGCCTCGCACGCGTGTGTAGGTGGACAGAGGGGCCGTTAGAAGACCGTCACAAAAGGCATTTATCAAAGCCCAAGTCAACGGAGGACTCCCCTCCCTCATGGGAAGACAAGACTGCCACATGGCGCCTATGACCAACACATGGCATTTGTGCTTCCCTCCCAAAAGAGACCCCATGGGTCTATAAAAGGTGGGACTTTTCTCACCCAAGATATACAGGTTGAAGGAGTTTTCAAGCAACGAAGTGCTGCCGAGTTGAAGACCCACTTGCATCCCTTTTGGTTCACCTTCCCACATCCACCAATCTCTTTTGCAAGGGAGGTTGTTGGGTGGCTTTTGGAAGCTTGAACCGGACCCAAATCCAACACATGGACACCTGAACCAACCAATTCGCCGACCCCCCCAATCCTAAGAGGTTTTGGGCCCATCCCTAGTGGATTGGCGCCGGAATCAAGTGCCAACGGTGGGAGGCCCACTTGGGCACCCCCGCACTTTCTAGGTTTTAGAGCATTCTAGATTACTTTTTTTTAGGTTGCATTTTGTGTTATTATGTTTGGTTAACTCATAGCTGCAATTTCGTAACTTTTGGTCAGATTCTAGTATGTTTTGTGTTGCTTTGTTGTTTCACTGACTTGCAGGTGGCGAGATCAAATTCCCGAGGGTAGAGGCCAAATTGGGAGAATCCGACCATCTGGGTCGTCCCAAAATGGCCCCAATTACATAACCCCCTTGTTTGCAGGCGTTTTGCAGGTCTCGAGAATCGACATTGGAGCAAGCGAGCAGGTCGGCTTCTTCAACACAGAAGAATTCGTCCCACCCAGGGACGAATTGCAGTCAGAAATCGTCCCACCCAGGGACGAATTCCAGTTGAAGGCAGATTGGCCAGCTGTCTCAGTGGCAATGGCCTTCTGGTAACATTTTCTGTCTTCTGTCAAGTTTTCAGGCTGTTTAGAATCATTTTGTTTACTGTTTTAGATAAATGTTTGCATGCATCTTTTGATGATTTTAGAAGAACGAACACTTTTCACTTGCAGCAGGTGCTACTGACATCTTGGTTGTTTCTTTGTTCGCAGGAGAAGCAGCGGAGGTGAAGAACTCATCGACATCAACGGCGGCATCATCTTGGCCCGCCCATTGCAATCGTGGGCACGCGGAAAGAGGAACATTGAGTGATTGTAATCGAATTCTTTTTAACGCTCCTAGCCCCCGAAAAGGGAGGAGACGTCATTGTAACAGAGATCAAGGGATATTAATGAAAGGGCTGTGTTTTCTCCATTTGCTTGTGTCTCTTCCAATGCGTTTCTTTTCCATTTCATGCACTTTACGTTTCTAGGACTTAAGCGCATTTGGTTTTGGTTATATTGCAATTAGTGTTTCCTTTGCCCGGAATCTCATGCTTTCAAGTACTACTTGAACATGATTGATTGAGCCTTTGAGAAGGCATTTGGGATAGATTTGAGGAGAGTGTCAGGATAGTTTTGGGATAGTTTTATGGGCATATTTGTGGACATTTTTATGGAAAAATTTGGGAGAATTTCTTAGTTAGTTTGTTGGAGCAGATTTGGGCAAGTTCTTGGTGAGCTTGCTAGAGCTGATTTGGAAAAGTTTTGTGTGAGCTTGTTATTCAGAATTGGATAGGTTCTATGTGAACTTGTTATTTAGTATTGGATAGGTTCTATGTGAACTTCTTATTAAGCGTTGAATAGGTTCTATGTGAACTTGTTATTCAGCATTGGACAAGTCCTGTGTGAGCTTGTTAAGCAGATTTTGTGTGAGCCTATTGAGTAGGTTCTTAGTGAGCCTATTGATAGAGCTTTGGAGTTGACCGAGTATAGAGGATAGAGTCTCAATGGATAGATATCTAGCAGCCAGCATAGTTGAAGATAAATCTTAGTGAGGAGTCTTCAGGTGGAGAGAGGTCCACCAGTCAGTGTAGCAGAGAGATAGAGTCTTCTAGAAGATCACATAGCCAAAGTAGAAGGGGAAATATTTCTCCTATGGAATAGATCCATGAAGTTGATATTAGGGGATCATCATCTCATTTGGACAGAGATTCCCAAATATATTGATTGAGAAATTTTTAGTAAAATATTTTCTTCGTGGAGTACCTCACATTGGGGGAACCATGTTAAATATTGTGTCTCAATTGTGTGTGGTGACTTGTGCTCTTGCTTACTACTGCTATATGAGCAATTAATACACACTGCTATATTTGGTTATTATAATAAGGACATTAATTGATATTGGTTTGGAAAGAAAGTAAAACGTGGTCTTCTGCTTTCTGGAGCATGAAAATGAAGAACTAATTGATATCACAAGGATATGAGGTATGGAAGATGGTTGAAAAAGAGTATAAGGTTGAAGTTGATCCCAAGGAAGATAAGCCTACTAGGAAATTGGTTGAGATCAATGCAAGAGCAATGAATTATATTTTGACTGGGCTATGTGAGATAAATTTTGCAAAGGTCATGGTATGTACTTCAGCTAATGAGGTGTGGACCAAGTTGAGGAATACTTATGAAGGAGATTCCAAGGTAAAGTTGGAAAAACTACAAACTCATAGAAAAATATTTGAGGAATTGAAAATGCAATATTCTGAATATATTGAAAAATTCTTACTTCGAGTTGATGAGATTACTAACACTATGAGAGACCTAGGTTTTGAGATGAAATAATCAAAAGTTACTCAAAAGGTTTTGAGATCACTTTCCATGAAATATTATGCAAAGGTTTCAACAATAGAAGAAACAATGAATATCAACAAGTTAACAATGGAATAATTGCAAGGTACTCTCACAACTTATGAGATGAGGGTAAGTAAGCATCAAGCTCCAATAAAAGAGATTCCATTCAAGGCTTTAGAAAAAAGAGAAAGGGAAATTTTCAAAAATAGATAGAGTTTTAGAAAATTATGAGGAAGCTAACTTCATCAAAAGGAATAAGGACTCAAGGAATTTTAGAGATATAAGGAAAGTTAGGTGCTAAAAGTGTGATGATCTTGGTCACTATGCATATGAGTGTCCACATGAAGAAATCAATGATGATGAAAAATAGGGTCATAGAAGAAAAGAAGATGGAAATTATAAGCATGACAAATATGACAGATTCAAGAAAAACAGGCATGAGAAGAAGAAATTTTTTTGTAAAGCAAAGAAATATTACTACATTGTAGAAGCAAATGATAACTCAGATTATAAGAATAGAGATAATTCAGATGATGAAAAGGAAGAGCATTTATTCCTAGGAATAGAAGGTGAAAGAGAACAATGTTTTATGTGTGTTCAAAGAGATCACAAATCAAGGTATGGCAATGGTTTTAGTGATAGTGAAGATGATATGACACATCAAGGAAACAGGCATGGTCAAAAATATATTAAGAGTTTGTTTGATATAGAAGATTATAATGATCTTAGTGACAGTGAATATGAAGAAGGGTTTTTCTATGGAATAAAATAAGTAGAAGAAGAACATTCACTCCAAATAGAAGAAGTTAAACAAGAGGATAATATCTCAGTTGATCTAAAGGAAGACTTCAATGTTATCCATGAGAAACTATAAGAGGTTAAGAAGAATCTAAAATAATTTATATGTTCCCTACATGAGATGTTTGATCCATCACATGACTCAAAAGATGAAGACATTTGTATTAAGAAGGAAACATGCATTTTAGAGGCTATAGATATGGATACCATCTTGCTACTCGACACAAATGAAGAGAAATAAGAGGAAGATTCCAAAGCACCAAAGGTCCCATATTTAAGGTTTGGGGAATAACACTCAAAAGGAAAGGAAGTTCTAAAATATGAAAGCAAAGAAGCACCTAAGATTTTTGAGGAAATTCCAAAGTTCCTATGGCTCCAAATATTCATTTTGGTTCTTATTTTGATATAGGTGAATCAAGATCAAAGGGAAAATAAATTATTAAAGAAAAAGGCAAGGAAGAAACTAAAGAAGAGGTTTTAGATGATACAAAGAAGGTTCAATAATGCAATGCACAATTTGAAGATGATCATAAGGATAATGGTAAATAAATGTATGGGGAACCAAGGCATGAACAAAATGATTTTCAAGGATATTTTTTTTCTTGTAATGGATTTGGACACAGGGCTATACATTGCAGTATCCATGGATCAAAGAAGTTTGATTTTGCTAGAAGAAACTTCAAAGGAATAAGGTAAGTTTTATAGGGATATTTCTTCTCATGCAATAGGATTGGTCATAGATATTTTTAGTGCAAAATAAGTGAGCAACATGGTTTTGGTTCTAGAGGTACACAATTCAAAAGTTATGGTTATAATGGTCATGAAAATAGAGCTTCAAAATACAAGGTTCAGGAAAGGAATGGATATGGAAATTATTTTAAGAATGAATTCAAGATATGGGAACCATCCAAAGGCTACAATATCAAGTGTTTTAATTGCAATAACTTTAGGTATATCTCAAAATGGTGTAGGACTCAATTCCAAATAGGTTCAAGGCAAGAACGTCAAACAGGTTCTAGACAAGAATATCAAGTAATTCATCAAGAGAAGGATATCATAAAAACATGAAAGGAAGTTGATAGAGGAAAGAAATAAAGTAATATGGGAGTAAAGATATACCCACCCAAAAATTAATCACCTCTATAGAGAAGGGGGTGAGGGGGCTAAGCTTAAGAATTATATCTTTTAGCCCTATAGGTGTCCCTTTTGCCATTAATGTCAAAGGGGGAGAGATTTGAGTAATGGTGAGAACATTGAGTTAGGGGGATAAAACTCCAAAGAGAGCATTGAGTTAGGGGGAGTAGCCTCCCTAGAGAGTATTGAGTTAGGGGGAGCAACTTTGATTCTCAAAGATGGATTTTGTAGTGATTGTAGTGATTTGCATTAGAGGTGTTGCCATCAATAACAAAGGGGGATATTGTTGGAAATTTGAGTTATTTTATGTTGTCATTTATGTCACATGGATCATTGATGTCACATTGAGTTTTGGTGGTAAAAATATTTCATAAATAAGAATTTATGATATTTTACAAAGAATTGCTATTTAAAAGGTTTTTATGAAAACTAAGGCAGGCAAAATAAAAGGTTTTATTTAAAACCATGGTGGGCTTATGTGGAAAGGGTGTTTCTTAAAATCCAAGGTGGAATTTTGTTTCATTGAAAAAGGACCTCCGGTGATGAAGATATTAAAGTTTAAAGTTTAAGTTTAAATTAATGGAGGGCCAACCTATGTGCAATTAATGGAGGTTGGCATATATATTTATGTAAATGTTTCAAACTATTTTGGAAAGGGGGCATATTATATATCGTCGAAAATCTTATTTCAAGGGGTATTTGACTAACTTATTTAGAAGGAGAAATAAGGTGTGTGTAAAGATAAATTTCTGATTTTGCAAAGGGGTTCCAAAAGTGAAGTTTGCCTTGTACTTTTTCAAGAGGATTAATTCTTTCATGAGGTGACAAGGTATGCAATATTGTGATTTATTTTATTTTATGGTATAAGTGGTTTTGGGAGTGAAAATGTTATGCAATTTTTTTATTTATTTTATTTTATGGAACAAGTGGTTATAGGAGAGATAAGGAAGTTGTGCAATTAAAGGCCTTGGTCATGATTATTTAAAGTGGAGTAATGTGGATTATTTTGTGATATACTAATCCTTGTGAAGATTAGCAAAAGAATTTTGTGATTGTGGTAGATTTACAAAGAGAATTTTTCATCTTCATAAAAGGTATGGGCATATTATCCTATTAATTTTTTATGGTGGTTGATTTATGAAATATTATTGGAGGAAAAAGGATTATATGTGGTTTCCTTTTCGAAAGTAGTTGGTTGAAAGCTTCAAGGTTTTCTGAATTGAGAGTTGTGTTTAAACCTTGTGTTATAAGCATAGTTATTGAAGCCCATTGGTTGTGAAAGAACTTGAGTTAGAAAAGAACATGAGTATCATTGTTATGTAATATTTGGGGTTGAGCATTGTTGGAAACATTTGATTTGGTTGATACATAATTGGACTAGGGTTGTGTGAGAAAGAGTTGTGTCTTGTGATGATTGGTTGAGTTGAGATGATTGAGCCTAGTCAAGTGATGTATGAAATAATTTTTCAAGATCTATGAAATAAAATATTCCATCATTCTATGTTGAGTTGAGATTAAGGCTAGAACATATTGAGTATCTAATAATTCTCTTTATGGTTCTATAAGACTTGAGTTGAGTTGAGGTTGAGTTGAATTGAGTTGAGGTTGATTTGATTTGAGAGTGATATTAGAATATATTGAGTCTCTAAAAATTATCTTTATGCTTCTATGAGTTGATTTGAGTTGAGTTGAGATTGATTTGGGTTGAGAGTGAGTTTAGAACATATTGAGTCTCTAACAATTCTCTTTATGCTTCTATGAAGTTAATTTTAGTTGAGATTGCCATTCATTGTTGAGTTCATTTTGAGTACTACTTGAGCATTATTGATTGAGCCTTTGAGAAGACCTTTGGGATAGATTTGAGGATAATATTGGGACAATTTTGGGAAAGTTTTGTGGGTAGATTTGTGGATAGTTTTATGGACAAATTTGGGACAAGTTCTTAGTGAACTTGTTGGAGAAAATTTGGGCAAGTTCTTGGTAGCTTTCTAGAGAATATTTGGACAAGTTTTGTGTGAGCATGTTATTCATCATTGTGCAGGTTCTGTGTGAACTTGTTATTCAACATTGGACAGGTTTTGTGTGAACTTGTTATTCAGCATTGAATAGGTTATGTGTGAACTTTTTATTCAGCATTGGAAAAGTTATGTATGATCTTGTTAAGTAGGTTCTATGTGAGCCTATTGAGCAGGTTCTTAGTGAACCTATTGATAGAGTTTTGGATGTGATATAGTACAGAGGAAAAAGTCTGAGTGGATAGAGATCTAGCAACCAACATAGTTGAAGACATATCTGAGTGAGGAGTTTTCAAGTGGATAGAGGTCCACCAGTTAGTGTGGTAGAGATACAGAGTCTTCTAGAAGATCACATAGCCAGAGCATAAGTGGAAATAGTTCTCCTATGGAAGAGATCCATGAACTTGATATTAGAGGATCAACATCTCCTTTGGACATAGATCCATAAACATTGTAATTGGGAGTGATTCCCAAAGATATTGATTGAGAAAGTTTTAGTAAAATATTTTCTCCGTGGAGTACCTCACATTGGGGGAACCATGTTAAATATTGTGTCTTAATTGTGTGTGGTGACTTGTGCTCTTGCTTACTATTGATATCTGATTTATTAATGCACACTGCTATATTTGGTTATTGCAATTAAGGACATTAATTGATATTTGTTTGGAAAGAAAGTAAAATTGGTCTTATATTGTTCACCCCCCTCTCAATATAAGCTTGTGTTCTTCACAATAACTTTGAATTTTCAAGCTTTCATTTTCTAAAAAATAATATCCAAAGTATTTATCTTCTCCTTCCAAATATTTATCATAAAACACTGAAATTCCAGCTCTTCTACTTCTTCAAATGCTGCCCAAAATACCTGAAAATACTACTCCAAAATTATGCCTTCTTCTCCTTTAATTTATTGGTCACTTTTTTTTTTTTTAATTTACAGCTCTATATCTCCTCCAAATGCTTCCTAGAATGTCTTAAAATTCTGCATTTTCATTATACATTTTGTTGTGCAAAAACTCTTCAACTTTTTTCTCAAAACTCTTAGAATTCACAACTCTACTATTGCCTTCAAAAAACTGTCCAAGACTGCCAAATTTGCAGCTCTTTCTCTTCTTAAAAATGCTGTCTAAAATATACCTTTTTCTCCTTCAATTTCAGCCTTCAAAAAATTAATGGCTTCCTTAAAAATATCAATTGGTGTCCTCTTCAATCCTCTTTCTCCTCATTAACTCTCATTGAATTTTATCTTTAAATTTGACCTCTTTTGTTGGTCTATTCTTCAAAATTATCAATATCTTGAAATCTTCAAAAATACTTTCTCAAAATTAGGCAAACTCTTTTCCAAATTATTTCTCCTTGAATCAGTTTCACAAATCATTTTGGGCTTGTCATTATATATAAATGATTATCCAAAATTTTATGTGATTACATCTTTTGATGAGTTTCTTATTTTTGCAATCTTCTACCTCAATTTTTTTTCAAATCTTCCGCAATGGCCACTTATTCAATTTTTTCAATAGGGCTTGTTTATTGTCCTTTTTTCTCCTTTAAAATTTTAATGGGACCTTTTTCCTAGGTCTCCTTAATCTTCTATCTCAAATATCCTATCTCATTTTTCAAGTCTTTAATGGAAATTCTTCTCTTTGGTCTCCTTTATCTCAATATTCAATAGGACTTCTGTAGCCTCTTTATTTCTTATCTCTTCAATATACTATGGGACACCATATCTTAAGTCTCCTCAATATTCAATATTTAATATTTAATATTCAATGAGGCCTTTCTGTTAGGACTTCTTAATATTCAACATGTACTATTTTGCCACAATCCCAAAATCAATTTCTATGCAAGGGAAGCACATAGGCAATCAAAGGAATTTTTTTTCTCTATCTATTATAGGAAGCTTCTCAACTTTTGAGAATAATTTTCTACAACAAAAACTTAGATAAAAATAATCAAATACATTAAAATATTTAATTGTTTTTAAATTAATGAACTTCACTAGTTATTTTCCAATATAGTGGTAAAAACTATGTTGAGTCTGTCTTCATTAATTATTCTATAACCCTATGGAAATAATCTAGCCAAATATAACTTGGAATCTTATTCTACCTTCAAATTTGCTTTTTCTATAAAACTTTCCAACATGACCTCTTTATTGATTCTGTTAATCTTTTCAATGTCAAGCTATATCTTCAAGACTTGAAACTATGTTGTAGATTACCTTTTATTCCAAATTTATTCTTGGAATAGGTAAACTCAATATATCTAAGATTTTAAAATATTAAATCTCCAATATTCACTGAATTTTCTTGAACACAATAGAAATACTATCTTCTCTATATTTCCTTCTCTAGAGGTAATATTTTCAACTTCACCGATTTTTCCTTGACCAGTGGAAATATCCTTAGACTATTTACAACTATTAAAAAACTTATGTAAGAAAAAACTAACTGTAGCTTTGATACCACTGTTAGATTTTACAAGTTAACTCTTAATGTAAATAACCACATAATCAAATATAAATTTGCAGTATAAAATAGTCATTAATGGAAACAATTTATTCAAATATAATTCACAAATAACTCATAAAATGAATACTATTAACTACTCTTAAAAATAGTAAGTTGATATAGGATTAAGGTCTCATACACTCTTTCCTTTCTTTACAATGCTTAGTCACATATATAATAGAACATGACTCTTCATATGGAGTACTCTTGGCCTTAAATATTATTTGAGACTCTTCACTTTTCTATTCTAAGGATACGTACACTCTTACATAATGGAAACTTGTGCATTTACTGCATATTATTACATTACATAAAATATTTACTCACACTCTAATCTATAACACACTACTAATATAATGAAGTATCGAAGGTGGTACATTAGCATATACGAAATAGTGTAATATAATCCAACAATAAATCAAACTCTACCCACATAAATTAGGATCACACCATCCAATTCCCTCCAAAACTCCTTAATTTGGGTTATAAGAACCCTCAACATCCATATTTCCAAAGAAAATTTCCTCATGCAATTCAGAGCTCCTACCAATATTTGAGAATATGATTCTATTATTATCCTCCTATAAACATGTCTTACCACCTCAATAAAAGCAATTTATATAGCTAAAACTTCTACTTCATTGTTTGTGGCCTTATCCAAGCACTATAGTTCCCAATAGATTTGTATCCTAGCATGATTCATATAGACCACTCCAACTCTAGGTCCACCTTGATTACCTTTTGAATATCCATAAGTATTAATTTTAATCTAGTCTTCTAAAGTGTTTTCTAACTAGCTCTATCCTAATCCTCCTACACTTCAAATTCCTTCTCCATCATCCCTATACTAGCCTAAGATTTATCTTTAGCATAAACTATCACAATTGCTATGAATTTTTTTCAATAAATATACTAGACACCATCCAAGGATGAAAAGGTTTCTCTTAAAATTGTATCATTTCCCTCCAACCATACTTTCCAATAAATAAATTTTAATCCAACCTTCAACCTGATATGAAGAGATTTAAATTTAAATATTTCCCTCTTCCATATTTCCCAAATATTAATCCAATTCAAATCATTTTTGGGTTAGATTTTATAACCAAAAACTCATCTCTCTCAGTGCATTAATGAGCACTAAAACATTAGGTGATTAGGTGTTTCCTCACTTTTATATCATAAAGCACACTAGGATGGGCTAACAATTCCCCTACATCTCATATTATTAAAAGTAAGAATTTTTTTGTGCATAATTGTGGGTAAAGAAGTTTAATTTTAACCAACACTTTGAATACCAAAGTTTTATTCAATCCTCAACCTAGTATGGATGAGTAAGATATTCTAGAAGGATATTTTCATATCCACCCTTCACCATGTAGACTCCAAGGCTCCCATAGCCCCAAGCTAATTCATCATCCTCATCTCTATCTATGAGAAAAATTTCAACTAATATTTTTTTCATAATAGATATCAATTCCATAGGAATTAGAATTGACCACTTGTCCAACGTCTTAAGATACTTAAATGTATAATTCCCCAACTATTTGGTGTAGAAATAACTTTCAATATTGATCCAACCTTTGCTTTCCATGGATATTTTTATTTGTTTTACTTCTTGAAATTTCGTAATGATAGGTGGATATTGATCTCATGAATCTATTAAAAATCATGCCTTCTTCCTCTCCCCACTTTTAAAAATAATTTATCTTTCACTACCTGAGATCCTAGATTTAAATCCTACAACACCAAGGACCCATTTTCATACAAATAAAAATAGATCATGTCATTCAAGTTCACCTATCCCAAATGTTTACTAATTAAAAATTTATTGAATAAAGAATTTGGTCGGGAGATTCACATCTAGTAAAGCTTTTTATCCAAAGCTTTATTGTTTAATTATTATCTCCTCAACCCCAAAAATCCCTTTACCTTATGTTGGATTACTTTCTTCCAACCTACTAAAATCCATTTCCACTCTCCTTATAGTCCACATAAAACTATTTTGGCCATCTTGTCCAAATATTTCCATATTATATGTGGGGAAGCAATGATAGAATAATTATAGATTGGCATGACCTAAATAACTAATTATAAGAAAGATAATATACCCCCAAATGTTAACCATTTATGAAACCAATATTTAATATCTTCTTTGATACAGTCTAAGAGATTCCTCCAAATAGCTAACCTTGTGTTTTATAAATGCAAAGGGACCCCCAAATAGACCACTAGGATAGTCGTCCTTATGAATCCCGAGATATTTTAAATTTTATCATGAAGCCTTTGGTAAATATTATAGAAGAGAACTTTGGATTTATTATCATTTATGACCTAAGATAAGCATTATGATTATCTTTGATCATTCATGCCTCCCTAAGGTTATCCACTCCCATAAATTTGATATCATCCTTAAATTTAAGGTTATTCAAATGTCCTCATCCATGTTGATACCTATTATCAAATCATGTTGTCTTCTCCACAAGATGAATCTTTCTGAGCCTTTAGGTAATATGAGAAAAAGATAAAGGGAGGCCTTTAGTGGTTCCTAATGATTGTGAGGGAAGATAATTAATTAACGCTAAGTACATTAGAGTAGAGATATATCTCATAAGCCACTCTATCTAGTCCTAAGAAATTTTGAAGGCTACCATCATCCTTGATAAAAAGCTCCACTCCATCCTATCATAAACCTTTGACATATTCAATTTTATGAGCATTCATCTATTACCAAATTTTTGCATTGAGTGGAATACCTCTTAAGTTATAACCATACCATCTAAGATCTATATACTCTCTATAAAATACTCTTGTTGTAAGAAGATAATATTTTCTATAAGATAATTTATCCAATTATACATTATGTTTATGATTATTTTGTTTATGACAGTGCATAAGACAATAGGTCTATAATATAAAATATACACCCCATCCTCCCCTTTTGGAATAAAGGCAATTAATATCTAATTTAATATTTTAAGATTTCTTTTACTTCCCTTAGACTCCTCTATAACAACCATTCCATCCTCCACCAAGTTATCCCAAAAGTTCTAAAAAGACTTCACTAGGAAGCCATCTAGACCTAGCATTTTTCTTATACTCATTCCAAAGACTACCTTCTTTGGCTTCTCTCTATCAATGGATTCAAGTAGGATCTAGTTTTATTCTTCAAAGATAATAGAGGGCATGCAACAAGAACTTATTTATAGGTCTGTTTATATTGTAACATACCTTCCTAAAATGATTTAGCAAATTATTCCATTGAATAGAAATGCATACCTAGGATTGTATCAAAGGAGAGCATATTCACATCCTAAAGATCTTCCATAGTGTTTGCTTTTCTCCTAGCATAAGCAATGAGATGGAAAATTTTGGTGTTTCTATCACCTTATAGTAACCAAGTGATTCTTGCTATCTATTTCTAGTAGATATTCTCTTGGTTGCAAATATCCTCAAATGCTTTACATAACTCATCATCCTCTAAATTAATTGACTGTATAATTTTTTCATCCCTAAAGAGTTGTTTCATATCATATCATCTGACTACCAATGATATTTTTTTGACCTAGAAGATTGACTTGTTATATCACCACCATTATTTTAGTTGATCCCCAACATAATGAAGATGCTTTTGGAATATAAAAATTGTTGTCACATATGTCAAAAATTCCTCTCCCCACCACTATGGGAATATCTTTCAAAGTTTATCCTTATGTATCCAAAGTTTTCAAAATTTATTTATGGTGTTTCCCTATATCAACCCCCCCAAACAAAATGGGAAAGTGATCCAAGACCAAACCCTCCAAAATCTAAAATTTTAGATTCCATTTCACAAATACCTTCTCTAAATCTAGAAAAATATCTAACTTCACCTTCTACTATATGGATCCATCCTTTTATTACTCCAAGTATATTTTGTTCTTGGATGTTTCAAATACACCAAGTGTAATGGATGGACATGGGCAATCATAAGCCAATTTGTTGAGTCCAAAATTGGAGTTCCCCTTTTTGAACTGTAGATGATATCTTAGCATTAAAATACCTAGCAACAATCTAGTCTAAATCGTCCCTTGAGACTCTCATATTATGCATCTCTTTCCATTAGCAAATATTACAATCTATGTTTTGAGCCCCATCAAAATTTATAATTAAAACATGCTCAATTGTCATATTGTTAGTAAAATGGAATTTGAGGATACACCTCCAGGTTATATATTCTATTATCGTCCATTGGAGAGGAATCCAAAAATGTGACTATCCTCCCAAGGTCCCTTGGGAGGTTTCTTCCATATGACCAACACCCCTCAAAATTATATTTAATATTTTATACATGAGATGTAATGACATTTTGGTCTCCCTAGTAAGAAAAAAACTATTTTAATTTTATCTAAGAGTCTTAGAATAGAAAATTAATGGGTTTTATTGATTAAATCCTTAATATTCCATGATTGTATAATCATTGGTTACCTTGAAACTAGTAACAATATATTTTCCCATTGATTCCCTAATGATATTAGAGAATATTACATTATTTGATATTTTGAGATGTGCAAGATATGTACAAGTGTCATAATAGAAGACTAAAACTATTGTATACAAGTGGTAATATAAGAATCCAAAGGTCATTATCAATAATTTTAAGAGTTATCTTGTATAGCTATATTATAGAGACAAACCTCCATAACTTGTATAAAGTATAGAGAATATCTTGATATCATATAACTAAAATTCATGAAAAACATTTTAAGTATTTTTCAATATTGTTAATCTATATGAAATTTGATATTATTTTGTATTCTTCATTATTGATATTTTTACCTTTAATGTTTTGGCTTCTTTATATTGGGACCTATGATATTTTGTGGTAGTATGGCTTAAAAATCCATCAAATGACCAATTTGTTTCCTTGAGATACTATCAATTCCTTATTTAATTTTCTACCCACTCCATGAGAGTTGATATTCTTTGATCTCATCTCCACTTCACGAATACCTAGAGTTGTTTTTTCTCTAATATTTGCCACACCCACAATGACATTGTTTACTACTAACTGCTCTTAGTTATGCATTAGCAATACCCCTATAATCTTTGATTGTGGTAACTCACTACACTCTATTACCTACTAGAGTATAGAAGGAGCTAAAAGAGGGGATTGAAAATGATTGTTATTATTCCCAATATTCTCATCCAATTCTTCCATGAGTTCTTCTTCATACTCCACTAGTATATTAAAGATATCATACCCATTTGAGAGTTTGGGCTATGTATGTTCTTTGTAATTTTTTATTTTACCTCCTTTTGGGGTTTTCAAAAATATATCCCTATGCTTCTCCTCCATAAGAAATATATAATTTTTTATTAGTGACAATAGACTTACCATCCTTAGGGAGATTTGACATTCTCATATGAGCCCCGGAAGAAGATATAAAAGTAGTTGTGTCATGATATGGAAGCACCAGGAATGCTCATAGATATGATCATAGAGGGAGGAATATCACATATTGTTAAATATGCTGCACTATGTTACCATAGATAGAAGAATTCACATGCAAATGGAGGAGAAAATGATTACCAGGAAAAATTAAAATTTCTCCTAAGATTTAATAATAGACCAATAGGAAGCCATAAACTCTTCCCTAATCTCCACACGATATGTGGATATCTGTTTGCTACTTGGTGAAGGTTATTGCTACCCAATCAACGCATACCACGTGGTCGTAGTAGTAATCCTACTCAATGGTTTTATGGTAGTTGGTGGTATCAAAATGCATTCCACAATGTGGGTTTTATATTTTTGATCTGCTTTTTGATGTAGTGTCAATATTTTATGATTTTCATTGGCAGTACTCGACGTAGAAAAATAATCCTCGGTGAACATAAAACATAAATGATTTGGGAGTTAAATTTTGTTATTTTTGACTACCTATAGGTGTTAAAAAATAGTTTCTAGTTGAGAAATTCTGATGATTATCCATAAATCTAGAGAAATATCTTGTTTGGATGGTATCTCTTTCGGTAACTTGTACTTCAATGAGGTGAATACATATTGACATTAAATAAAACTCCACTGACTTGAATAATACCACCCATTTTTAATGAATGATTCCTATTTTGTTAGTAGTAAATACTTAGTGCTTTGATGATGATTGTGAATTTCACCAGTTTACCATTCATCAATGTGAGATTAAAATTCTTGATGAGAACTTTTGGATTTTTGGTATTTTGATGGTTTTGTTGTAGTTCTAACTATTTATGACAAGGGATGATGAATTTCGACATAGGAAAATCAAACACTTCTAAGGTTCAACTCCTTGACATCCCCAATAATAATTTATTGATGAAAAATCCTAATTCTAGTGACATCAAATAATTTCCAACTTATGTTTTTATCAATTCTGATTATAAACCATTCATGATGAACAATTTTTTTTCCTAGCTACCACATTCAAATCTCGGTGAATAAAACTATTTCCATTGGGTCACGTGAAGTTTAAATCATGCTAAAATTTTATAGAAATCATGTGGAAATAAAGGGTTGTAAAACCCTTGGGATTTACATCCCAAATATACGATGTATGGAGATTTTGGCTATTTAAAATTATTCATACACCCTATTATAGTAACCACCTTATAGTGGTTACCCCTTCCACGCACGCATGCAGAAGCACTAAGAGAGTTGGTGCTAGGTGGGTTGATTTATCGCCAAAAATTTGGTTTGAGAAATATGATTATTGCAGTACTCATTAACCTGTGCTAATCAATGGACCTTGGCACTTGATCGACCCGTTGACTTCATAGTTAACTGGTGGGGTCAAATCAAAATAATTTTATTTTGCATGAAAATTCAAAAATTTTGACAATTGAAGGGAGATTTGTCATAAATTTCAAAATTTTGAATTTAAAAATTGTAGTTTTAGCACCAAAACATAATAGCAAGGTATAAAATTTCAAATTTTGTAATTTCTTTGGCCTAAATTTTGTTAGAATTTCCCAAAATAGATATGCATAGAATTACTCAAAATATGAATAAAGAGTAGAACTGATTGATTTATTCCAAGGATCAACATTGTATAAATAGCAAAGTTGATCATTGAGAGCCATTATATTATAATAGCTCATAAAAATTGATGAAAACACCACTAAGAATTCACATGACACATGGAGGAGTCGAAACTCAAGTGTGTCTATCCTAGTAGAACTTAAGAGAATATTCACTTATTCTAACACCCCACCTTAAGTGATACTAGGGGTGGTTTTTACAAACGAGTCCCGACAAGAAGGCCTGATGAGGTACTCATGTACAATGACTTCCTTTTTGAAGAGATGGTAAAAACCCTATGGGAAAAGCCATCAATAAAAAAGGAATAAAGAAGAGGCTTGTCTTCGGATTGTGAAGATTGTCATCTTAATACAAAAATAATGATGAGTCTCGACAACATGGCCTTATGAGGCACTCATTTATATTATAGAGATGTTGAAAAAACTCCTCAGGTAAAACCATCTATAATAAGAAAAAATATAATATATAGGCGTGTATTCGAATGGTGAAGATTTTCCTTATACAATTATAGAGTCCTCACAACTTGGCCTGATTGGGTACTCATTTACAATTTATAGATGGTGAAAAAACCCCTTGGGGAAAAACCATCTGTCACAAAAATATTCAAAATAGAGGCATACCTTCGAATGGTGAATATTGTCCTCATAATATACATTCTATTGGAGATATGATAAAAAAAAACCACAAGGGAAAAACCATTCTCCAAAGAATATAATGAGAGGTGAAAGACCTCTGTGTCACTCAAGTTGTAATACTCCAAGTTTATCTCACAACTGAAGGTAACACGGAGAAGAAAATGACTTGGTGAAGATTTCTGCAATTTGATTCTCGGTTGGAATATAGTCCAAGTATATATCCCCATTCTGAATGTGCTATCGAATTATGTGCATATGTATATCAATATGCTTGGTGCGCTGATGCTCAACTAGATTTTGTGCAATGTGAATTGTGCTATAATTGTCACACCAAAGAGTTATAGGTTTTTTATGGGATAAACTACATTAATTAGAATTTTATAAATCCAAAGAGCTTCCTGACATGCTAAAAATGTTGCCTTGTATTCTGCCTCTATATATGATAAGACTACTACTTGTCATTTTTTGTATAACTAGGCAATTGGTGAAGAACCAAGACAAAAGGCAGCCATAAGTTGAACATTTGTCACTGAAACTTCCAAATATAAATTTGTATAGCCAATAATATCCATGTATTTTCCCTTATATAAGAACCCAAATTGAGTAGTTCCTTGCAAGTAGCGAAGGATTATTTTTTCTGCTTGCCAATCACTGAAGTGAGTTTGATGGAATAATCTAGATATGAGGCCAACATCATATGAGATATCTGGATGAGTATGAGTAAGGTATAACATAATCCTTATAATATGATGGTATAGAGTTGCATCACATATAAGGGATGAGCATGAAGTACTTAGATTTATGCCAAATTGAAAAGGTATAGGAGAAGGTTTGCAGTTTGACATTTTAAACCTCTAAAGAAGATCTAGAGTGTATTTTTGTTGACTCAATGAAATACATACATTTGTTTGATTTATTTGGATCCCAAGGAAGTAATGAGATAAACATAGATCAACCATATCAAATTTTCTAGAGAGGGAGTCTTTTATAATCTGAATGTGATCGAAGGTACTACCAGTTATTAGAATATCATCAATATATAAAACAAGAATGGTGATTTTTCCTTCATCTCTCCAAATGTAGACTGTGTTATCAGAATCACAATGAAAAAAACCTATGGAAAGAAGGGTGAAGTTTATCTTTTCATACCAAGATCTAGGAACTTGTTTGAGGCTGAGACTTGTTTAGCCTACAAACAAGAGAGGAGTCTTGAGTGAAACTAGCATGTTGTTCCATTTATATCTATTCCTTTAAATATCCATGTAAGAAAGCACTTTTTACATCCATTTGAAATACAGAACACTTTTGGGAAGCAATCAGAGCAAGAACCAGTCTTATGGAATCTATTTTAACAATTGGAGCAAAGTTTTCGATATAATAAATTTATTCAATTTGAGAGAAACATTTCGCTACTACGTGAGCTTTGTGTTTGTCAATTTCTACATTAGGACCATACTTTTTTCTGTAAATCCATTTACAACAAACTAATTTCCTTCCTTTAGGCAAGGGAACTAAATCGTAAGTTTTATTTTTGATTAAGGAAGACAATTCATTTTCCATGGAATCATCTCATTCTTTAATACCATTTGCTTCTTTGAAGGACCGACGATAAGAGAAAATAGATTGACAGACAAGACCAGTGCCTATGGATTTGGTTGATCTGGATGATGGAATAATTTAGGTGTAAGGAGTAGCTTATTTAACAATGGTACAGGCCCATTTTGGCATAGAGAAAGGAGTAGAAGCAGTGGAAAGACATTGAGTTGGAGTTACAGGTTCCCCATATTGATTATCAATCTCTTAGTTAACCTCTAGAGTTGGTTCTTCATAATATTGAGGTTCTATTATAGAAGAAGGCTCAATGGAGGAAGAGGATATTTGAGGATCTTTCTGAGGGAATGTTTCATCAAATTGTACATTCCTATGAAAAATACCTCATGAGTTGAGGGATCAAGGAGCCAGTATGCTTTCATTTCATCACAATAGCAAACAAAGATGAGATTTCTGATTTTTATATCTAGAGCCTTCATTTTCTTCTTTGGGATGTGAGCCCAAGTAGTACACCCAAAATTATTGAAGAAGGAAACATCTAGTTTTGAACCAGTCCATGCTTCTTAATGAGTTAAATGATCAAGATATTTATGAGGTGTGTGGTTTTGAATATAATTGGCACAATTAATAGCTTTTTCCCAAAAAAACATTTGGAAGATCTCTTGAATAGAGCATATAATTTACCATTTCTTTTAATGTTTGGTTTTTCCTTTCTGCAATACCATTTTTTTGAGGATTATGGAATATAGAATATTGATTAATGATGCCATGACCTGATAGAAATATGGAGAACTCATTAGTGCAGTATTCTCCCCCATTATCTGTGTAAATTTACTTGATTTTGCAAGAGGCCTGATTTTCAGCTAAGGCTTTGAAGACTTTAACGTGGGATAGAACATCACTTTTATATTTCAGGAAGTGGACCCAAGTTTTTCTAGAAAAGTCATCAATAAAGGTTAGATCATACTTTCCTCCTTTGAAATAAGGTTCTAGAAAAGACATCATGTCACTAGGGATTAATTCTAGAGGGGATGAGGCTTTTTGAGAACTACTTGGGTGGAAAGGATCTTGATGTTGCTTTCCAAGGGCACATCTAGGACAAAATCCATCAATATAAGAGACTTGGGGTAAACCTGTTACCATATCATGGGTGCTCAATTCCTTTAGGTAGTTGTAACTAAGATGACCAAACCTTTCATGCTAAAATTTGCTTTCAAGATCTCCATGATCCACAAAACAGGAGGCCCCTTCTATATTTTTGAATCCTTTGAAGTGAAATAGGTGAGTGTTGTGATTAATAACTCCTTTGACTATTAGAGAATGGAGATCTTGAATTTTTTTTATCTCAACTCCTATTGGACAGAAGAGAAATATTTTCCCCTTTCCATAAGTACAAATCTGATAGATGGAGAGGAGATTTGTGGCAATGTTTGGAAGATAGAAAAAATTATTTATAGATCCACCATAAATGGTTATATCTCATTTTCCTTTGATTGGGATAAATGAAGAGTCATCATCGTCTATGCTACATGTAAAACTTGAGGAGATAGAAGAGAATGAATCATATGAAGCAGTCATGTGATGATTATCTCCAGAATTTAGGACCTAGTAATTAGACGAAGAATTGGAGGTTTTTCGTTAAAAATTTAGGAATTTACCTATTTTCTTTTTATTTTCTATATTGAGTAATATTTTCTAGAATTTGTTTACAAAGTGACCATTCTTTTTGCAGTGAGTACAAGTTATGGGATTCTTTTCCTTATTTTTGAATTTTTATTTAGAAGAGGTGGAGGCTACTAAGGATTTTGAGGAAGAGGAATAATAAGAGATTTTATATCTTGCAAGTTTTTTTTCTTTCCTAGTTAGTCTATTACAAAAATATTCTAAAGATGGGATTTTAAAGGTTGCACCAAGAGCATCTTTGGTAGATAGAAAGGTGGTAGCAAAGATTTGAAATACACCATTTAGTTTAGAAAGGATTAGATAAATGCATTCTTCTTCAAACTTAGTCTTCCCACTACCTTTGTATTGAGTGAGGAACTCTTTGAATTTGGTGAGTAAGTCAAAAATATTTTTGAAGTCCCAAGGAGATAGAGTTGTTAATTCTGCTTCTAGTTGCATTGATCTAATTTGATCTATTTTCCCAAATAAGGTTTTTAGTTTCTCCTGACTTTCATAAGGAGTTTTACAATATATAATTTGAAACCACAAACTTTCACTTACATTAGAGCTTATAATTCCCATAGTTTCATATATTTTTCTTTTGTGAACAAATATTTCATATTCTTTTTCAAACTTAGGTTCCTTTTCTTCTAAAAGGTGAGTGAGCCATTTTTGAGAAATGAGATTTTAAATTTTGGGCTTCCATATATGGTAGTTATGAGGAGTGAGAGGATCAATTGTATTCATTTTGAATTGAAGTTAAGTCAGATTTCTCCCTTTTAACTTTAATTTAGAGAATGCAATGGTAATTAGTTACATAAGCCTGAACGAATAACCAAATGCCCCAAAATTACCCATCGTAATGAGAGGGATACTATAAGTAATTTGAGGAAACTTGATATGAGTTTGAGGCTAATGAGAACAAATATGCCAAATACCCACCCTAACAAGACGAAAACTATAAGTATTGAGGATATTTGAAGTTAAATATTGTTTTAAAGAGAACAAATATGCCAGGACAATATATCTATATATCTCAAACACCCACCCTAACGATAGGGAAACTATAAGTATTGTTTAGATAAGATACTTGGAAGATAGGCTAGATCTTCCAGACCTATAGTGGTAATCTTAATAACCCGCCCTTACGTGAGGAAAAATATAAGTTATATTAGTTTGCCAATATGGGTGAGAGGAGATAAAATACTTGTCTCTTGAAATCTTAAAAAAATATTTCTAGATTAGATTTTAAATTTTGAGAAAGATATAAATTTATTATTAAATTTTTTAAAAGAATAAAATTTTGAATAAGAACTCTTTGTAAGAAACTTTGTAATCAATAAAACATTTTCATATAATGATTTGCTTACTAAGAAATATTATTAGGATTGATTTTTATCACAAAACTAAAAGAATGAATCAAACTAATAATAATAAGTAAGCTATGAATTGAAATCTTTGATTAGAAGCAAATGATTTTAGCAAAAAAATATTTTAACTATAAGAAATATATTTTTTAAATTTAAAATTTTACTTTGGATTTTATTAGAGAGATGTGAAAAAGGAAGAATTTTAAAAATACATAGAATAACACCCCCTTAAAAACCCCAGAAGGTGCACAAAAAAGAACCTGAACCACCCCCCACAAAAAAAAAAATTATTTACTAGCTTACAAATGACTCGTTTCACTATTTGCCCTAGAAGGAGGCGAAGTGAAAAAACAAGTGATAATTTAAAGCTAAAATAAAACTTTAGGGAAGGAAAATAAATGGATTTTTCCTTCAAAATTGAAGAAAAAAACCGTAAAAAGATTCTATAGAATAAATGAAATTAAAATAAGACCATTACACTTCGATGCACTTTTGAGAAGATTTTTTTGTTGTTCACACAAAGTTGAAAGTTGAGGAGACGAAGCCTTTGTTGAATCCAGATGATGCCTTCGGTAAGCACTTGCAGAGGATGGATTTTTTGATGTGGATCTCAGAGATGCAACTTTCGAAGAGGTAGCTTTCATTGGTGAAAGCACCCTTCAACCAGACCATCCAATGCAGGTTGAGTGCTCATTGTTTTGGTGACATTGAAATCATAGATGAATGTCTCTAAGATGCAACTTTCGTTGGAGAAAGGACCTTTAAACATACAAAAATAATAATAGAGGCGAACAAGGGAAAGAGCAACAAAAATAATGAAATGACTTATATCAAACTTGATACCACCTCATAGAACCTCGGTAGAGAGGATCAAAACCTGCAAAAAAAGCGCAGGATAGGTGAACAAAGAAGAAGAAATATATTAAAAAACCATTAGTTAATCCTTCAAAATTCGTATGCAATGTCTTGAGCAATCTGAAAATCTTTTTCTACATAGATATTCGTCAGAGAAATTAAGGTCCAGAGAAATAAAATAATGCGAATCAAAAAATAGAATGGAGATAAATTAAATAGGATGAAGGAGATTTGTTGCAAATTATGAACTAAGAACAAATCCACCAATTATCGATGATTGAAAGGTATCCTAGTTTAAGAGCGTCTCCTATGGATATCACCGATATGCAAAAGTAACGACAATGAAGAGCAAGATACATCGATTAAAGATGGAGTAAATTCCACTGACGTGATGAAAAAAACTAAAAAGATCAATTTTAAAAATCATGAATTTTGAAAGAGTCTATAAGGTGTGCCAAGCATTATAGATGGAGAGCTACGATTTCATATCTCCATGAAAGGATATATGGAAATCGTTAATGTCATGATCGATGGTGCCTAAAAAATATGGGTGCCTTGATTGAGAGCATCAAAAAACTTCTCTGAGAGCAACGTGTAGGCAAAAACTGAAAGTTAAAAGAGACTCTAAGGTGTGCCAAGTGTTATAGATGGATATCTACAACTTCATACCTCTATGAAAGGATAAATAGAAATCATTGACGTCACATATCGATGGTGCCCAAAAAATATGAGTGCCTCGATTTCAGAATGTGGAAATTCTTATCTAAGAGAAAAATGAGGGTAACAACCAAAAAATAAATCATCTCCTGCAAATAGGAATGACCTTAAAGAACGAAAAATAAATTCCTTTTAATCAATTTAAAAAAAAAAAATGTTTGAATAAGGTGTTCCTTTTTGGAGAGAAAAAACAATTAATATATATTAGAATGGGTATAATATGAACAAAATATATTTACTTCAACATTCAATAAAACTTTTCTATTTTTTAACATGAGAAAGAATAACCCACATATATAAAAAATAATAAAGTAGAAAACTATATATAAGAAGAACTTATTGAGGGCTTAAATCCAAGGGAAAAAATTTGGAGAAGCCAACATAAGAATCAAAGAACCAGCTCCTAGAACCTCCAAGAAGGAATTCTAACAAGATCTATCCTGATTTTCCCAAAAAAGATATGCATAGCATTACATAAAATATGAAGAAAGAGTAGAACTGATTGATTTATTTCAAGGATCAACTTTGTATAAATAGCAAAGTTGATCATTGAGAGACGTTGGATTACAACAACTCATCAAACCTAATGAAGACACCACTGCGATTTCACCTCACACATGAAGGAGTGGAAACTCAAATGTGTCTTAGTAGAACTTAAGAGAATATTCACTTATTCTACCATGTTTTTCCAATTTTTGCAATTTGGCCATTAAATTAGCATTATTTTACCTCCTAAGATAAAATTTGTATTGTAAGGACTTATTTTTATCAAATTTTTGTTCTATTTTTGTATTGAAATTTTGATTTTCACTTTGTCAAGAGTACTTATATAGCCCATTTTATCAATTTTTGGAAGGCAAAATTTTGTAAAATCTAGTTAAAATTTTTGCATTAAGAAACTAAAAATTATTCCTAAAGCCTAGATTAGTTCTGGAAAAACTATTTTGTATTACTTCTTGTCTAGCATATACATGAAAATGTTAGAATTAAAGTGCACTATGCCTTCACCTTGAAACTTGTCAGTTTCATTTGACATTTGTAATGTTATCAAATAGGCCTTATGACTATATATGTAATCCATTTATATCAATACATATCTCATAAGTTTTCCTCCTAACATTTGGTATCAGAGCTCCAGGATTTCTTTGGCCTTGTGAGCTTGAGGGGGGATTTCCCTGAGGGGCAATTCCCCCCTCATTTTCCCCCCATTTTTCCATTTCTTCATTTTTCTCCCAATTTTTTTTCTGAGGGAGTATGCTCTCCATCCATGGGATGGATCAGAAACCAGAAAGTCTAAGAAAAATGACTGCCCATGTATTCGTCTGCAGAAGTAGTTCTTGGTAGAAGAAAAAAAAATGAGATACACTTAGGGGGGATTTCATCATTCTTTTAACCTCCCATCGCATCATCAAGGAATCCACTCACAGTAATATTGTTCCTGATGCAACTCACAGTATAATGGCTAAGATTTCATCTTCTCCCACCATCGGATGCATGAATTATGGCTATCGATGATAGCCAGGTTCCTGAAGGAGATGATGTTGTTTTACACAATGCTATCGAATCATCGTATTGATAGATTTTGAGAAATGATGGCATTTGTGATTGTGAACATCGTGGAGTTGCAAAACCATGGGTGTATGAGGAACCGTCAATATCAGAAGTCTGCTTGTATGGCGGTTCACATGAGTTCATTGTTGCGGTTCAAGTTTTTTGTGAGCTGATGTTATTTTTTGTGGCTCTGTGTGAACATTTAATGGTTTGTGATGGTGTCATTTGATGAAGATGAATGAAGATGTTGATGAATATGATTATTCCATGTATGGATGTGTGCTATCGGAGTGTTGTACAAGCCAGTGTATTCATGCAGATTGATGATGAAGTGTAGATCCACAGGATATCATTGCTTTTCCGAGTTTACAGTGAAAGCAATGGGAAATAGAATACATGGAGTACTGCAGATGGAGCAGTGGAAATTTTCAAAGTTGAACATTTGGGATTGTTGTTGTAATTGAAGTAGCAGAAAACTCATTGAAGTGGATTTAATGGCTCCAGTTGGATTCTGAAAATCCTGGACCAATATAAGCCCTCGCGCTACTCTTATGGACAAGATCAAAGAGTTATGCCAACAAAATCTGGACGCCAAAATATAAGACTAACACAGATGAGATGGAGGAGATCTTGTAGTCACGAATATTTTTTTTTAAGTTGTCACGCGTGTTTGAAGTTACAGATATTTTTTTTGCGCCCAACAGCTGGTCTATTTTCCATTTTTGGAAAGCTCAGTTTGGTGTGCAGAAGCCGCGTAGCTGCTCTACTTGGTGTGCTCATTGTTCTCATGATGTTTTTGTGCATGGTGGTCAGTGACATCAGTGACATCACATGTGATGCAAAGCAGTCGAATATTTTGTCGGGATGTCTAACGGTCAAAAACTTAGGATTCCTGAGATATCATATTAAAGCATCGCATGGAGAAATTAATATTCAGAGCTTTTTATGCCGGAGTGCAACTACCAGAGTGCCAACTAGGATTTTTTTTATATTCTGCATGAGAAATCATGCTGGGTTCGATTGCTACTGAGACAAATCTCCTGTTATTTAAATTCTTGTCGTTGTTGGTATTTTATATTTTTTTTAGACGTTAAAGTGGTGGCATGTTTTGATGGCGTTAATCGAGCGGACTTGGCGCTAGGACGCAGCGGGCTTAGATGGAATCTGGGTGGAGAAAGCACAATTTTATTTTAAAATACTTTTGCATGTTTGTTAAAAGACTAGAGCTTCATGGAGAGATGGAAATAGATCATGGTGACTGAAGTGTAATGGCATGCAGCTGGTGATAGCTACGTAGGTGGAGGAGTTTACGGATCGTGACGACGAGCGTGGCAAAAAGAGTTTTTCAATGAAATAGGAGAATGGGGACGTGAGCTAGCATGGATGTGGGTTGTTCTTGAAGTATTCATGACATCCTTTGTAGCCATGCAATTTTGGTGGCAGTGACATCAAAAATACATTCAAGAAGCATTGTTTCATGGATAACAACAACTTGTTGAGCTCATCCATTGTGATCTCCTGAAGGACTGAAGATGATGGAGTAAACTGGTGATCATTTATTTTTACTGACATTGTTTTTTTGTAGATTCTATGGCCAACCAAAATTGGCGATGATGATGGAGAGTGCAAGTGAAGCCAGGAAAACAATGCAACCAATGCTGGAAATTGTTTTGTGGATGTAATGCTGCTGGAAGACAAGGAATAGCCGTTGAAATATTTTTAATGGAGCGAGGAGCAATGGTATGGAAGTCAAGGAATAGCCGTTGAAAATAATGCCATATAGGCATGCTGTGACGAATGGACAACAGCAGCTTTCAGTTCTGATGTAACACAGTGGCTCGCCTATTTCTATGACTATTTTTGTTGCAAGGGAGATTTTTTGGAGTGGTGGTGGTAAATGTGGCACAACCTACGAAGGATTTACCAACGAGATTTTTTTTAATGTACCTATATGTTTGTTGTGCAAGTGTTCGTGCGGAGTAACTGGTGGTGGACGCATGCATGTTTTATGAGGATGAGACGCGAACAATTTTTTTATGAGGAGAGTTATTGGTGCAAATATGCAGAGGATTTTAGGACAATAAATATTCTACTACTGCTTAAGAATTTGTAGTGGATCCATGGTGAATTTCGATTACTGAAAGTAATTGTAAAGGGTAGCACCCGTGGACGATACCCTGTACTGTGATTTCTTTCCCCAATGCTGTGTCGATGTGCACTTTTGCCATAAGGTGTGGACTAGGGAAGCCCGCTGGAGATAATATGGACGTGATCAGGTTCCTGAGACCACCGATGATCTGCTGTTCAAACAAGTTTGCTATCACAACTGAAGTTGATGTTCCATTTTCATTGTTGGAAGGATCGTGAATGAAACACTATTTTTATTTTTATTTTTTGCCCTACTGCTTTAATTCCATGATGTACGGAGCTTCAGTATGTTTTGCAGTGTTGCAGAACTGATCATGGCCTTCATGGCAGCAATAATGCATCCTCCGATCAACCGTTGGCCGTACTATTTGTCAAACTCTCAGTCAGGTTGCAGATGTTTTTTCCAAAAAATAAAGATGTTTTTTAGTCAACCGCATCCGAAGTGGAAGCATGGTGGTGTAACTGCATGTTTGGTTTCTTGTGTTGTGCAACGTTTTTCGGAAGAGGTTGTACCATGTTTTTCACACTTTCCAGCCATGGTTCCATCTACGACATTAGTAGCATAGGTGGATGTTCAGGCATGTTATTGGGCGCTGTAATTTTGGGTGCAACGCAACAACATTCAGCTGCAAGTTAACATAAATGGCAGCTGCATTGAGAGTTGCACTCCAATTTTTAAATACATATTTTTTTGTGCCACTTTGATGGTTGCCTGGTCCACTACATGTCGGAGTGCTTATGAAGCTGCTATGTGGCTGTTACTGGAGATATGGCTATCACCAAAGTCAAGCTAGAGTCATACGCGATTGTGACTATTTTTTTACCATATGCGTGGAGTTAGTCAGGCCACCACCTTGTTGAGCAGTATGGTATGGCAGGGAGCAAAAAAATACGTGCCCGTTTTGCCACATTCAAACCTCCGCAAGCTTCAGGACAATTTCCACAGTGGCCTATAGTTCCATGTGGACCACCACTGCTTCTCGTGCATACCTCAAGCTTGGTGATAGATAGTTTCACATTTTCTGTTCTGGTTTGATTCTCACCTATCGACCTGAAGACAGATTATGCACAAAATTCTTGGTATAATTTCACTTCAAAGTGCGATGCTACCACAGTGCGATGTTTATTTGCTGCCTAAAGAGGCATGCTGTTGTATTTCCCATGGAGGACTTATTGAAATTCGACTATAGCCATGTTTATAGTCATTGGAAAGATGTTTTCAAGCCAGATCTAATAGTGGGGTCCATTTTCAATTTTTAGACTATTTTCTATGAGTTTTAGAGGCTTGAAGATTGTTGTATAATGGAGGGCACTCTCGGTTGTACCTGACACTCCCAAGACATTTTGTATATGATCCTTGTACCTAGTGATCTTTTCTATATACTTGGCAAATGTAGTGGCTGGTTACCCATGCATTTTTGTGGGATGACATGGTTACCATAAGGACACTTATTCTAGGGACTATAGACATAGACACCCTAGACTCTATCCGAGGTTTTTTCAGATCTACTTCTGAAGACTACAGATGAAGACACTTCAGAAGATTCTCTTATTATCTTCTTGTTCTCCTCCATATTTGGATCTATGGCTCATTTTATTATATTGAGTGCATTTTCGATAGAGACCGACACTCTTATATGGCTCGTTTTTGTATTAAGGTGCATTTTTAGGTAGAGACCGACACCTTCTAGATTGAGTTTCACCATGAGGGGGATGATATTCATGGTGAACCTAGTTAGTGACCTACGAGAGGCAACATCCTCTGAGTATGACCTACAAAGGCAATAGACCCAGGAGTGGCTGACCTTGAGGCACCCATGATGACCCTGAGGCACCCATGATGACCTTGAGGCACTTAGACGGCTGACCTAGAGGCAATAGACCCAAGGAAGTGGTTGACCCTGTAGAAACAAACAAAGATGTATACATCGTTGATCTAGCATTTATTCATAGTTGGAGAGCCAAGTGCATAGAGCACGAGCCTAGATCAGCAATAAAGAAGGACGATAGAATTTTTTTTGGAGAAGTCAACATTAAGGGAGAATGTTACCTAATGTTGACTTGTTTTTTTCTTTAGTTAGGATAGTGCACTTTAAGGGGGAATGTTAGAATTAAAGTGCACTATGCCTTCACCTTGACACTTGTCAGTTTCACTTGAAATTTGTCATGTTATCAAATAGGCCTTATGCCTATATATGTAATCCATTTGTATCAATACATATCTCATAAGTTTTCCTCCTAACATTTTGTCAGTTTCACTTGACATTTGTCATTTTATCAAATAGGCCTTTTGCCTATATATGTAATCCATTTGTAACAATACATATCTCATAATTTTTCCTCCTAACAAAAAAAGCATGGCTAATGACCTAAAATCAAACATGGAAAACCTTACTGTTGTAGTAGACTTAGATAAGATAAAAGATATTGTTGTGCAATTGACTACTAGTGATAGAAAATTTCATCATAATTATGTCAACAAAGCTAAATGTGAGGTCAAATTGTATGACGGATCTAAGAATATTGATGTCTTATCCACATGGATTTTGGATATGCAAACTTGGTTTGCTTATGCTGAAATTCCTGAAGATGAACAAGTTGCATTTGCTACTGTCAAACTCATAGGTTTAGCAAAATAATTAATTGTAGAAATGCAAAGCCATAATGACACCATGAATTGGAAATAATTGATCCAAATTATAAAAAACATATTCTTTCTATCAAATTCCAAAGTGACATCATGACCAAGTGGTATAGATTGAGGTAATTTCACTCGTGGATTGTAAGATTAAATTTTTAGGAAAATAAAATTCAATGTTTTCCTCATATTGGATGTGGCACTCAACCATGTAATTCTTGTAGAGAAGAAATTTGGTGCATATCACAAATACCGTTCATCACAGGAGAGCTCTTCTAGAGGCAAGAATCAACATCAATAAAATGTGAATAATAATTCCCATTATTCCGCTCATTCTTCTTCTCCTCCCACTTATCCTAAAGCACATTATTCTTCTTCTCATGCTAAATATCCTTATTCTTCAATGTATTGTGAATTTTGTAAAATTCATGGTCATGTAAAATCCAACTACTTTACTTTTTAAAATTTTAAGAAGAAGAAATCCCTAATTGTAAATCCTACAAGTGAGGAGCCATATGATGGTCCCATTATGGCTACAGGGATAAAAGAAGAGTATCGTGCTTTAAAGGATAAACTAAATAAAATTACCCTCATATCATATATATTTGCTGAAGGGGATCATGACCATTTATTTATCACTAGATCCCACCTTATGCATGATTTCTATTTTTATTGTATCATAGATAATGGATCACAAAAGAATGTAATTACAAATTCTGTTGTGGAGAAGCTTAAGCTTATCATAAAGCCACATCACCAAAAATATACACTTGGGTGGAAATATGTATACTCCGCATCTAACATCACACACACTTGCACCTTGAATTTTGCTTTTGGTGATAAGTTTATGGACAAAGTAAGATGTGATGTCACAAAGATGGATTTTTGTGAACTATTGCTAGGTAAACCCTATCAATTTGATAGGAATGATGTTTATCATGCTAAAAATAACACCTACACATTGGATTTGCATGATTAAACCTACTTGATATAAAGTACTACACCCACATCAAATTTTATGTTAAGTTGTAGGTAATTTTAGAAGCCACTAAGTCAAACACTCATTTTGGCTCCTACTTGAATAAATTCCATACATGTTGAAGAACAAAAACCATAAAAGACTCATGATAAAGAAAAATCTTCACTCTCACTCATGAGAAATATTCTATTCGTTCTATTGGCATAATTTTTGGTAGACCTATGGACACAAAAAATTTCTCCATAGATGTTGCCTTTGGATTTGCCCACTCTCAGCATTGCAACATAGAGGAGCAAGCTAAGAACACTTCCTCTATTGAGCACCAGTAGAGCCTTATAGGCAAGATACAATAGGACTTGCAGGAGACTCTGCAGAAGTAGCAGAGCGTGGTACACAAGCATCACAATCCTCACTCATATCAAGTTGGTGATAGAGTTTGGATTCATTTGGATAAGCATCACTTTCCAAAGATACCATTTTAGGACTCTCTTTTTGTACTTGATCCTGTCATCAACTCTACAATGACAGTGGTACCTGATCGTCAGCTTCCACTCATTTCAGATAGAGTTTTCAAGATGAATACCCATCATACTGAACATGGTTCTTCCACTTCTTACCTTGACACCCACCATGGTCACTTTCCACACATGGATCACTAGATTTCTCACCATAATATGGGCCATGAATTTCCAAATTTATTGATACCATTGGGGTACAATGCTTCTATGGTTGGGAGGAGTATTGAGGATGCTTAAGATTATCCATTTAAGCCTAAGTTAGTCTTATTTATTATTTTATTAATTTCCTATTTCTTGCACTTTGTATTCATGTGAGACATAGTATGCCCATATAAGAAATAGGTTGTTAAGATGTTTGGGTATTTAGTTAACTATTAGCATATATCTTGGTTTATAGTAGTTGGTTGTCATTTTTGTTTAGTAGATAGTTATTTGTTAGTTAAGTGGTTGGCCATGTTTGGAAAATTATTGTAACCACTTAACCTATGTGAGATTATATTTTATTGCTTATATATTCTTCTATTGCTAATAAGAAATCAACTTCACATTGAGTTTCTACATCAACTAACCTTGGGATAAAAATATAGTGACTTATCCTTTGGTTATATTTGAAATAAGAGTGTGTGTTTGCTTATTGTCTCCCTTAGTATTGTATGATGAATCTAGATATGATTTACATCAAATGATGGATCCAGATAATTCTCATATTTTAGGTATTTTATCTACTTATGTCAATTTAAATGATTGATTATTGTTGAAAATTATGAAAATAGCATGTGATATATATATATATATATATATATATATATATATATATATATATATAACACCAACGAATGTATTGGCTAACATACAATGCTCTACTAGATAAACTTCCCTTTAATATTACCAATATTCTTTAATACATTGGTATTAATAATTTGATATGGATGTCCAAAAGGCCTAGCATAAGCTTGAAGCCTTTTAAGAGATTTATCACCATAGAAAATTTCACTTCATGTTCTTAAATACAAGTCATATATGGTACTACCAATCATTTTATCTACAACTTCAAAATTAAATAAAGTGATTATAATTAGAAAGGAAAGTCATAGGATAGTGTGAACTCAATTTCCATTTGTATTTAATTCATTTTTTAATATCTAAATTTGAACATTAACCATTATATCTTGTTCAATCATTTTATCCTTGATAATTACATCTTGTGATACATTTTTTGCCTGGATAGATATTACATTTTGTTGAATCCTTAATTCTAGTTAAGCTTTTATAAATATATATTTTTGTTAGGTTATATATTAAAAGTGGGTTTTTATCAAGGATCCCAAAGCCTGATTACAAAGGATCATAATGCAACACAATACATCGGCTTGTAAAAAATGAAAAACTAGAGAAACATAAAAAATAAAATGGATGTGCCATCCTAAATGCTAGAGGAAGACCCAATCCTTTGTGATAGGGGAATACTACTTCCTAAGTACCAAAGGAAACATGGGCAAGAAGGGAAAGCCCATTAGAAAATCAATTTTGAATCAAAGGGCATGAAATAAGAATTTTCAAGCAAACCTAGGGTGGGAGAAAGTGCCAAACCACCCCATCCACTAAAAATCAATTTGAAACTTTCCCAAGGGCATGAAAAGGAACCAAATCCAGGATTTTAAATTTTGAATCAACCCAATGATAGGAAAACCAAAAACCACCATTGAGAAACAGGCTTGAGAGAAACCACCTTCCCATGCAGGGGAAAACCATAAAGAATTAGAAAATCCACCATGAATAATAGGGTGGATCCATGAAGCAGAATGAAAAAAATAGGGAAAGTGCAAGATAAAGAATACTGAGAAGACCATTCCCTGAATGCCTTAAAAAGTGAAACAACATAAACAGGAAAATTGGAGGCAATAAAATCCTCATGTAGTCGAAAAACAGCCTTGAGGATGGTGCATCAATGGAATAGGAACAAGAGGAACTTCCCAGGCTATGAAGTCCTCAAGTAGGAAAAAGGAAGTCTTTGAGAAACAATGCCCAACATAGGAAAAAATAGTAGTGGAATAGCACATCAGAAGGAGAGGTAGGAAAGTGCCACAGGAATCCAATATGAAGGAGTCACGAAGAGGCATGGATATAAAATAAGGATCCCATAACAAAAGGAAGAAGCCAGGCAACCCAGACAACTTTCAACACCAAAGATTCAAGGACACAAAAAAGGAAAACCTACAAAGAGTCAGTAGCAAGAAAAGCAGAGGCCCACCCTCAAGAGCCATGAAAGGAACTAAAAACCTACAGGAACCAACACCACAAACCCAAAGAGTAGAGTCATAGTAGGAAGCACACGGTCTCCTCCAAAATCGAAAGGATGTTGTGCAAAACTACTCATGAAGCCAAAATTCCTCAGACCTACCAAAATATAGCTTCAAGGAAATGGAGGAAGTCCTAAAAGGAATCAGTAGTAGGAATAATAGAGGCCCATCCTTGAAGCCATGAAAGGAGCTAAAAACCTCCAAGAACCACCACTTCAAACCCAAAGAGCAGAGCCACAATATAAAGCACATGGTCCCTCCAACCAAAAGTATGCTATGTATAACTTCTCATGAAGCCATAAATCCAAAGACCCAGCAAAACCACAACTTAAGCAACCTAGAGGATAGTCAATAGGAAGACTTCCAAAAAAATCCTAAGGAAAAAACCCTAGGAAAATTCATAAGGAAAACTTGAACACAACCCAGAACCCAAGCATCAAAGGATGGAATAGTGGAACAGAAATGGGACATATTTTCCCACCCAAGGACAAGGAAAGGGGTAGAATAGTGGATCAAGGATCTCCCCCTCCAAAGGAGATCATCTGCAACACCTTCCTTCCAAAAATGATGGGAAAGATGCCAAGGAAACTGGGAAAGGAACAGGGTCCTAGGACAGGGATAGGAAAGGATGCAAGTAAAAGGAAGGATCTTCATGGGAAGTCGCCCTGCAAATCCTCCCTTCCAAGGAGTTTTTAGTCTTGTAGGACCCTTTAGATTAGGCTTTTATAAATATAATTTCTTCCTTGCTACTTATATTTTTTTCAAGAAAATCCCTTATTTTTTGAAATATTTTATATTAAAGTCTGTAAAAATAAAATTAGATCCTTCATCATTACTCCCTAGTAATCAAAATATTTAATTGAAATAAAATGTATTTAATTATTATTTAAAATTACTATTAAAAATATAATTTATTTTTATTTTTAATTATTTTAAATTAATTATGAAATATTAAAATAAATCCAATATATATATATATATATATATATATATATATTCTTTTTATGTACAAATTGAACAAACCTAATACTAAAACTAAAAAAATGAAAATATAAATTCTAAAGTTCAAATAATGTAAAATAAGGTTTAGATAATAGAAACTACTCTACATTATTAGTGTGCCCATGTATAGCCAGTAGCCTAATCTGAATCCTCTGTGAGTTGCACCTAACTAATGATGGTGATCTATTTTTTGCTTGTTCGACGGTCCCGTTCATGCCACGTGTTGAACCAAACTGATGAAGATGGTGCGAACCCTATGCGTCCAACAGTCCCCATCTCACGCTGGGTTACCATTAATGAGACGGTGGATGTGTTGGAAACCTTCCCTAATAGTTTGAACCCTGCCAAATGCACTGACCATAAATTCTAATTGTAACCAATTCATCTATGTAAAAAAAAATAAAAAAAAATTAAAATGTTTAGTTATATATATATATATATATATATATATATATATATATATATATATATATATATATATAAATACAGCCATGTAGAGGAGTTGAGAGTAAAATCGAGAGGCCACAGGTTCAAATATATGCTATGTAAAAAAGGTTACAATCTTGCTCATGTAGAGGAGTTGGAGAGCAAGTGGGTAGTTAAAAATCTCTAGTTATTGAGAGGCCCAAGTTCAAATATCTCCCCTCACATGTTGCGGATATGTTGTATATAAAAGGTTCCTCATTAAAAAAAAAAAAAAAAAAAGGTTACAAATAAAATAAAAATAAAAATAAATAAATAAATAACTAGCGCAGCACATCATTACACACATGATATGGTTTGAACCTTGGATTATTTAAATCATTTTCAAATAAAATCACTAAAATTAAAATTATTTCTTCGTAGTAACAAAAAAAATTAATTTAAATAAATGTATTTAATTATTATTTTAAAATACTATTAAAAACCCCTTAAAGTGGGCGGAGGTCCAAGGTTCAAATCTAAATCCTATTTTTTTTTTTTAACACACACAATGCACATCATTACACACATAACATGGTTTGAACCTTGAGAAGTCAAAGTTCTACCATTGCATTGTTCCCACCAAACTTCTTTAAATTATTTTCAAATAAAAGCTCTAAAAATAAAATTAGATCCTTTGTCATTACTTCCTAGTAATAAAAAAATTAATTTAAATAAATATATTTAATTATTATTTAATAATACTATTAAAAATTGGGTAAGGGATGGAGGTCCAAGGTTCAGATCTAGAGATTCACCGTTCTCTTTCTCAATAGTGTAAAATTTTTAAAATGATTGTGGCATGGTGGTTATAGGGACGAACTCATGGACAACACAAAATATTGTTCTATGCTAGCCATAAAAAATAGACAGCCTATCCAACTTTGTGGAAACTACCAAATCTACCATGTAAATTAAAAAAAAAAACCACCAAAAAAATATTATGAAAAATATAATATAATTTGTTATAAGAAATTAAAATAAATTAAAAAAATCCATATTCTTCTTATGTACAAATTGAATAGCCCTAACACTAAAACTTAAAAAATTGTAAACAAATATTTTAAAGTTTGAATGTTGTGAAATATTGTTTAGACATTAAAAACTACTCATTAAAAATATGATTTATTTTTTATTTCATTATTATTCTAAATTAATTATAAGAAATTAGAAAAAATATAAAAAAATAATTGTTTTACTTATGAGCAAATTGAATAGATCTAATAATATTAAAAGTTAAAAAAATAAATATAAATTCTAAATTTCAAATTATGTGAAATAATGTTTAGACATAAAAAACTACTTTCTAAAAATAAAATTAGATTTTTTATTTTTAGTTTTTGAAATTTTTAAAAGCCTTCTTTTCCTTCTACATCAATTTAATTTTATTCATAGTACTCAAAATAATTAATTGAGATAAAATGTATTTAATTATTATTTTTAAATAGGTTAAAAATATAAATTATTTTTTTTTTTGAATTATTTTAATTAATTGTAAGAAATTAAAATAAATCAAAAAATATATATTCTTCTTATATACCAATTGAACAAACCTAATACTAAAATATAAAAAGTGCAAATATAAATTTTAAAATTCAGATGATGTGAAATAATGTTTAGACATTAAAAACTACTCTCATACAATGGTTAGTTAAAATATATATATTTATTTGATTTGATTTTTTTCTTCTCAAATAAAATCCTTCATTCTTTAAATTATTTTGAATTAAAAGCTCTTACACTAAAATTAGATCCTTTGTCATTATTTCTTAGTTATCAAAATAATTAACTTAAATAAAATATAGTACTACCTTGAAAACTCCTTGGGAAGGAAGGAATTGCACAAGGAAATTGAAGGACTTTGTGTTTCATAATTAAGAATTGTTGGAATTACTATTTATAAGGTGGAGATTATCAAGATGAGCTAACAAGTACCACTAAAAATGAAGACCTCATGAATTTAGGTTTAAGAGGATATGTTGTAGCTAAGGAAAATAAACCTCTCAATGGTTTATCTTATTACAGTTATGATGAGTCCTTCTCTATATTTCATTTAGTAATTAGGTGTAGAAATATTTTTTTTGTGTAATTTTTGTCTATTCTCTAGTTGATTATAGGTATGTATATCTAGAGGTAATTCCACCCTGCAACCCATATATGGAAGACTTCACCACTATGTGTAATTGGTTTTTTTAATAAAATTTAATTTGTTTTTTTCCAAAAAAATAAAAAATAAATAAATAAAACATAATTATTTAATATTTAATACTTTTGTTAAAAATATATATATTTTTTATTTTTTTAATTACTTTATATTAATTATAAGAAATTAGAATAAATCCAAGCAATTTTAAATACTTCTTATTATGTGCAAATGGGAATAAACCCTCTAGGGCATCGAACTGAATAACCAATCAACAAATACTTAACCTCTACTACTCAATCTATTCTCTCATAATTTAAACATTGAATCTAGAAAAAATAAATAAAATAAAAAATGAAATTAACCACTGCTAGGTATACCAAATTTTGAATTTCCTATTTTAAATAAACTAAGTTTTTTGGTGTATTAATATGAAATGAATATTAAAAACGTATATAAGCCCATTCAAACTGTATTATTTTATTTTATATTATAAACATTCTTACAAGGAAGTTTATCTCAGAGCTTGAACATGGAATATTTCTTAAATTCTTTCACAAAGTTCTAAATCCTTATCTTGAACATGGACATAATTTCCATGTCAAACATGTATTTAGCATCTAGGAATCCATTGGCCAGTGCCAATGGTGCAGACATAAATATTCCTGGAAGGGCATGCCCAGTCGGGTGTACCCATCACTCATTAAAGATCCGAATATGTTTGTCATTGCACTCCGACGTGATACATTAGCACAAGATTGTTTCTAATTATGAGTAGTACAAATTCGGCAAGAATAAACGTTATCCCATCGTCTTGTATTACGTAGTTGGGGTCGTGGGGAAGCGTTAAAAATAATTGAGAAGCAGGAAATCAGCTGTTGTAGCACCGGCATTAAAAAATTTCTGATATCTTCACTTCATTTAGTTTTGATTTCGAATTTACAAGCTTTACTGCGTCCATGCAAATAGTGGGCAATTCCTCCATGGCATTTCTCCCAGTATTATCCGGTTGTCAATTAAATCCTAATCACGTACCGCACTTCCTATAACATAATAACGCCTTAGTGCTAGATGAAATGGGGCTGCTCATTTCTCTAATAAAATCCTTTCCTCACAGTGTTTCATCACAAAGTGCTAGTGTAGAACAGAATCAGGATTAGAAAGAAGAAGAACAGAAAGGAACGTTAACCATGGGTTGCTGCGCCTCTACTTCCCGCCATGTCCATCCAAAGCAATGCCAACAACACCAGCATCGCAGCAAAGATCCTAAGCTGCCGAATGCTAGGGTATGTATACATCAACAATTGCTTTATTATTTTTGTTAAAAAATGGCGTTGCAGCTTCCACATAGACTCTGATTTTTTTTGGTAATATTATTTTAAGCTGACAACAGAAATGATATTGTCGTTATTATTTCTAATATTAATTATTTTTTATAATTTAGAATATACGGGATGAGCATGAAAGTCCTCACTCAGAAGAGGACGACCACCGGGAGTTCTCTTTTCCAGTACTTGTGTCAAGTCCAGGGAAAGACGACCTCTTTTTCTGGAGTTAAAATTTTCCAATAATTGTGTCAAGTCCAAAGAAAGACGGCCTGTGATCTTGTGTAATTTAGATATCATAGGAAGAACTGAGAGAGAGGCAGGTTCTTGTAATTTTGGTTTTAGATTTTATGTAGCATGCACTTTTGCTGTGCAGCTTGTACTCTATAACTCTATATGTACTATGCTCCTTTTGTTTCGGACATAATGATCCAAGCTTGGTTTTATAAAATCAAAAGTAAACCTTTAGATTATTTTTTCTAGTTAAAGGTTTCAGGCAATGTTGTTTTGGTGCGAATATTTTATAATTTTAGCTTCGCAGATTGTATATGTTCTTTGTTAAAATGTTAAGTGTTTGAAATTTTTAATTATTAAATAATATTATCATAAAAGAAATAAAATTATATTAACGTTTAGATACCTATAATCTAACACCTATAATATACATCAAATATACACATCATATAAAAATATACACCTTCTACAATATTTAATCCTTGCCTTAAATTTGAAAGTTCACATAATATCATATTCATAAACCTTCGGTTTCAAATAATATTACAAAAATAATAATAAAGAGATTTCGTTGTCTGACATCATTCGATTCTTTTAATCATAACAGTAATAATAATAATACTTTGATCTGGTTTTTAGATTTTTTTTGTGTAACAACGAATCAATATCTCGTTTAAAACTGATGTTTATTGTGTGAAACTTTTTATTTTTAATCCAATTGGACACTGAACCGAGGCATGGATGACACTGAAGCTATCTGTGATTGTCATTTGCCACATATAAATTTATATTTATTAATGATACGGAAAAACAAGGAAGTAATATTATCTAAGTAATTAGGTGCAGGTATAAACAATACAATTCACAAGAGAGGAAATGTATTTATAGTTTGATGTCTTCATGACATATATAGAATCATAGTTGTAGTTATTTTTATTTTTATTTATGAAATTTTAATTATGTAATTTTTATAACATTTAAATATATTTTATTTAATGAATTGATATTATGTTATTTGATTGTTAAGATTTAGTTATAAAATTTAAATCTTGAATTTTTGGTGTAAAATTTTTCATTCTATTTTTACTTAAAAAAATATTAAAAATTACTTAAAAATAAAACATAAAATTTTTATTATAAGCAAGAGTTCAAAACATTTATTTATAATATTTATTAAAAGCAAGAGTTCACCTAGGATAGGATTGAGACATGGGTTGACAGTATAAAACTCTTAAATTCTTAACAATTACCCCAAATCCTTTAGGCAACATCCATTCATACTATTTGTCAAAATCCTATAGGCAACATCCATTCATTAATTTTATCAAAATCCTATAGGCAACATCCATTCATTAATTTTGTCAAAGGTAAGAAGTATAAAATTCTTCGTTGTAAACCAATTATCTCAAATTCTATGGATAATATAACATAGATTTACAATATTTATTAAAAGAATCTCAAATTCTATAGACAATATAACATAGATTTATAATATTTATTAAAAGAGTTTAATCATGCCTATACACATACCATACTAAGGGTAACGAATACACCTAAGCAAAATCAAATACCTAGACATCCAAGAATATGGAAATATGACACTAAAAAATATTATAGCTGAAATTTGTTTTTATAAGGATTAAGGATTTAATTAGTACTAAAATATTTAACGTCAAAAATGTATTATTTGTTTATTTTGAAATAAATTAAAAATGTTAAAACTTAAAAATTATATTCAAATTTAAAATGCATTTATTAAAATTATTTATGAATATTTTTTAAGGGAATGATATTAAACTACGGCTTGGGGTGAGTGTGTGAGGGGGTGGGTGTGTGGTGGCTTTGTAATGAATTCTCTATTGATAAGTATAGTTCACGGTTTTACAAGGGATCATGGTTGGGAGGAGACCGCTCACTGCTCAGTCGTCATAAAATTTTATCACAATAACCAAATTAAAAAAATAATAATAATGATATTTTAATCTATTCAACTATAATTTGATATGGAATAAAACATTTTGACTTAAATAATATGTATATACATAAATAAAATACAGTTCCTTATAATGTAATGTATTATATATATATATATATATATATATATATATATATATATATATATATATATATATATATATATTTTGCATTGTTCATCATATTTTTTTATTATTTAATTTTTATATTAAATAATACCTTTTTATTAAGTTTATAATAATGTATTTAATGTAATAGTATTTGAAGTGTAAAATTGAAAGTTTTTTTTTTGAAAAAAAAAATTGAAAGTAATATATTAAAACGAGAATATTTACACGTTGGGGTGAGACTCCTCTTAGCCTTAGCCAAAAAGTGTTTTCCTCTTAACTTTTTGATAAACTTCTATAACTCTAAATCCCAAGATCTTAGGAACTAACTAGTTTTGGTTACAACATTAAAATGAGATATGCATTGGAGCCAAATCTTCCTAAACCATAGCTAAAAAGTGTTTTACTCCTTTCACTTTTTAATAAAATTCTATAACTCTAAATCCCAAGATATTAGGAAACTAACCATTTTTTGTTACAATAATAAAAGAAGATATGCATTAGAACCAAATCTCCTAAACCATATGTATAGAGTGTTTATTCAAAATTACCAAATGCTAGATTTATTGGTTGTCCAAATTAGTCAAATTCTAGATTTGCTCACCAGCATGACTAATCCTCTCACCCCTAATCCAAATTAACCAAACACTTTTCCAAACTAGCTAAATGCTAAATTTTATCACAAACCTGCCTAATCCTCTCATCCTTAATAACTGTTAATGTGCCATAGAATCTGTACCTCCTCTGGTACCCATATTAGCTGGGAAGTCTTCCCCTATCTCCTTCTTGGTCCAATATTAGCTAGGAAACCTACCACTATACTTAGAGCTCTACCCACATAGCTCTCTACCCACATAGCTTACAACTATATTCAAAGTTTTACCATAAAGCTTACCACTATATTCAGAGCTCTACCCACATAGCTTACCAGTATATTTAGAGCTCTACCTACCTAAGCTCTACCACATAACTTACCATTATATTCATAGCTCTACCCACATAGTATACCACTATATTTAGAGCTCTATCCATATAGTCTACTACTATATTAAGATCTCTACCCACATAAATTTTGGCTTTTGATGTTTAAATCTTAATGTATTTAACCATTAATTTTAATATAAATTTATCAATAATGGTAATAATTTATTCTAATATAACTCACAAGTAACTTCATAAATTTCTCATTAAATGGATACCAATAAATGCTCTCAAAAATAGTAAATTGATATAGAATAAATGTCACATACACTATCTTCTTTCATTACAATGCTTAGTCACATATAATAGAATATAACCTTTCATAAAGAGTACCCTTAGCCTCTACTCTTCTTTAAGACTCTTCATTTTTTTATTCTAAGGATCCTTTTGCACTCTTACATAATGGATACGTATGCACATTTACACTCACCACACTTGCACACTCAATTACATGACACTTATACATTTCTTGCACATTATTACATTACATAAAATATTTACTCATACTCTAATATAGAAAACATGTCTAATCTAATGATGTAACCAATATGGTACATTAGCATGTACTAAATAATGTAATATACTCCAACACCCCCTTATATTACATTATTTGGTTATTGAAGACTTTAGTCATCAATATAGTCTTTATATTTGATTATTCAATCTATCTCCAATAAAGTATATCTCAAATATTCAAATAATTATATTCTTTAGGTCCAATCTTCATCTTGTCTCTCTTTATACGATTTCTTTCCTTTGTCTTTGGATTCTAATTTCATATTAGACTTTTAATATAGTCTCTCATTAGATACGCTTACTGAGAAAGAGATATAATTACTTCCCTAGTCCAATTTTATTTTCTTATTTTTTGGATAACCTTCTTGCCTATTCTTCATCCTTGTATCCAATAACATCAAAGGATTTATAAATAATCTTTTAGAAAAAATACTCTAATTTGTATGTTAAAACCTTTTTAAATTTACTTTAATATTCTTCCTTGTGATAGAAAAAAGTATATGAATGTGATTCATTTCCAAAATATTTACAAGGATGTAAATCCCAACAATCAACTTCTTCATGTCCAACTCTATTATAATATGTGCATTTCAAATCATTTATTGTTATTTTCAAAAACATCATTTCATCTGTTTTCTTGATCAATTGATATAACCATTTGTGTACAATTAAGGTGATTATGTATTTTTTCTTTCATAAGTCTATAAGAAATATTATTGACTATCAGTTATTGTTCTTTTATCAAAATGTTTTGCTACAATTTGAGAATAGTCTTTGGATTTACTTTCAGTTTTTTTTAGTAATTAAAGGTGAGGGTTTTAAGAGGCTCCCACAACTTGATACAAAAACTCCCGTAGGAAAAAAGTAGGGACAAAGGCCCTCAAGGGTAAAAATGAAAGAAAACAACAATAGGGAGGTGAAAAACCACCACAACAACAAACCAAACGACTTACCCTACCAGAGCAAGGAAATTACACAAGAACAATATGTTTAATTAATCATGGATATTAGTGCACACTCACCACACTTGCACACTCAATTACATGGCACTTATATGTTTCTTGCACATTATTACATTACATAAAATATTTACTCATACTCTAATCTAGAACACATTCCTAATATAATGATGTACCCAATGTGGTACATTAGCATATATTAAATAATATAATATATTTCAACACCCCCTGATATTACATTATTTTGTTATTAAAGACTTTAGTCATCATTATGGTTTTCATCTTTTATTCTTCAATCTATATCCAATAAATTTATATATGAGATCTTTAAATAAGTATCTTCTTTAGGTTCAATCTTCATCTTACCTCTCTTGATATGATTTATTTCATTTGTCTTCAAATTCTACTTTCATATTAGACTTTTAATATAGTCTATCATAAGATACCCTTGGTGCGCAAGAGATCTAATTACTTTTCTAGTTCAATTTTATTTTCTAGTTCTTTGGATAACCTTCTTGCCTATTCTTCATTCTTGTAACCAATATCAACAAAGGCTTTATAAATTATATTTTAGAAAAAACACTTTAATTTTTATGTTAAAACCTTTTCAAATTTGCTATAATATTCTTTCTTGTGATAGCAAAAAGTAGATGAATGTGATTCTTTTCCACAATATTTACAAGGATGTAAATTTCAACAATCAACTTCTTCATGTCCCACTCTATTACAATATGTGCATTTTAAATCATTTATTGTTGTTTTCAAAAATTTCATTTCATCCATTTTCTTGATCAATTGATATAACCATTTGTGTATAATTAAGGTGATTCTGTATTTGTTTTCTTTCATAAGTCTATAAGAAATATTCTTGACTATTAGTTACTGTTATTTAATCAATATTTTTTGCTACAATTTGAGAATATTCTTTGCATTTAATTTCAGTTTTTTTAGTAATTAAAGGTGAGGGTTTTGAGAGGCTCCCACAACTCAATACAAAAACTATCGTAGGAGACCAATAGGGACACCTGAAGGGAAAAAATGAAAGCAAACAACAATAGGGAGGTGAAAAACCACCCCAAGAACAAACCAAAAAACTTACCCTACCAGATCAAGGACCTTACACAAGAATAAAATATTTAATTAATCATATATGTTAGTGCACACAATGACCCCATCCAATAATACACACATTTGATTGTTTACATCCTCTAGGAATTCATTTTCCATATCGACCATTCCTAACACTGTAACTTATTTTCCACAATCATATTTATCTATTGGGTCAAGGTGGTTTCCACCTTCACGTTGATCAACACCATCACTAAGTGAACATTAGGGGTCATGGCATGATTTATAAGTCCTTTGACTATCAAGCACTAAAATAACCATACTGTAGGGTAGATTACCCACTAAATGATGCATCTTGGAAATTTATCCATTGGAATTCAAAATACCAGACTAAGGCCCTCCTTTCCCAGATCAAGGGTGGTCCTCATTCAAAAATATTTGAATATCACCTAAGATATTATCTCTCCATTCCTATCTACCCAAATTTTCAACCCTCTAGTTCACCATGAAGTCGACCACGTTGTTCCCTTGGTGCTAGGTTTGGATGAATTGAACATCTCTCACCATACTTGCAATCATTTTGATTTCTATTACTTCGTTAGAGATCCATCAGTTGGGTTTATTTATTTTATTCATTAGGTTAATAAGGCTTAGTAAATATCCTTCTACAATGATATTATAGAAGCCTAATATGTGAGACAATAAAAACCAAGGAAGGCTACCATTTTTTATAATAAAAGAATGACTGGATGGATAAATGTTCCACAAAGGTAACTAAAACACTACCCCTGGTCTCTGATGACTCCACCTACCATGGCTAACCCAGGGTTCCCTTTTGATGCTCTGTTAAAGTTGAGATTCACCCACTTTGTGGATGGATATTTCCATTCACATGATAATATTAGGTTCGAGGTTGGGTCCAACAATCTGACATAGGAAAATATAAGATCCTATTCAAGAGTTATTTTAGTTAGTGAGGTCTTAGAGCCTTGTCCTCTTTATTATTTTCTAGAATACAAACACTCTCATTCACATTACACAAGGCTCTAGCTGCCACCTGATAGGTCGATTATTTATGATTTTGAACACCTGGGCATTGCACTCCTTCTTAAGGCTCTAGAAGATATGGGGGAGGAGGAAATTCCATAAATATTTTAACCTAGAAGAGAAAAATGGTGGTGTCCATTAAGTGATGATGTCCAACATTGAATCTGATAAAACCAAATAATCGATAATATCTTGAAAATCACCTCGTAAGAGAGCATGAAGAAAAGGAAACTACTAAAAATATGGTTAATAGCTTCTTTGTTTGCTTCACACACATAACACCTATTGGTTATTGACATGCCATGCTTTATAATATTTTTTATAGATAAAATTTTATCTTGTGCTACCAACCACAATAATATATTCACCTTATGTAAAATATTCGAAATCCAAATCTGGTTGTTTGGCATCCACTATTAGAACTCTGGTTTAGACATCAAGTATGCATATGTGGTTGTAAATTAGCCATCAGTTTTCCTAACCCAAATACATTTATCAACTCTCCTCGGAGTGGGAATGATCTAATGGTTGATGATAGCATTTATATTCTAAAGAGCAATAATGTCATCATTATTAAAAGAAATCAGATGTTGCAAGTCCCAAATATTTTTACCAATTACTTGTACTATAAAATTAGACACCTTATGTTGCCCTAGGGACCTCAAAAATAGTTCTAAAATATTAATATTTGGATTGAAGGATAGGGGATGTTCAATTGTCCATGTGTCCTTCTAGAAGTCAATAATTTTGCCATCACCCAATAACCATCTTCCTTCTTGTCATAGAAAATCCAAGGACTTCAAGATACTCTTCTATAATAGGGAACGTGAGCTTGGGAGCATATCTGCTAAGAAGTTATCAACATGGTACTTTGCTTTGATAATATTTACCTAGTCCACCTCCACTTTTACCACCAATTTTTAGTCTTATCAAGTCTTTTAGACCTAAGCCTCCTCTTTTCTTCATGCTACAAACTTACTCCCACTAAGCCAGGTGGAATTTACCTTTTAGCTTGGGGTCTACCCAAATGAAGGCCTTGATAATGCTTTCCATTTTTTGTACCACTTTCCCAGGCATCCTAAACAGAGACATAAAGTATACTGGGATGCTTTGCAAAAAGTATTTTTCTAGCACTATTTTCCTGACTTGGCTCAAAAAAACTCCTTTCCACGTAGTTAGCTTATTCTGCATTCACTCGATGACTGGTTCCTAGAGACTATTTTTCATTCGTCCATTGAATAGGGAAAGGCCCAGATAAGATATCGAAAAGGAAGCGAGATGTGTAGGATATGTACAAGTGTCATACTAGAAGACTAAGAGTGTTGTACACAAGTGGTAAGATAATAATTCAAAGGTCATTATCAATAATTTGAAGAGTTATCTTGTATAGATATATTTTAGAGACAATACTCCATAAATTGTATAAAGTATAGAGAATATCTTGAATGTATATAACTAAAATTCATGAAAAATATTTTAAGTATTTTGCAATATTGTTAATCTATATGAGATTTGATATTATTTTGTATTCTTCATTATTGATATTTTCACCTTTAATATTTTGGATTCTTTATATTGGTACCTATGATATTTTGTGGTAGTATGGCTTAAAATTCCATCAAATGACCATTTTTTTCCCTTGAGATACTATCAATTCCTTATTTAATTTTCTACCCACTCCATGAGATTTGATATTCTTTGATCTCATATCCACCTGACCAATCCCTAGAGTTGTATTTTCTCTAATATTTTGCCACACCCAAATGACATTGTTTACTACTAAGTGCTCTTAGTTATGCATTATCAATATCCCTATAATATTTGATTGTGGAAGCTCACTACACTATATTACCTACTCTAGTATAGGAGGAGCCAAAAAATGGGATTTAAACTTATTGTTATTATTTGCATTATTCTCATCCACTTCTTCCATGAGATCTTTTTTATAATCCACTAGTATATTAAAGATATCATATCCATTTGAGGGTTTGGGCTACGTATGTTCTTTGTCATCTTTTTTATTTTACCTCATTTTGGGTTTTTCAAAAATATCTCCCTATGCTTCTCCTCCCTAAGAAATATATAGTGTTTTCTTAGTGACTATAAACTTACCATCCTTAGGGAGATTTGACATTCTCATATGAGCCCAAGAAGAAGATATAGAAGCAGTTGTATCATGATATAGAAGCACCAGGAACTCTCATAGAAATTATTATAAAGGGAGGAATATCATAGACGTTTGGATCTACTACACTTTGTTGCCACACATAGAAGAATTCACATGCAAACTGATTACCAAGAAAAATTATAACTTTTCCTAAGGTCTAATAATAGACCAATAGGAAACCTTAAAATTTTCCTTAATCTCCACATGATATGTGGATATTTGTTTGCTTCTTGGTTAAGGTTCTTGCTACCCAATAAATGCATACCATGTGGCCATAGTAGTAACCCTACTTGATGGTTTTATGGTAGTTAGTGGCACCAAAATGCATTCCACAACGTGGGTTTTAGATTTTTGACCCACTTTCTGGTGTAGTGTCAATATTTTCTTATTTTTATTGGTAGTACTCGATGTAGAAAAACCATCCTTGGTGAACATAAAACACAGATGATTTGGGATTTAAATTTTTTGACTTTTGACTATGTACGAGTGTTAATAAACAGTGTCCACTAGAGAAATTATGATGTTTATCCACAAATCCAGTAAAATATTTTGTTTGAACGGTGTCTCTTTGGGTAACTTGTACTTTTGTGAGGTGAAGACATCCTGACATCCATAAAAACTCCATCGACATGAATATCAACACCTATTTTCAATGAATGATTCCTATTTTGTTAGCAGCAAATACTTAGTGCTCTGATGATGATTGTGAATTTCAATAGTTTACCATTCGTCAGTGTGAGATTACAGTTCTCAATGAGAAGTTTTGGATTTTTCATATTTTGATGGTGTTGTTGTATTTCTAACTATTTTTGACAAGGAACGATGATTTTTGACATAGAAAAATCAAACACTTCTAAGGTTCAACTCCTTGACATCCTTGATAATGATTTATCGATGACAAATCCTACTTCTGGTGATGTCAAACAATTTTCAATTGATATTTTTCATGACTTAGATGATGAACCATTCATGACAAATAATTTTTTTCCTGACTACCACATTCAAATCTCGGTGACAAAAATGGTTTCCATTGAGTAACGCAAATTTTCAATGATGCCAAAATTTTATCGGCATCATGTGGAAACAAAGGGTTGTAAAACACTTGGGATTTATATCCTACATACAGGGTGTAGGAAGATTTTGACTATTTAAAATCTCTCACACAACCTATTATAATAACCACCTTACAGTGGTTACCCCTTCCACACATGCGCGCGGAAGTGCAAAGAGAGCTTGTGCTAGGCGGGTTGATTTACCATTCAAACTTTGGTTTCAGAAATATGATCTTTGCAATCCATGTTAACTTGTGCTTACCATTGGGCCTTAGCATTTTATCAACCCATTTACTCCATAGTTGATTGGTGGTGTCAAATAAAAATAATTTTTTTGTATGAAAATTCAAAATTTTCGACCGCTAAAGGAAGATTTGCGGCAAATTTCAAAATTTTAAATTAAAATATTGTAGCTTTGGTATCAAAACACAATAGCAAGGTATAAAATTTCAATTTTTGAAATTTTTTTGGCATATTTTTTTAGAGAACCTTTTGTAGAGAACCTTCTAGGAGGTATACATTTTGATCTAGAGCTCTATTTTCAATTTTTTTTAAACCATCTACATCAATGATATTTCCATAAAAACTTAGTATAATATTCAAAAAACCATCTAAAACTAATCTAAACCTCTACAAGTGATTTGTTACAGAGATGTCGGTCGGTTGTAGAGGCATCGATCAATTTCATGGAATTCCCCCCTTATTTTTTTCCTCCCCATATTTTTTTTGTACTGAGGGGGTATGCTCTCCATATTTTGATGGATCAAAAACTAGATGATTAAAAGAAATCTACAATTTGAGAGGGAATTTTTTTAATTTTTTTTAGTTCATATAGTATTGAGCTAGGTGATTTAAAAAAATAATTAAAAATGGAGTTCTAGATCAAAAGTTATACCTCCTAGAAGGTTCTCTACAAAAGCACACCTCTACAACCAATCGATATAAGCCAATAAGTTGCAGAGGTGTGTGAATTGACCTAATTCAATCAGGTGCAGAGGTGTGTCAATTGACCTAAGTCAATCAGTTGTAGAGTTGTGTCAATTAGCATAAGTCGATTGGTTGCAGAGGTGTGTCTATCAGCATAAGTCAATCAGTTGCATAGGTGCACTTTTGTAGAAAACATTATATGTTTACAAACAATAGATTTTTCATTACTTCAAATATATTTTTGAGTTAGAGTGTTTTAGATGTATGTTTATCACTACCCCCTTCATTATTTATACGGGTAGTATATATGGAAAATTGGATGGAAAAAATAAAATTATTTATAATTTAAAGGTGAATCGTCTACGAAATTGGGTGAAAGTGGTTGACAAATTAAAATAAAAATAGGATAATTATTATCAAAATCAGTCGAATTGACCCCAAAAAAACTTCAACCACGTAGGTTTTGGGCAAATGGGCCCTAGTGAAAGGTTCCAAAAGTAGCAAAGTTTAAAATTTTGAAAATACTAAATATAGCCAATTTACGATAATTTATTCTTATGCATAACTTTATCCCCGTATCTTCCATCACTTTCTTTACTTCATCTTCAATAAATCTATCGTTTAGCATCTCATTGACCTCCCTAGGGACCAAGTGGGGAATACCCAAGAGGATATATTCTTTATTTAGATAGTCTCTCTAAGGACAGTTGCTTAAAAGGGAGCTAAAGTGCATTACCATATCTACTCTTATTTCCTCCAAATCTGATGTGGTTCACCCATATCATTTATATATTTAACAAATTTTATTAAAGCCCCTTCGTCGAAGAGTTAAGAAGTGAAATAAATTTTTATTTCTGTCACCCTTCTAGAGCTATAATTCTCTGGATTTTTGCTTCAAGGAGGATTCTTCACACGCAAGGGTATTGTGGGTCTAAGCTAAAAGTATTTTTTCTTTACCTGTAATATCCACTAAATAACCTTTATATTCTATATGATTTTTTAGGTCCCTCATATCAGCTTTAATATGTTCCTTGCATCTAAATATATTTCCAAATGCCTGTTTATTCCACATTATTAGCTTAGATCTCACATATTTGATATTTATGTAAATCTTGGAAACTCCTTCCCCTCCTGGGATTTTAGCCCACAAATATCTGGTCGCTTGCTCTAGATTTAGATGTTTACACCACATGCCTTCAAACCAAATGGCTTCTGGTGAGAACCAATCAAATCATTGATTAGGATTAGGACTAGGTAGGGTGCAAAGGGAAGCTCCACCAAAAATTGAAATGCCTTGTTGAAATATTAGGAATCTATCCAATCTAGACATAATGAGATGATTACCTACCCTGATATTACTCCATGAATACTTTGATTCCTTTAATTCAATATCCATAAACTCTACTTTCATAATTAAATAAATGAAATTCTCCATACTTTTATGGTCTGGAGGTTTTCTCTTTTTTTTTAATAGAATAATCATGCATTAAAATCTCTGGCTTGAATAATTATTGGCCTGAAGACTTGATTTCTCTATGTCTTCCTAGTTTTTGAAAAAAAACTTAAAGATAAATTTTTTAATTTTCTAAGCTTTTTATATGTATTCCTTATGTCTCCCTAAGTTTGAATATATTATTACTAAACTCTAAATTTCAAAAAACTATTTTTGATGTTAAATACATTATGGCTCCAAAATAAAAATAATATTTGCAAATTTAATATTTCTAATTTTATGTAGAATACCTTATTTCTCCAAGTCTAAAATTATTTACCAATATTAAAATTGAATTTCAAATTGAATAGATTAATTACAAAACTTGTAATTAAATTCCTAAAACTTCAAATCGAATTTTCAATAATCTTCACGACTTTTGAAAATACATTTATAGGGTTCCTTGGGTTTCAATTTCTCAATTTGATGTCTTATCTCTCCAACAGCACAATTAGTTTAGGTGGAAATAGAATAATTAAATTAAACCTTATGCAAAACGAAAAGTATTTAACCCTTATTACTCCAAATATTTATAAAATAAATAATTAACTCAAATTAATACGTCCTTTTTGTATGGCACACAATATTTCTGGTCTACAAGACATTGATCTCTTGAGGTGTACTTTTAAGCTTCTCTTATTTATGAGGTATGCGATAATTTTCACCTCTCAAATAACTACCTTCTCTATCTTTACATGAATTTTTCTCTCCTTATGGTGCTCACCAAACTCAACTTTGAAACTTCTACTTTTGGAACTTACACATTACATGCATTTAATACCTTATTCAAAAAATTCTTACTCTTTATTAAATGACGTTTGGAAATTCTTCTTCCATGTTCCAAGTGCCATAAGATATCTTTAGCTTCTCAATGACTTGTTATTAGGCTATAGGTGTTACTTCTTCAATGCTTACATTAACCTAGGTAACTTTCTAACTCCTTTGGTATTTGATTTTTGTATGCTCTCTTTTCTTTCTAAATGCTTGACCAATTGGATAACAACCTCACCATACCAAGAAATGGACACCATGTTGTCTCCTACATATTGGTGATTATGGATACTCACTCTTGGTTCCTCCTTGTAGTAGTTGTAAACCCTATCACTTGGTTTTCCTTTGATGCATTTTTAACATCCAAATAATATCGCTTCTATTGTTCACATTCCAACACTAGTAGATGGAAGTTCTATTCCTTGGAATGGATATTATGGTGGTTCTTCCAATATTTGGTGTTTTTTCAAATAGTTCTCCTCCTCCTTAGCTCACTGGCTTCTCATTTCATTTTAGGTGAATTTTTATTACACAGTGGTTCACCCTTGCATGATGGTTCTTGGTGGCTCCTCTCCTTAGCATGGTGGTCCATCCTCAAACTTGGTGGCTCTTATCCTTTGCATAGTGGTTTTTCCACATGCACAATGGATTATTCCTTAGCATTTCACCTTCAATCAATGCTATTTTTTTGCTACTTTTAGACTACGCCTTATCTACCTTGTACCTTAGATATCTTCCTTCTTTTTCTAGCCCATAAATAGTATATTATTCTTCATCTAAATTGTTGTATTTTCTACAAATTTATGTAATGTGGCTCTAGAAATTTGTCTTCAAAAACTAGAATTTAGTGCCTTTTTTCTTGATGTCTTTACCTTTACAAAAATTCTTGCAACATTAATAACAACAGTAGCAAATGCTCCTACAAGATGCACTTTTATCTGCAATTTTGTAGTCTTTTCCTCTTTGCATTCTAGCCTCCTTTCATACTCACTTGCTCACATTTTTACCATCCATAACTTGTTTCTTAAAGTCCAAAATTTTTACAACTTGTTTCTTCTTAACACGCTGCCCAGAAATCTACTTTATCTCCTTTGAAAATTCTACCGAATAACTTTGAATTTTGCATCTTTTATCTTCTAAAAAATACTATCCAAAATATTTTTTTTCTTCTTCCAAATAGTTATCACAAAACACTGGAACTTTCAGCTCTTCTACTTCTTCAAATGTTGCCCAAAATACCTGTAAATACTACTCCAAAATTTTGCCTTCTTCTCCTTTAATTTGTTGCTCACTTTTTTTATATATAATTTACAGCTCTATATCTCTTCCAAATTCTGCCTAGAATGTCTTCGAATTCTGAATTTTAATTATACAGTTTGTTGTGCAAAAAATCTTCAAATTATGCCCCAAAATATTTACAATTCACAACTCTACTATTTCCTTCAAAAATCTGTCTAAGACTGTCAAATTTGCAGCTCTTTCTATTTCTAAAAATGCTGTCTAAAATCTACCTTTTTCTCCTTCAATTTCAGCCTTCAAAAGTTTAATGGCTTCCTTAAAAAATATCAATTGGTGGCCTCTTCAATCCTCTTTCTCCTCATTAGCTCTCATTGAATTTTGTGTTTAACTTTGACCTCTTTTATTGGTCTATTCTTCAAAATTCTTAATATTTTCAAATATTCAAATATACTTTCTCAAAATCAGGAAAACTCTTTACCAAATCCTTTCTCCTTGAATCAATTTCACAAATCCTTTTGGTCTTGTCATTATATAGCAATTATTATCCTGAATTTGGTGTGATTACCTCTTTTCACGTGTTTCTTCTTTTTGCAATCTTCTACCTCAAACTTGTTTTAAATCTCCTCCAATGGCCACTTCTTCAATTTTTTCAATAGGGCTTCTTTATTCTCCTTATTTTTCCTTTAAAATTTCAATGGGAACCTTTTCCTAGGCCTCCTTTATCTTCTATCTCAAATATCCTATCTCCTTTTTCAAGTCTTAAATGGGAATTCTTCTCTTAGGTATCCTTTGTCTCAATATTCAATAGGGCTTCTCTAGACCCTTTATTTCTTCTCTATTCAATCTACTATGGGATATCATATCTTAAGTCTCCTCAGTATTCAATATTTAATATTCAATAGGGTCTTTTTGTTGGGACTTCTTAATATTAAATGTGTACTATATTTCTATAGTCCCAAAATCAATTTATATGCAAGGAAAGCACATAGGCAATCAAAGGTAAAAAAATTCTCTATATATTGTAGGAAGCTTCTCAACTTCTGAGCATAATTTTCTACAACAAAAACTTAGACAAAAATAATCAAATACATTCAAATCTTCATTTTTTTTAAATCAATGAACTTCACTAGTTGTTTTCCAATCTAGTGGTAAAAACTATGTTGAGTCTTAGTCTTCATGAATTATTCTACAACTCTATGGAAAGAATATAGACAGATATAACTTGGAATATTCTTCTACCTTCAACTTTGTTTTATCTATCAAAATTTCCAATAGGACCTCTTTCTTTATTCTCTTAATATTGTCAATGTGAAGGTATATCTTCAAGACCTGAAACTATGTTGTAGATTGCCTAATTTATTATCGAAATAAGTAAACTCAATCTATCTAAGATTTTAAAATATTGAATCTCCAATATTCACTGGTTCATCTTCAACACAATGGAAATACTATCTTCTTTGGCTTTCTTTCTCTAGAGGTAATATTTTCAACTTCACTGGTTTGTCCTTGACCAGTGGAAATATCCTTAGACTATTTACAACTATTAAGAAAACCTACGTAAGAAAATACTTGTAGCTTTGATACCACTGTTAGCTTTAACTACTTAACTCCTAATGTAAATAACCACATAATAAAATATAAAGTTGCAATACAAAATATTCAATAATGAAAATAATTTATTCAAATATAATTCACAAATAACTCATAAAATGAATACTATTAAATACTCTCAAAAATAGTAAGTTGATATAGGATAAAGATCTCATACACTCTTTCCTTTATTTACAATGCTTAGTCACATATATAATAGAACATGACACTTAATATGGAGTACTCTTGGCCTTCACTCTTCTTTGAGACTCTTCACTTTTCTATTCTAAGGATACATACACTCTTACATAATGGAAACTTTTTAATTTCCTGCATATTATTATATTACATAAAATATTTATTCACACTCTAATCTAGAACACGCTCCTAATCTAATGAAGTATCCAAGGTGGTACATTAGCATATACAAAATAATGTAATATAATCCAAAATTAAATCAAACTCTACCCACATAAATTAGGATCACACCATCCAATTTCCTCCACAACTCCTTAATTTGGATTATAAGAATCCTCAACATCCATATCTCCAAATAAACGTTCCTCATGCAATGCAGAGTTCCTACCAATATTTGAGATTATGATTATATTATTATCCTCCTATAAACTTGTCTTACCACCCAGATAGAAGCAAGTTTTATAGCTAAATTTTTTTCATTGTTTGTGGCATTACCCAGGAACTATAGTTCCCAATAGAGTATTATCCTAACATAATTCCTATAGACCACTCCAACTCTAGTTCTACCTATATTACCTTCTGAAGATCCATCATAATTAATTTTAATCTAAATACTTTTCTGACTATCTCTATCCTACCCCTCCTACACATCAAATTCCTTCTCCATAATATTTATATTAGCCTAAGGTTTCTCTTTAGAATTAACTATCACAATTGCTATGGCTTTTCTCAAATAAACCTACTAGACACCATCCAAGGATGAAAATGTTTCTCTTAAAATTGTACCATTTCCCTCCAACCATACTTTCCAATAAATAAAATACAATCCAAGCTTCAACCTAATATGAAGATCTTTAGATTTAAATATTTCCCTCTTCCATATTTCCTAAATATTAATCCAATTCAAATCATTGTTGGCTTAGATTTTATAACCAAAAACCCATCTCTCTTAGTGCATTAATGAGCACTCAAACATTAGGTGATTAGGTGTTCCCTCACTTTTATATCACAAAGCACACTAGGATGGGCTAAAAATTCCCCTGCATCTCATATTATTAAATATAATAATTTTGTTGTGCATAATTATAGGTAAAGAAGTTTAATTTTAACCAACACTTTGAATACCAAATTTTTCTTCAATCCTCAACATAATATGGATGAGTAAGATATTATAGAAGGATATTTTCATATCCATCCTTAATCATGTAGAATCTAAGGCTCCCATAGCCCCAAGCTAATTCATCATGCTCATCTCTATCTATGAGAAATATTTCTACTAATATTTTAATAATAACTTATATCAATTCCATAGGTATTAGAATTGACTACTTGTCCAACTTCTTAAGCTACTTAAATGTATAATTCTCCAACTATTTGGTGTAGAAATAACTTTCAATATTGATCCAACCTTTGCCTTCCATGGATATTTTTATTTGTTTTACTTCTTGAAATTTAGTAATGATAGGTGGATATTGATCTCATGAATATATTGAAAACCATACCTTCTCCCTCTCCCCACTTTTAAAAATAATTCATCTTTCACTACCTGAGATCCTAGATTTAAATCCTACAACACCAAGGACCCATTTTAATACAAATAAAAATAGATCATCTCATTTGGGTTCACCTATACCAAATTTTTACTAATTAAACATTTATTGAATAAAGAAGTTGGTTGGGAGATTCACATCTAGTAAAAAATTTTATCCAAAGCTTTATTTTTTAGCTCTTATCTCCTCAAGCCCAAAAATACCTTTGCCTTATGTTTAATTACTTTCTTCCAACCTACTAACATCAATTTTCTCTCTCATTATACTCCACATAATAATATTTTAATCATCTTGTCCAACTCTTTCCATTTTTTTTTATTTGTGGAAAACATCCCAAAAGGGATGCCACTTTTGGGTAAGACCCAAGGAGGCAGGGGTATCCATTCCACCAAAAACACCTAGGACTCGGACCTGGCCAATGACCTTTGACATACTCAAGGAGCGAACAAACACACAAAACCAATTTAAAAATAAGTAAATAACAACAAAAGTAATAAAATAAAATAAAAAACATGCTCCTTGAGTGTGTCAAAAACAAAAGCACAACCAAACACGCACAATAATATAAAATAAACCACAACACAAACCACATAGAAAAACACAATAACCACATAACAAAACACAAACAAAACAAAAACAATAGAACACTACAAAGACATAACCCAAAAAAACATGAAAAATAAACATAACCAAAACCTAAAAAATTAAAAAATAAAATAAAAAACAACCAACAACAGACAATAAACAAAAACAAAAAACATTGAAAACACTCACATTAAAACATGAAATAACACAAACAAAGAGAAACCCAAGAACAAGAACGAAAAAAACACAAGAATAATAACAAAAAACAATAAAAAAAAACAAAACAACAAAAACACAAGAACAAAAAAAAACAACACAAAGAACACAAAAACAAAATAAAATAAAAAAACCCACCCACCTTAAAAAACTAAACAAAGAAAAAAACAAAAAAAAAAAGAAATAAAAAATGAACAAAACAATGACCTATCTAGACCAGAAGACTATTAAGGAAATAATCAACAGAGGAAACAAAATAAAGAATAGAATGAGCTAGGGAACTAAAAAAAACTGAATGAACCAAAGACAAGCCAAAAAAAAAAGACAAGAAGAAACTAGGTACCTTCAGAACTTGAGCCATACAAAGAAATGATAGAAAGAAGAGCTTCCCTAATTTGAGAAGCCCACCATATAGGAGGGTGGCCATAACAAGTAAGATCACCTTTGTCCAAAGCCCAATTAGCTAAAGCATCAACACTCTTTTTTCAATATCTGACCACATGATTGTATCAACTTTCAAAAATCCCATCTAGATTAACTGAATCTTCTCAATAATTATTTTTATTCTCCAATCCACCTTATGATTCTTAGAAGGATTCTTCAAGAGCTTAATCATAAGTTGAGATTCAGATTCAACCAACACCTTTTCCCATCCAACCTTAGTAGCCTCCTGAAGGCCTCTGAGGATACCATACCCCTCAGCAAGGTTATTGGAAAGAATACCCAAATTCTAAGTAAAACTAAAAACTAGGGAGCCATCTGAAAGTCTACCAATTCGTCCCACACTGGATTTTCCAGGGTTCCCTCTAGAGGCTCCATCAGTATTGACTTTTCCAAAATCCTTAGAAGGAGGTTGCCAATTTCTATTCCTATCCATCTTACTAGTACTCACATTCCCTTTAAGTTGGTTTCCCTTAGAAGGGTTAATCTTCAATCTTTGCATCACTTGATCCCATATTTGGTGGGAGTTTTTGGGGTGATTAAGGAGATGATGGATTGATTCAACTAAGTTGGCTATGGTATTTTGCCAAATATAGTAAATATCCTTCCTATCTTTATTAAAAATTTGGTTGTTCCTTTCATTCCAAATATTCCAAAGAAGAATGGTAGAACCCATCCAAACTAATCGCCTAATAAAATGATCAACATCCTCTTGATTAGGCCAATCCCTCCAAAGCTGTTCAAAAGTAAAAAAATTGGACCACTGTAAGCCAAGTAAAGTTGCCATTCTCCTCCATAGCTTAGAGGATAAATTACACTCAATAAAAATATGGTTGATATTTTCTACATTCTCTTCACACATTTCACATCTAAAAGGGCCATGAAAACCATGCTTCATAAGTTGCTCACCAGTAAGAACCCTACGATGCAATAAAATCTAATTAAAGAACCTCACCTTAGGCCAGAGCTTTTGAGCCCACAATCAAGAAAAGATGTCAGAAGAATGGTTGGGATTATTATGGCATAAGGTCAAATAACCTTGAGCAACTGAATACTCACCCTTAGTAGTGTTGTTCCATCCAAAACAATCTTTTTCATGGGACCAAGAGAGGGATCTAAGGATGCCTTGGATATCTTGTCTTTCCCTTTCTGGGATTTGAATAGGTTAGTCCTCAATAGGGATCCAATATCTACCAACCTTTGAATTACCAGTATGGTAACGATAGTAATTAGCCACCTTTATCCAATTAGCTCGGTGAAGCTCCTTCATCCAAGGCCTCCAATTAGGAAACTGAGTTATCAAAGGCTTGTGACCATCCCAAGAATCTATCCAAAAATTTACATGTTTACCATTATGAATGATCCAAAATAATTTTTTCTCGATCAAATCCTCACCAGTATTAAGAACTGCTAAAATGGGAGAACCTTTTGTAGGAAGTTGATAGCAAACAAGGTCTTTAAGACTTTTATTCTCAGTATATTTAGCACGAATATTATTGGCCCAAAGCCGTGTTGTTATTAATTGAAGACCATAATCCTAACCCCCCTTCACTCTTAGGAAGACGTAAAGTATCCCATTTCACCAAGGCCCATTTTCTTTTCTCCTTAGTACCAGTCCAAAGGAAACGATGACTGATTTGATACAATTCTCGAATAACAGCCTTTGGGATATTCAAAACGAAAGAAACATAAATAGAAATAGCTTGAAGGACTGATTTTACCAAGGTGATTCTACCCCCAAAAGAAATCCACTTGTTGGTCCACTTTATTTTTCCAATCTTTATTTTTTTGACTTTGAATATTTATGGGAATACCTAAATAAGTGATTGGAAGAGAGGTCTTATTATATCTTAGATTATCCAATACCATGGATTCTTGTCTAGCAGAGCAGTGAAAGAAAATAACTTTAGATTTGTCTTCATTGATCAACTACCCAGTAGCCTTAGAAAAACAACTAATGATTTTCTTAATATTAGAAGATTCCTTAACTATAGCTTTACCTAAAAGAGTAGAGTCATCCACAAATTGAATATGAGAGATAGGTCTATCTCCATGAGCAATGGTAACTCCCTCAAGGGTTTTTTTTCCCTCTTTTTGGTTATAGTCCTACCCAAGCATTCACCAAGAATGGTGAATGAATAAGGGGATAGCGGGTCACCTTGCCTAATACCTCTGGAAGCTATGAAATATTGAGAAGGCCTGCCATTTACAAGAACTAAATATGAAACTAAAGAGATACATCTCATAATCCAATCCATCCAATCCTTAGAGAAACCAAATTGCCTCAAAACTTTGATAAGGAAGTGCCAATCCACTCTATCATAAGCTTTGGATAAGTCTAACCGAATGAACATGGAAGGAGAATTTCGCATATCCATGGAATGGATGGCTTCCTAAGAAATAACTATCTCATATATTGTTTGAAGTCCTTCCACATAACCCCCTTGCTCTGGGGAAATAATCTTATGCAAAAGAGGCTTCAACATTTCTGCCATGATTTTAGTAATTATTTTGAGAAGAACATTACATAAAGCAATAGGTCTAAAAGCTGAGATATAATCAACCTCTTGAGCTTTTGGAACAAGAGTAATATAAGTTTTATTGATAACCTTCAAAAATTTTTTGGCTTTCCTGGCTTCTTCCACCACCTCTAATAAATCAACATGAAGGATATCCCAAAACTCTTGGTATAACTCAATAGGAAAACCATCAGGACTTGGGGTTTTACCTTTTTACATTTTAAAAACTACTTGTTGAAGCTCATTGATAGTAACATGAGCAGTCAAAATAGAGTTCTCCTCAGAAGTGATAATAGAAGGGATTGCTTGAAGAATATTATATTGTGAAGTTGAGTCAAGGGGAGTAGTAGCTAAAATATTAGAAAAGTAATAAAAAACAATAGATTTCATGCCATCCCAAGTATAAAAAACATCTCCAGAATCTGATTTTAAGGAAGAAATAAAGTTGTGAGATCTTCGAGATAGAAGATATTTGTGGAAGAAATTTGTGTTTTGAGCTCCTTCTTTGAGCCATTGAATTCTAGATTTTTGCTTCCATAATATTTCTTCTCTTTTTTCCCATTCCTCTAATTGAGTTGTGAGTTTAATTTCATTTGCACTTCTCTTCTCTGTGAGGCCATATAAATGGATTTTCTTATTCAAATTTTCAATATGAGCAATAAATTCATGTTTTTTTTATGAACATCCCCAAACTCTTTCCAATTCCAAGTCTTGATTTTGGATTTAATATATTGCAGTCTTTTGGAAAAATAGAACATCTTAGTCCCATGCCTCGGTTTACCTTCCTTCCACTATTTTTGCACATGAGGTCTGAAATAAATGTCTCTAAGCCACATTAATTGAAAACAAAAAGGAGAGAAACTCACATTGGTTTTCCACATTTCCACCATAACTGGCCAATGATCCGAACCAACATTGTTAAGAGACTTCACTTTAGGAATGTGACCATGGATTAAGAAATTTTCAGAGAGCAAAAACCTATCCAATCTCTCCATTATACAAGCTAAGCCTTGCCTTCTTTTAGACCAAGTAATAAGGCCATTATCTGGTTGGATATCCACAATATGGAGGTTTGCAATATATTCACTCATGAGGTCAGTGCTTTTGTCCAAATTTCTATTCTCCACCATTTTCTCATCTAAATAGAGGATGGTATTGAAATCTCCTTCGATCGAGATCCAAGACTTTGGAAAATGAGAGATAATATAAGTAATATCCCTCCACTGTCTTTGTTTTTCCCCCAAAGAAGTCAGAGCATAAACAGTAATGTAGAGCATAATCTGGTTGGAATGTCTACTTTGAATAGCTATAGCCAAAAAACCCCAACTACCAACCATATGGTGAATAACTACCTCTTTTGGATCCCAAATACAAGCAATGCCACCCAAAGCCCCTTGGGAACTGAGGGAAACCACTTTTCCAGCTGGTCAAATTTTACTAGCAATTAAGTCCATAGCCTCCATTGACATATTTGTTCTTTGAAGGAAAACAAGATGTGGATGATTTACCCGAATCATTCTTCTAATTTCATTTTGTTTTGAAAGACTCCCTTTGAGTCCTCTAATATTCCAAGTGATGATCTTCATTAATACCAGGGCTAAAAAAGTTGGGAAGGGGATTAATCTTACCTTCCTCTACAAGCCTTTCACCTTCTTTTACCATATGATATTTATTGGTCTTGCAACCTACTTTTTTATTAGAATCCATATTCAATTTTTTTTCCCTGTTTCTTGACTTATTCCACGAAAGCACGAGGATACGAAAACAAAAAGGAATATGTTGAATACGATGCGTCTAAAACCAAACTTAACGCCAAAAGCCTATGTATTGAAAGAATGCATAAAAAGGAAAGAACATGAGCGAATTGACACAAGATAAAAGCAATATGGAATATGGTCCTCTTTATTGATGTGCTTTCAAAGTCATGTTACAATACGTCTCCTTCCTTTTTTAAGGGATAGGAGCGTTAAATATGTTCTTAATCACATCCATGATAGCAATCCTTCTTCCACGTGCCCACATGTAAGATGGGTGGACCAAAACATCGCCGCCACTTGTGTATATGATTTTTCACTCCTTCCTTCTCTTTTGATGTCAAAAACCTATGTTCAAAGAAACAGAAAATATTAGTAGCACCTGCAAATAGAATAAAGCATGTATTTCCCAAGGCCTACTGTTAGTATATGCATGAAAATATTAAAACGATAATCAAATGACCTTAGATCGACCTAAAATTTTGACAGAGGTATAAATATGTTACTAGGAAGCCACTGCAAAAGGAACAGTCTAGAAATTCCTCACATATTTGTATTCGCTCCGGGGTGGGACGAATAGACCTGTAATAACTTGTCAAAAAGCACCCTCTTCAATGTCCTATCCAGAAAGCTCCAAATGACCTACAAATTTGGGGTTAGCTAATTGGGGGTGTTTTGGGAAGACCCAGAAGGTCAGATTTCTCCAATTTGGCCTCTATCACCCAGATTTTGTTGGTGCCATCTGCAAGTTAGTAAAGGCGAGAAATGATAAAAACCTAGTCAAAATTGCTCAGAATGAAATGAAATTTAAACTACAGCCTATTTAATAGACCTAGAATAAGATGCAAAAGAAAAATCAAAGAAATCTATCACATATTTCTAATCATCCCGGGGTGGGGCGAATAGGACTGTGATAGTTTGGGGGGCGCCCGGGGCAAAACGCCCACCGTTTGGGACTCTGTTTTGGCACCAATCCACTTGGGATGGGTCCAAAACTCCTTATGGGGTGTTGTCGACAAATTTTGTGGAATATTGTGGCCAAAAATTGGGTTTTGGGTCGGGATTCGTGCTTCCAATAATCACCCAATAACCTCCTTTTCGAATGAGAGATTAAGGATGTGAAAGGCACAAATCGCAAGTAGGTATGTAAATTGGCAGCACTTCGTTGCTCAAATGCTCCTTCTCTCGTATATCTTTTGGGTGAGAAAACTCACCAATTTATAGACCTAGGGTCTCCTTGTTTGAATTGCGCATGCGAGGGTGCCACTTGAGTTAATTGTCCTATTTTGAGAGAAAAGATAATTCCCTGATTTAGAATCTCCTTGCATGAGGTCTCTAAAATAAATACATGCATGACAGAAGTCTCTCTTCTTGATTTAAAGCTATTCCTCGCAATTGCATGGCCTGAAGCTTCATTTAACTGGCGAACTTGTCGAGGTTTGACTTTTTTCCAGTCAAACTTGCTATTTGCCTCACCCTGGGGTGAATGCTGCTATTCGTCCCTGGGTGGGATGAATGCCAGTTTGTATTCATCCCTGGGTGGGACGAGCAGAGAGCAAGGTGCCAAAAAGGTGCCAAATTGACCTCTGACCTCCAAAACTACTTTTGGAAGTGGTTAGGACCACTGTTTAACCTCTGGGGGCTGCCCTAGGGGCTGTGTGTGTCAATGCGATCAGTGCTTGTCGTCACATAATTGGATTGGTGCTATTTTTGTGTCTATAGATGCCCCTTTTTGGGAAGCGTTGTGCAAGGCACAATGTCGAGAAAAAATAGATAACCAAAGCACTAATGATTAGGGTTTCTCAGTAACCTAACCAACTCTTGATGCCCCAAGTATGGAAAGGGCACGCATTCTTGAATCCTTGCTTCTGACGAGCTAAGGAACTTAATTCAAGTGTTAACCTTTTTCGGTGAGGTGTTACTTGAGCTTGGACATTGATCAGTCATGAATAGGCAAAGGGCACAACCTTTTGTCTGTGGGAACCTTGAGTTCATGATTCATGAATGCCAAGTGTTTGATCAGCTTGTGATTATTGCTTGTTTTCTACCCCAAGCAGGGGCATGATTGTCTTTGTCAATGATCCTTTGAATGCGTGTCATTTCCATGATTGGGTATATTTTTGTTGATTGGTGACTAAGTGTGACTACCCCCTCAAGCGACGAATCGATGAGGGAATGACCGACATGAGAAAAGCGATGAGTCACTTGACCCAAGATGACTTAGGTAAGGGTGCCTTCAGTTGTTTACCATTGAATGCGAAAGCAGTTTCCGAACATTCTGACCTATTTTTGGTGGGTGTGAACCCTTTTTGTGACGCATTTTGGAGCTGAAATTGTCAAAAATCCGTCCTCCCGTGGAGCGTTCCGGCTATGGTAGCCTTCTTAGGGAGTAGGATAGTGATAATTTGTAACCCCAACATCTATTTTGGATGCCAAGAATGTCAGGCGCAAAGGTGCCTTCGTTCGGCAATGTTATTGCTATTTTTGGTTGGGTTTTGACCCTTTTTGTGACGCCGTTTGGGGATGAAATTCTTGAAAATCCATCTTCCCGTGGAGCGGTCCGGCTATGGTAGCCTTCTTAGGGAGTAGGATAGTGAGGATTTGTGACCCCGACATCTATTTTGCATGCCCGTAATGTCAAGTGCAAAAGCACTCTTATCGGACACTTTTAGGGCTTGTTTTTGGTGCATTTTGTGCAGTTTTTGCTGTTTTTGAAATTTTTGCTCTGTATTCATCCCTGGGTGGGATGAATTCCTGTTTAGTATTCATCCCAGGGTAGGACGAGTGCTAACCAGAGTGCTCATCCTAGGGGGGACGAGTACAGGCTCAAAAAGCCTATTTAAAGGCCAAAACTAAGTTTTGGGCTCATTTGCATTTGTTTTTCTTGGCAATTTGGAGCTCTGAGGAGGAGGAGGTCAATTCTGCGAAGCGAAGCGCTGCCAAATTTTCTTGCGACCATGAGTTCACACACTAGATCAAGTTGCGGAGCCGAAGCGAGACCAGTGAGTGCCCTTCCTCTTTATTATTTTGTGTTGCAATTTGAAAACCGCAATTTGCTTATTTCTTGTGTTTTATTTTTTGTTTTTTTTGTTTTTTAAAGTTTAAAAATGAAACCCTAGTCTATCAAAATTAACACTTAGCTTAAAACTTAGTATAACCCTAGTTAAACAAAGATCAAAAGTTTAGTTTAAAACTGAGCTAAAAAACTTAGTTTAGAACATAACTTAAAACCTTGCTTAACCCGAATTGAACAAAGATCAAAACTTAGGTTAGAAACGTAGGGTAAAACTGAGCGTAAAAATGTAGCTTAACCCTAGTTATTTGTTGTGGTTTGTTTGTGTTTTTTATTTTCCAGTTTAGAGTTAAAAAACCCTAGGTCTGAGAAATTATTTTGTGACTTTTTTTTTGTTTGTTTTTTAATTTATCAGTTAGAGTTAAAAACCCTAGAACTAACAAATGATTTTTTTTTTTTAATCAATTGAGAGTTAAAAACCCTAGATCTAAGAAATTAATTTTTTGAATTTTTGTTTGTTTTTGGATTTATCAGTTAGAGTTAAAAACCTAGAACTGACAGGATTTTTTGTTTTGTAATTTTTTTGTTGTTAATTTATCAGTTAGAGTTAAAAACCCTAGATCTGACAAATTAGGTTTTTGAATGTTGTTATGTTTTTGTCTGTACATTTTGATGCATTTGTTGTATATTCATGGTATTGTTGTACAGTTTTTCATTTTTTGGTCTAATGTTTTTATGTTGTTTTCTTTTGTAGGTTGTGAAGAGTCGGTACCATGTGCCCATAGTTTTCACTGAAGCATGTGCGGCGCTAACTTTGGCTGACTGGGACTGGCTTGACGCCCTTGGGCTCAAGCAGGTGACTCGGCTGGAGCCGGTGGTCGGGGATCGGGCCTATCTGATGGCCCTGATCAACCTGTGGGATCCCTGGACCAACACCTTCCATCTCCCAATAGGGGAGATGATGGTGACCTTGGAGGATGTCTATCGGATTCTTTGGATTCCAATAGATGGACTGCCGATCCGAACGACACCGCGGGATCGGAGGACAATAGTACTGATATGCTATTTTGGGCATGGGGAGGAGTTGGGTGTGGAGATACCAAGTGGAGAGGGCATAGGGTGACTGCCAAATTGGTGGCATATTGGTTCGATGGTGGCTAGAGAGGGGTGTGTTGGGAGTGAGGCACGCATTACTCATGGGCCTCATTTCCAACATGCTGCTTCCCGACTCTTCGGGCATGAGGTTCCCATGGAACCTGCTAGAGGTGGTGTTTAGGTTGGTGGAGTGTCCGACAGATGCACCGATGATTATGAGATGGGGATAGACTCTACTGGCACAGCTCTATGATGAGTTGTACGAGGTCTGCTATCGAAAGCGAAAGGGGATTAGTTGCAGCTACTTGTTGCAGTGTTGGGCTTGGCAGCACATAGTAGTGGAGAGGCCGGTGGGGCTACCCTGGATGACTCGGGTGGAGATGATAGACCAGGAGATCGGATACGGGGCATTTTGGTGGAGGTCTGAGGAGCAGGGTCAGAGTCAAGGATGGGCAGGTGTCATAGGGCACTATGTCGATGCCTTCGCTTGGCTTACTCCAGGGGAGGTGTTCTGGTGCCCCTACCGGGACTATCCAGCCTGGCTTGAGGCTGGAGAGTGGCTCTGATGGGTATTGAGTAGGAGTTCTTCCCATACTATCGAGTGACACGATAGTTTGGGGTGCGCCATGGGATGCCTGGTGAGCCCGTGGTCTATCGACATCGAGGAGACGAGAGGACTCTAGACTGGCCAGTCATTGCACCACTTGGTGAGGATTCAGATACAACGATTGATGTCCTAGATGTGGATGACATTGGGGTTACCACCGAGTATGAGCAGTGGTGGACTTTGTGGTGATGGCGAGGTGAGGGGCCTCTAGGGGGTGCAGCAGGGGATGAGGGTGCAGAGGCACCAGGAGAGGGCTGGGGAGTTCCACTGGATGATGCGGACTTGGTGGAGGTTGAGGATGTTGGAGGGGAGTTTGGGGTGCTAGATCAGCCGGAGATGCAGGACGTCCTGGAGCAGTGGGAGCCAGAGTAGGTTGCTGTCTCGAATTCGTCGAGGCCTCAGGTAGGTTCGGAGGATGTGGAGGCAAGGCATGGCGTTGAGATAGCATGATTGGAGGACCTACTACGGAGATGAGATGAGGAGCTAGGAGAGGCTTTGCAGGAGAGGGATCTCTTACGGACTCAGCTAGCTGAGCGGGAGAACGCATGGGCTGCATCCCATCGGTAGGAGGGGGATACCGATGCTGCATGGGAGAGGGATCTCCTACGGGTATAGCTAGCACAGTGCAACGATGTAGTAGCTTTGTACCATCGATGGGAGGCAGATTGGGGTTAGCGGGAGGCAGAGTGGTTTAGCATCGGATGGATATGGAGGGAGAGATTATCCACCTCGGTGGGTGGTTACCTGAGCCCCTTGGAGGTGGCTCTTCACGTTGGATGAGAGACAACGATACTGAGCAGTCAACATCATCTCATCGTAGGTGGCTAGATGAGGGGGGCACTAGTGGGTGTGATGCAGGGGCGAGCAGCAGTCGCCCTGAGAGGTCCCATAGGACCCACACCACGGGGGGTAGTTCCCATCGCACCGATCCTGCATGATCATGGTGGCCGACGCCCTAGGCTTGGGGGTTTTTGAGTTTTTGGCTTTGGTTGCGAGGTCAGAGGACCGGTTCATTGTAGCCTATGGGTATTTTTGATGATATATATATAGATGACTCTTTTTTGGTGTTTATGCACTTTTCATGGTTTGTTTTTATGTACATGTATTTACATTGATGTATGCATATGCTATTATGAATGCGATGTTTCTAATTTATATGATGTATGCATATGGAATGAATGAAATGAGTTGTTGATAACTTGTCGATGGCACCATAGACTATGCAAGATTGACTGGCTTGTTGTACTTATGGGATGACTTTGTGGAATGACTTTGCATGTGAAAACTTTTTTTTTGTATTTTGCATATTTTTTGATGGTGATGTACGGAATGAAATGTACCAGTTGTTTTTAAAATGTAGTTAAGCTTTTCTGAGATTCAGATATTTTAACTAACTAGCCAAGATTGTACATTTATCTTGCAAGACTTTTGAACAAGGTATAAATCCGACTTGAATTTAACCAAGTTATTTCACATCCCTGTGTGTGCAATTGAGTTCGTTTATGTGGTATTTGTCAGGATACCGCCAATGCTAGATAGGCTATCAACCAAACCTGTATCGAGGATCACCTAATTAGCTCCACTAACTCCGTTGTTGTATTTAGTAAGATTAATCCATGGGACAATCTAAGGTACCATAAGCTAGCTCATCCACATGCAAACATTGGTCTGTGCACACGTAAAGCTAATGTGACAGACATATCGTCATGCGGTTAGGATACCGCCATTGCCAGGTAGGTTATCCACCAAACCCGTAATGAGGATCACCTAGATGGTTTTCGAATGCTGAGAATTCCAGGGATTCAAGTTCAGGTTGTTTTATTTGCTCAATGGTTTAGGATACTTGCTCGTATACATAGTGATGAAAATCACTATTTATTTTTCTCTTTGTTTTTCTTTTTGAGCAAGGATTTTGAATAGTGGTGAGAACCATTGTTATTTGATTTTGCATTTTGAACTTTGTAAGGTTGAGCTTGTGAATGACATTGATCCTGTTGGCCTTGGGGATGACTACCCATCCTGTTCAGGGACGTGTAGTATGAATCCTTATGACTTTGAGAACCAAAGGGGATTATGGAGATTATGAAGTAAGGGCATTGATCTTTTAGGCCTTGGGGATGACTACCCATCCTGTTCAGGGACGTGTAGTATGAATCCTTACAACTTTGAGACCAAAGGTGATTGTGATGATGGCTTGTGGGAATTTTGTTTTTGAATGGCATCGATCCTTTGAGGCCTTGGGGATGACTACCCATCCTTGGCAGGGACGTGTAGTACGAATCCTTACAACTTTAGGGACCAATGGTGATTGGGATTTTGGTAGTGGTGAAAACCACTATTTATTAGGGGGAATTGATGGGGAAGAGCTCATCCTTTTGTCAATTCTCAGCACTCTTGAACCATTCGCACAGGGGGATGAATAGGCTAATCTTTCACCTATGGTACCCTAGACTGCTTTGTAGGTTTCTCTTGCGTTCACACAACTTAGGAATTATTTTATGTGTTTTAACTTGTGTAGGGATGTTACGTAACGAGGCATGATCCAAGTAAAACTTTCCCTTGTAAAATCTGTTTAACTTTGTACAGTTTTTGGCTAGAAATTTAAAGACAATCGAATGACGAAAACCCTATATACATTAGGAGACAACTGACTAAGCTAAAAAATGGTGATGGTGTTATTCTGGATGTATGCGTTTATAAAATGGATTTGATGTGGAAAATGATGGAATTGCCAAGTAATGATAGTCTATGGTGCTTTTGACTTGTATGACCTAGCAAATATGCAATGTATGGATGCGATGCCTAATGCAACCTATATTTTTGTATTTTGATTTTTATGAGTATGCATGGAATTGAAATGCAATTTTTTTTGTTATTTTTGATGATTTTATTATTTTTGTTTGTTTTTGAATATTTATTTTGACCAAGCGGTTATGGTAACCCTTGGAGCTTTTGGTGTTTTGACCAAAGGGTTTATGGATACCTTTGGAGCATTTTTTGGGGTTGACCAAGCGATTGTGAGAATCCTTGGAGCTTTTGGTTTGACCAAAGGGTTTATGGATACCTTTGGGGCATTTTGGGTTGACCAAGCGATTGTGAGAATCCTTGGAGCTTTTGGTTGGACTATGGCTCTCTAGATGTGGAATGGCCTCAAATGACTGATGTTCAAGGGTTCTATTTCCTTGATTCCTTCAAGAGAGGTGAGCCGGTATGTTCTAGGTCCTATTCTACTATCAATCACATAAGGACCTAACCATTTTGCCATGAACTTGTCTCTTAGATGGGATGGCAAATTAGAATTATGTTGGTTCTCTTTTAAGACCAAGTCACCAACCTAAAATTCCCTTAGGTGGACCTTCATGTTGTATGCTTTCTTAAGTCACTCTTGATAGATACGCAAATGCTCGAGAGCATTGATATGTCGTTCATCGAGCAACGTCAGTTGGTCTAACCGGGCCTACCGCGTAGTGTCATCATCGATGAACTCTTGCATTGAAATGCGTAGGGAAGGGATTTCCAACTCAAGAGGCATGACTGCCTCGGAGCCATACACCAACAAAAATGGAGTTGCCCTAGTGGGCGTCCGAATGCTAGTGCGATAAGCCCATAGGGCAAGCGGGATTTGAATGTGCCAATCCTTATGACTATCTATGATGGTATTTTTGAGGATGGCGACTAGCATTTTGTTCGATGCCTCTGCTTGCCCATTTGCCTACGGATAATAGGGTGTTGAAAAACTATGCTAAATTTTGTACTTTGTGGTCAAAGCATGCACATCTTTGTTCTTGAATGACGTCCCATTATCCGACAGGATCTTGGATGGAATACCAAAATGACATATGATGTTATGCAAAATAAACTCCGCAATGCGGGATCCAGTCGTAGAGGTTAGCGGAATTGCTTCCACCCACTTGGTAAAGTACTTTGTGGCCGTTATGATGAACGTGTGATGACCGGATGACACAGGGGAGATATTTTTGATTAGATCAAAGCCCCACTACAAAAAATGCCAAGCCGATTGGATCGGCTGCAAGGCCTGAGAAGGTACGTGTGTCAAATTAGCATGGTGTTGACACTTCACGCACTTCTTTACATATGCACAACAATATCGCTCTAAAGATGGCCAATAATAGCCCATGCAAAGAATGCACTTTGCGATGGCCATACCGCTGAAGTGGCCACCACATGTACCATCGTGTGCTTGGGTGATCGCCCAAGCGGACTCTTGTTGGTCCAAGCAACGGAGGAGGATTCCTTCATAGCTTCGATGATACAAAATGTCTCCTAACAAGACATGTTTTGTCACTTTCTATTTAAATGATATTTTCGTGGCTTGTGTCAATCCAAGTGGGAGGTTACCTAGCTTGAGGTAATCCCTTATGGGTGTGTACCAATCCTGCTGATCAGAAACCTCGATGGTATGAATGGCCAATCCCTCTTGAAGTTCATCCCTAGCAAAATCTGAGCGGGAAAGAACTTGTAAAAACAACGTTGTGTTGCTATTAAGAGGGGTCGGGGAGAACAAGGACCCCCAATTGGCTCGAGTTAGACAATCATGGATTTGAGAGAACCTATCCTGAGATGGTTCAATCTGGATCAGGTGGATTCCTGGTGTTAGGTCAGAGCTTGCACGCTCCATCATGGATTGCGATAATGTTTTAACTTGAATGGTGGTCATCTCACCGAAAGGGTCTTGCGAGATTAGTGACCCCAAGGAGGCCATAGTATCCACAAAATGATTCGATGATCGAGGGAGTGCCTCGATGTCATACCATTCAAGTTGTGCTAGGAATTTGTCCACAAGGGCTTTGTAGGCCTGCATAACTAGACATTTACATTGGAATATCCCCTTTACTTGATTGACAATCAACAACGAATCACCAAAGATGTTTAAACATTTAATGTTCATGGTGATTGTTGTCTGAAGACCTATGAGCAAGGCTTCATATTCTACATTGTTGTTGGTGCACGGGAAGTCTAATTTAAATGACAGAGGCATTGGAGCCCCTTGTGGAGTGAAGAATACAATTCCCATGCCACCTCCTTGCTCACATTTAGAACCATCGAAGAATAGGGTCATGTGGGCTCATCAAAGTGAGTCATCCTTGAAATGTGACCCCTCATGCAATAATTTTTCTGGCGATGTCGATAACTATGAAGCCTTGATCGGATTTTCCATGCAGACTCTTGAGCTGCTTGATGGTAGTTGGGGGAAGCATTTCAAGGATTGCCTTGACTTTGTGTGGGTCTACCTCGATTCCTCATTTAGAGACTATGTAACCCAAGAGATTTCTAGATGTGACACCAAATACGCACTTCTTGGGGTTTAGTCTAACCTTATGCTCCATGAGGTGATCGAGGATCTTGCTTAAGTCATCGAGATGATTTGGGTGCAAAAGAGATTTTGCCAACAAATCATCCATGTAATCCTCCAAAGTTTTGTGCATGTAATTGTGGAAGATGTACGTCATGGCACGTTGGTAGGTGGCACCAACATTTTTAAGGCCAAAAGGCATGACCTTATAGCAAAATGTCCCCCAAGGCATTGTGAACACCGTTTTTAGTTGGTCCTCGGGATTGATATGAATTTGATTGTATCTTGAGAAACCATCCATGAGGGAAAGCATTTCGTGGCCTGCTGTAGTGTCTACCAATGCGTCGATGCTCGACAAGGGAAAATCATCCTTAGGACTCACTTTATTTAGATCTCAAAATGGTGCATATGCGAATCCTCCCGTCGGGCTTCTTGATGGGAACCATGTTAGACAACCATGGTGGGTAATCCATGCAGATGATAAATTGTGCATCCAATAGCTTTTGTAGCTCATCTTTGACCATTAAGGCCACTGTTGGGTGCATCTTACGTAGTTTTTGCTTTATTGGCTTGACTGTCGGATCAAGCGTTAGATTATGCGTGACTAGCTATGGGTCTAGTCCCGACATGTCTTTGTATGACCATGCAAAAACCTCCTTCTTCTCTTTGAGAAGGGCAATGTAGTCGGCTTGCTCTTCGAGGGATAGACTTACCCCCAACTTGATGATTTGCAAATTCATTGGATCTGAGCCGATGTCTACGTCAGTCGTCTCCTCGACCGACATGTGGGATCCATCCTCCAACTGGTGTGGAGTTGGGATCAAGTGGATATCGTTTGCCGAATTTAGATCATCGTTTGGAACATCAGGTTCCTCTTTAGCATGGAAGACATCCTGAGTCTGTCCTGGGGTGAAATGGAACATCCCACCACAAGGCCAGTACTCTGATGGGGATGGCGGTGTGTCAGCACGATCCCAGTCGATAGCATCTAGGTCTAGATACAATGACCGTGTCGGGTCGGCTGGATCATGGATGGGGGCGGTTAGGTCAATGGAGATCATGTTGATGAAATGATTGTGGTCTCCATTACCATGGGTGTTGTAACTCGGACATCCTAGATGATCTTTGTGCTCTGGATCTGGCTCTGTGGGTACTGGCACAAATGGATCGGCTCTGTGCGTGGATACGCAGACAGGGTCCACCCTAGGCACTGATGGTTTTATAGGGTCTCCAGGTGGAAGATGCTCTCTGTGTACCTGGAGTGGCGGGTGCAGTAATTGCTATAACTACACCTGGTTTAGGTGCCACCTATGCCTTGGCCCTATGTGTAACTATTCAAACATGTCATCTATGTCCAAGGGATATTGTTGTTGTCGCATATGATTGAGATAAGCCATCTCGGTTTCATCTTCGTAATCACTGTCAGAGATCCAAAGGCCTTCGTTGGCTCCAACAGTGGTTTGCGACATATGAGGCTCATCTTGCTCGAGCAAATTAATGTGGTCCCATCGAGGTTGTTCCGCTCTCTGCGGGGGGACCTGATTCTCTTGAGGTGGCATATGCTCAAATGGAGCATCCAAAGGGAACATTGTCAGGAAGCTCTCCCGATCATCATCCATGGGATATACTTGTGAATGATTGCTATCAGACTCGAAAGGATCCCAAGGTGCTACCTCATACTCGACTCATCCTCTGAAGACCCTTCTTGGTCTTGTCCATATCCCTCTTGTGGGTGAGTCCTTAAATTTTCTCCCTGTTCGGCCGAAGGGAAAGGGTTGTTATGGTCAACAAGGTTGGTTGTTAGCAATGGGAGATAATCTCCCAATGTATACGTTGTGTTAGGATTGGCATATGGATCTAATGCCAACCCATCCTTGTTGCCTATCCCTAGGCCTTGCATGTTCTCCACCAAGATGTCTAGGGGCAAGGGGTGGTTGAACCCTACTCCTGACTTGTCATACGACATTTGATATCTCGGTTGGCAAAGAACACGCACTCCTTGCTCATACCCGCCCAACCCATATCCATGCCAATTGCATTGGCCAAGATATCTCAAAGCGAAGTCTAGGGTTGGACAGATAGTTAACGTCCTCCACAAAGGGCTCTTCATCTTCATCTTCTTGCATACAAGTTTCAATGCCATTATCCAGGCCCCCATAAACAAAGTTTGTCTGATTGGGTGGGTAGCCTAAAGGAACCACTGAGCCGATGGGGAGTCGAGGCCTCCCCATGTCCTGCATGGACTCAAGTGTGGGCGTTGCTACAATGTTCCTCACTAGATACTCCCCTAGGCCCGTGTTGGCCATCTCAATGGTGACCGTTGGCGGTTGAGGGGGAGCGAATGGGAGTCCTTCCTGAGTCCACTCCATGTGGGGCAAACTAGGCGTCTCGACTTCCATTCTGCTAGGCATCTCTTCTGTCGAGATGGTTGAGACGAGAGGTGGTTCCTCTTCTAGGGGTTTCTTTCCCTTGTCCTTGGATGTGGCCACCATAGGTGGCATCGTTGTTGAAGGACTAGCAGAGGAAGATGGACCTAGCTGAGGACTTGATGGATTAGTCAATGGAGATGCCTACGAAATCAGACCCTGTTGAGATGGATTCAACTAAAAATCCAAATGTGTTGATGGGAGAGTCGATTGCGGCATGAATTGCACTGTATTGCAGTATTTGAAGGGCTCCAAGTCTGCTGGGACTACATGCACCTATCCTTCAAATGTATACTTTAGGCACTGATGAGCTATTGAAGGGACACACTTCATGTCCCTAATCCAAGGCCGGACCAACAAGATATTATAAGCCATCTCACCTTCCAAGATGTGGCACAATGTATGAATAGTATTTTGTCCCACTTGGATAGGTAGGACAATTGTGCCAACTATCAAGCATATTGCATCATTGAATGCTCGTAGTGTATAAGTGGAGGCCACGATGTGAGATGCTAGCAACTTCAAATGTTTCAGTGTTGTTGTAGTGATGATATTACTAGATGAGCCAGTGTCCACCAACACCCTCTTATACGAAATCCCATTGACCCGTGCAATAACGTGTAGGGGTGGATCCGCCACATCACCAGTCACTATTTTCAATTCATCTTCTCTAAAGGTGATGACTGGCTTGGTACATTGTTTTACATGTCCCACAAAGTTGTTGAAAGAGTTCACTTCATGGGGTTGCAGCTCGATGGCCTTTAAAATCTCCATTAGAGCCTCCCGATGGGGCGCTGATTGTTGAATGAGCTCGTATATGGAGAGCCTAGCCGACGTGGTCCTTAGACTTTGGGTAAGTCTAGTCCGAATCATGGCCACTGGTCTAGGCGGGGGAAGTTGCGTAGGGTGTTGTTGAGTTTGTGACGTCGATGGAACCTCTCTTGTGGCTACCACGGGCGTAGCTCCTGGGTACTTCTTGTTCCTAGTCACTATGCTTATCATCCCTACATACCCCCCCGTGGGGCAATTTTGTTTCCCCCCCTTCATTGAATGGGAGGGGGTTTTCCTACGCCTCATGGGGGGGCAAGGGGTCTCTAAAGACTCCCATATGTTGGTTGTTTGGCGCTATGGGGTTGTCCACTGCCAATGTCTTATTGTCGATTAGGTCTTGTACCAAACCTTTGAACTTCCAACATGCATTAAGATCATGTCCCTTACGCCTATGGAACCTACAGTACAAGTCCTCTCGGTACCCCTTAGGCTTCGGTGCATTGGGGTCTATAGTTTGAATCTCTGGAAGGTTGATCAAGTTCGTCGCTGACAAGCAATAACAGAGAGTCCCTGGACTCTGTGTAAGGAGTAAATTATCGCCTAGGGTGACGCTGCTGATTTTGTTCCTGCCTTTGGTTTTCTCTCTCATAGTTGTTAGGAGGCACCGCCTGATAGTTAGCCTTTTGAGGCTGTGTTGCTTGTGCAGGCTTAGGGACGTTGATAGCAACCTGATTAACCATGGTGGGTTTCGGTGGCATGGTCCCTATTTTAGTGTTCTTGGTCCATTCTTTCTTCTTAGGTTTGGCGATCTCGCCATCCTGTATCTTAATCTCCTCAATGACTTTGGCTTGCGCCAGAGCTTCCTCTAAACTGGCATATTGTTGCAGCTGCAATAGCATGGAGATCGATCTCAAACAGCTTTTTGAGAACATTTGGGTCAGATCTGACATGGGAGGGAGGTAAGGCAGCTTCGAAAGCAACGTCCTCCATCGGTTCCCATATGCCACCATGGTCTCTTCCTCATATTGCCTGAGGCTAGCTAGGTCACTTAATGATGCCTTTTTCTTAGTGTTGAAGGTGAAGCGTTCGAGGAACGCGTCCACTAGCTGATCCAAGTTACTGATGCTATGTTTTGGTAATTGGGTGAACCAATCCGAGGCAGGGCCTGCGAATGTGGTTATAAATGTTCTTAATAACAAAGCATCGTTGTCCTGAATACCAAAGCACTAGCTCAAGAATCTAGTCACATGCTCTTGGGCATCCTCCTCCCCTCTAAAGAGTGCCAACTGGGGCAGTTTAAAGTGTTTCGGGTATGGAGGTGTCGACACTGACGGATGCACAGGATGACTACGGAGTTGGCGTAAAGTGGGCTTTTGGGGCCCAGAAGTCTTGATCTCCATAGACTCTAAGTGCTCTAGCAGCGCTTTATATGCATCAGAGGATTTAATTTCTTCCTCCTTAGTTTTCTCCCATTGTGGGTTGCGGGGAACTTGAGGCCTATTGAGAGGTAGCTGGATAGCACCCCTCTTGCCTTGGTAGAGCATTTCAGCCCACTCTTCTTCTTGTTCATACTCCTCATAGGCTTCTTGAGGAGTGTCTGGCCGAGACCTATACACATGGGTGGGTGCCCGTGGAGGGTGCCCATCGTTGTTTCGGGGAGTGGCCTCCCGCTCAGGTCTAGGAGGTCTCAGAGGCAATACTTGATAAGGTCACATGGACCTCTCTCGTACCAAGGGGTTATGCCTCTCATACACTTCTACTTTATGTGCACGAGGGATTGGAACCTTCGCAGGCACATTGTTATGAAGCAATTCGGCTGTCTGACGCTGAATGCACTCTTTGCTAAGGTGGTACAGATGCTCTAACTATTGTTGATCCTGCCTGAGCTACGTGATTTGCGCTTGGCGGGCGGCATGTTTGGCAAATGCCAAGTCAATTTGTTCTGCCTTCTCTTGTTTAGGAAGCCTAGATGCCTCTCCTACATGTCTATCTCGGTCGTGGTGATCCGAGACCCCTATGGGTTGCTTTCCTCTATCGAGGTTAGCTGCATTAACCCGAGGCTGTGGCCTCAATGGGTGATCCTGATACATGGTAGGCACAGAGGTACATCGCTCCCATGTTGTGTACTACTCTTGAGGAATGTGATAGTCTTCCTCATCCTCCCTTTCATATGCATGCAAAGTGTGGGCAGAATTGTCTTGCCCTATCTGGAAAGCCTGATACTCTAGATTTGGTCTAGTGTTTCTAACAGTAATCTGGGGTAGAGGAGGGATGACGAAATCATGTGGCCCCTCCTTCTGGACCCTCTATTGTTCTAACACTTCATCACTAGGCCACTCATAACGAGCATCTAAGGGAGGTCTCCTGTCTATGTTGAGTGCTACGTGTAGGTTCTCCTCTTGAAAGGACCTATGCTGAGTGGGGGTGCCCCTCAAAGAGGTGCCTCTATAGTCCTATTCTATTATGGCATGATGTGGACTATCTTGTGTGTCAGGCCACCAAGGCGGGATGACCAAGTCCTCAGGACTATATCGGAGGTGACTTGTCCCCCTTGGTGCACTTTCTGCAGTGCTTGCCCATGATTGGGCTCGACTACGAGTGTACACCATGGTGATTCTTACCTAAAGATGCGTAGATTTTTATCTTTTTTAGGATTTCTTATGCTACACTAAATAGGAAATATCACACACACAAACAATGATTATCTCATTTAACGATTAAAAGTGTGCCCTAAACCTAGTTTAGTGTGTTTTTGATGTTCGTTTTTGAAAGTTTGTGAAAGAACATTTAAATGCAAAATGATGGCTCTTATGACTCCCAAAAAATGGTCGCCCCTTCGATATACCATTTCCAGACCGATATACCAACCTCTCTATATACCCGCCCTTACGTGAGGGAAACTATTGGTACATGAGAGCAGATGGTACGTGGAACATAGGCGGTACGGAAGGGGAATCGCTCTATTTATGACACCTACCATAGAAGACTTATCCTCATGCACTGGGAATCACCCCAACTACACTTGGTCAGCTTTCATCAAGATTTACGTCTAGCAATAGTCATGATCGGGGTAATGTATGCAGTATCTCAAGCCAAGGTGGTGATGAAATCCACCGTTGGTCTTGCTCAAGGGTTGGGGTTTTACGACCAACTCCTTGTTGTTTTAACTTACCACGTGGTGTGTGGGGTTCTTTTTAAGTTGCATAAATGAAGCAAACAAGCATTCAAACTCTCCTATGCAATCAAATAACCAGAGAACAAACAGCAAAATTTTGATAGAAGGTGTTTAAGACCTCTACCTCTTCTCTGCCCAAATCGGATGTCTCTGAATTTCTGCTCTGAAACAGTCTAGCGTTGGAAAACTTGGTACCTGTAAGCAAAAAAACAAGCAACTTTAATCAGAAGGTTAATCTTAAAAATCAAGGGACAGAGGTCCCACCGTGATCGCCACTGAAAGCACGAGGATACGGAAACAAAAAGGAATATGCTGAATACGATGCGTCTAAAACCAAACTTAACGCCAAAAGCCTATGTATTGAAAGAATGCATAAAAGGAAAGAACATGAGCGAATTGACACAAGATAAAAGCAATATGGAATAGGGTCCTCTTTATTGATGTGCTTTCAAAGTCATGTTACAATACGTCTCCTTCCTTTTTTAGGGGATAGGAGCGTTAAATATGTTTTTGATCACATCCATGATAGCAATCCTTCTTCCGCGTGCCCACATGTAAGATGGGCGGACCAAAATGTCACCACCACTTGTGTATATGATTTTTCACTCCTTCCTACTCTTCTGATGTTGAAAACCTACATTCAAAGAAACAAAAAATATTAGTAGCACCTGCAGATAGAATAAAGCATGTATTTCCCAAGGCCTACTGTCAGTATATGCATGAAAATATTAAAACGATAATCAAATGACCTCAGATCGACCTAAAATTTTAATAGAAGCATAAATATGTTACCAGGAAGCCACTGCAAAAAGAATAGTCTAGAAATTCCTCACAGATTTGTATTCGCTCCGGGGTGGGACGAATAGACATGCAATAACTTGTCAGAAAGCACCCTCTTCAATGTCCTATCCAGAAAGCTCCAAATGACCTGAAAAGTTGGGGTTAGCTAATTGGGGGTGTTTTGGGAAGACCCAGAAGGTCATATTTCTCCAATTTGGCCTCTATCACCCAGATTTTTCTGGTGCCATCTGCAAGTTAGTAAAGGCGGGAAATGATAAAAACATGGTCAAAATTGCTCAGAATGAAATGAAATTTAAACTACAGCCTATTTAATAGACCTAGAATAAGATGCAAAAGAAAAATTAGAGAAATCTATCACATATTTCTAATCATCCTGGGGTGGGGCGAATAGGATTGTGACAGTTTGGGGGGTCGGCACCAATCCACTTGGGATGGGTCCAAAACTCCTTATGGGGTGTTGTCGAAAAATTTTGTGGAATATTGTGGCCAAAAATTGGGTTTTGGGTCCGGATTCGTGCTTCCAATAATCACCCAATAACCTCCCTTTCGAATGAGAGATTAAGGATGTGAAAGGCACAAATCGCAAGTAGGTATGTAAATTGGCAGCACTTCATTGCTCAAATGCTCCTTCTCTGTATATATTTTGGGTGAGAAAACTCACCAATTTATAGACCTAGGGTCTCCTTGTTTGAATTGCGCATGCGAGGGTGCCACTTGAGTTAATTGTCCTATTTTGAGAGAAAAGATAATTCCCTGATTTAGAATCTCCTTGCATGAGGTCTCTAAAATAAATACATGCATGACATAAGTCTCTCTTCTTGATTTAAAGCTATTCCTCGCAATTGCATGGCCTGAAGCTTCAGTTAACTGGCGAACTTGTCGAGGTTTGACTTTTTTCCAGTCAAACTTGCTATTCGCCTCACCCTGGGGTGAATGCTGCTATTCATCCCTAGGTGGGATGAATGCCAGTTTGTATTCATCCTGGGGTGGGACGAGTAGAGAGCAAGGTGCCAAAAAGGTGCCAAATTGACCTCTGACCTCCAAAACTACTTTTGGAAGTGGTTAGGACCACTTTTTAACCTCTGGGGGCTGCCCTAGGGGTTGTGTGTGTCAATGCGATCAGTGCTTGTCGTCACATAATCAGATTGGTGCTATTTTGGTGTCTACAATTCCAATTGAATCTGAGATGGCTTCTAAACTTGAAGAATGCTCATACACAGCCAAAATTTTACTATATGGTTCAACGGAGTCTATATTGGGACCTGCATTATTTGAAGTTTTGACATTTGAAATATTGTTTTTCTTGTGTAAATTTTCTCCTTTTTTTTCTGTTGAAAAACTTTGATTTGTTGGTTTGTCTCTATTTTCTTCCCTTCATATTTAAATTGTGTTTCTAAGATTTTAGTTTCCATTAGTTCCTGTTCCTCACTTGGGACATCATTTGTGGAAAGGATTTCAAACATATTAGCAGATGACTTTAATTGATCCTTCATAACTAGTTTTTTTTAGTGTTTTTCTTCTTAGGTATTTGGAAACCTGCTAAGTTTATATCTTCTTTCTTTTGATCAGGAATTTTATTTGGGCAAGCACTGGCCAAATGACCATATTCATGGAAAATTCTACAATGAAAAGGAATGTTCTCATAGTCCACTACTTGCTCCCAAGTGTCTTCCCCAAATTTTAATGTGATATTTTTAGGTAGGGGTATGTCAAAATCCATTAAAACATAAATTTTAGCATAAATAATATGTTCAAAATTTTGAGTACAATCAACAGTCATCATAAAATTTCATAAAGAGTTTCAATTTGAAGAAAAAATAGTAGGATTCCAAAATTCAATAGGGAGGCCAAATATTCTAACCCACATGGGAGCTATAGAAGGCATCTCTTCTTTGGCTTTAAATTTAGTATGCCAGGGCTTCATGAAAAGCCCTGCCCTTCCAAAAAACCAAGGACCCCCTTGAAAAATTTTCTCTCTATATTCATTATTAGCAAATAAAACAAGAAAATAACCATTTGGATAAATAGAGATTTGTAACTCACCTTTAGTTTTGCAGCTTTTGTAGCCCAGACTTTGAAAGCAGATAGACTTGGACGAAAACCCACGAACCGACAAATTAGTCCTATTTTTTCCAAATCTTCAATGCCAGTCTGAATGTTACCCATATCAATCTTAACAATAGGAATTCCATCAACTACTTTAAGACATCTTGAATCTGTTTTCTTGGGATCAATATTAGGCATTCTTAGAGGTTTATGGGAAGCCCTAGTATTGATATTAACATTTGGATGAGGTTGTCCACCATGAAGGGCATCCCTAAAATTCATTTTTGGGACTGAGTCTTCGAAATTCTTACCCTTGATAGGGGTTTTCACAACATAATTATTTTTTGGGTGCACCTTAGCACTAGATTCACTTGAGATATGAGCCATTTTTTTATCAACTACTTGAAACTTGTTTTGTGATCTCTTTAATCCTTGCCCTAGATGTCGTGGAAAGGTATGGTTTTCACTTTTATTTTTTGCAACAAATTGGAAGTCGTTGTCACTCAATTTCATAGTATGATCTATTGAAAGACAAATTTCTAACCCATATTGTATCCCCTAAAATATTTCCTGCTAACATATTGAGCATAAACCATAAACATATTGGCCACTAGGGCCCGAAGGCCCTAAAAACCAACCTCTAGAGCTACTTGCACTCAACCCAGATGAAACCCTCACATAGCCGCTTTCCAAAAATGTCATTCACACATAGGGATGCTCAAGGATATTTTTTTCTCCAAATGCTATGAAAATTGGTGGAGACATTCTAGGGTTTTTTAGGCATCTACCCTTAAATGTTTACTCAATCTGAGTTTGGATGAGTAAGATATTGCTGAAACAAGTTTGGAAGTTTGGGCAGTCCTAGGAAAAATGTCTCATCTCAACATAACCTTTGTAAAACTAATTTATAGTGGAAAAAACCCCTTTTGGGGTGCCACTTTCAACAGGTTGGGAACAGGAGAAATGGAGCCTTGTCGGCCTCTACCAGCACATAGGAAATTCCTATCTATACCATATATCTACAAGATGGAGACAAGAGGAATGGAACCTGGGTCAGCCTTTACCAGCACTTAGGGCATTTACCACTGCACCAGATATTCCTTTAGTGGAAAACACCCCTTTCGGGGTGCCACTTTCAACAGGTTGGGCATAGGAGGAATGGATCCTTGTCAGCCTCTACTAGCACATAGGACATTCCTAACTATACCATATATCTATAGGATGGAGACAAGGGGAATGGAACCTGGGTCGGCCTCTACCAACACCCAGGGCATTTACCACTACACCATAAAAAGTAGATAAATATTTCCATATTATATGTGGGGAAGCAATAATAGAAAAATTATAGATTGTCATGACCTAAATAACTGATTATAAGAAAGATAATCTACCCCCAAAGGTTAACCATTTGTGAAACTAATATTTAATATCTTATTTGATACAATCTAAGATATTCCTCCAAATAACTAACCTTGGATTTTCTAAATGCAAAGGGACCACCAAATAGTCCACTAGGAGATTCATCCTTACGAATCCCAATATCTTTAAAATTTTATCATGAAGCCTTTGGTAAATATTATAGAAGATCACTTTGGATTTATTATCATTTATGACTTCATATATGGTCCTAAGATAACCACTAATATTATCTTTGATCATTCATGCTTCCCTAAGATAACCACTAAGATTATCTTTGATCATTCATGCTTACCTAAGTTAGCCACTCCCATCAATTTTATATCATCCTTAAATTTAAGGTGAGTCAAAACTCCTCATCCATGTTGATACCTATTATCAAATCGTGTTGTCTTCTCCTAAAGATGATTCTTGTTGAGCCTTTAGGTGATATGAGAAAAATATAAAGGGAATAAGTATCTCCCTAATGAAGTCCTTTAGTGATTACAAATGGTTGTGAGGAAAGAATTTTAATTAACACTAAGTATGTTAGAGTAGAGATATATATCATAACCCACTCTATCCAATCCTAATAAACTTTGAAGGCTAAAATTATCCTTGATAAAAAGCTCCACTCCATCCTATAATAAGCCTTTGACATATTAAATTTTATAAGCATTCATATATTACCAAATTCTTGCATTGAGTGGACTACCCCTTAAGTGATAACCATACCATCCAAGATCTATATACTCTCTACAAAACCCTTTTGTTCTAAGAAGATAATATTTTCTATAAGATAATTTAGCCACGTATACATTATCTTTATGATTATTTTGTATATGACATTGCATAAGACAATAGGTCAATAATCTAAAATATGCACTCATCCTCCCCTTTTGGAATTAAGGCAATTAATATCTAATTTAATATTTTGAGCATTATTTTACTACCCCTATAATCATCTATAACAACCTTTCCATACTCCTCCGAGTTGTCCCAAAATGTCTAAAAAGACTTCATTGGAAATCCATCTAGACCTATCATTTTTCCTATACTAATTGTGAAGACTAAATTATTTGGATTCTCTCTATCAATGTATTCAGGTAGGGTCTAGTTTAATTCTTCAAAGATAATAGAGGGCATGCAACAAGAACTTATTTATGGGTCTCTTTATATTGCAGCATACCTTCCTTAAATAATTTAGCAAATTAATTCATTAAATGGAAATGCATATCTAGGATCATATCAAAGGAGAGCCTATTCTCATCCTAAATATCTTACATCTTATTTTTTTTCTCCTATCATAAGAAATGAGATGGAAATTTTTGGTGTTTCTATCACCTTCTAGTAACCAATTGATTCTTGCTATCTATTTCTAGTAGATATCCTCTTGGTTGCTAATGTCCTCAAATGCTTTACATAACTCATCATCCTCTTATTGATTCACTCTATAATTTTTCCTTCCTTGAAGATTTTTTTCATCTCATCTCATATGACTACCAATGTTATTGTTTTGACCTAGAAGTTTGACTTGTTATATCACCTCCATAATTTTAGTTGATCCTTGACATAATTAATATTATTGTGGAATATAAAAATTGTTGTCACATATGTCAAAAATTCCTCTCCCCACCACTATGGGAATATATTTCAAAGTTTATCGTAATCAAACTTTTCAAATTTGATTTATGGTGTTTTCCTATATTGATGCCCCCAACAAAATAGAAAAGTGATCAAATACCAAACCCTCCAAAATCTAAAATTTTAGATTCCATTTCACAAATACCTCCTCTAAATCTAGAAAAATATATAACTTCACCTTATACTATATGGATCCATCCTTTTATTACTCCAAGTATAGTTGGTTCTAGGATGTTTCAAATCCACCAAGTGTAATGTATGGACTTGGACAATCATAATCCAATTTGTTGATTCTAAAATTAGAGTTCTCATTTTTGAACTCTAGATGACATTTTAGCATTAAAATACCTAGCAACAATCTAGTCTAACTCATCCCTTGAGACTCTCATATTAAAATTAGTAATTTAATACATGCTCAATTGTCACATTGTTAGTAAAATGAAATGTGAGGATACACATCCAATTTATATGTTATATTATCATCCATTTAAGAGGAATCCAAAAAGGTAATTATTCCCCCAAGGTCCCTTGGGAGGTTGCTTCCATATGACCAACACCCCTCAAAATTATATTTAATATTTTATACATGAGATCTAATGACATTTTGGTCTCCTTAATAAGAAAAAAATCTATTTTAATTTTCTCTAAGAGTATTTGAATAGAAAATTAATGGGTTTTATTGATTAAATACTTAATATTCAATGATTTTATAATCATTGGTTACCTTGAAACTATTAACAATTTTTTTTCCCAATGATTCCCTAATGATATTAGAGAATATTACATTATTTGATATTTTGAGATGTGTAGGATATGTACAAGTTTCATATTAGAAGACCAAGTGTGTTGTATACAAGTGGTAAGATAATGCAAATGTCATTTTCAAGAATTTGAAGAGTTATCTTGTATAGTTATATTATAGAGACAAATATCCATAACTTGTATAAAGTATAGAGAATATCTTAAGATTATATAACTAAGATTCATGATTTTTTTTTCAAATATTTTTCAATATTGTTAATCTATATGAGATTTGATATTATTTTGTATTCTTAATTATTGATATTTTCACCTTTAATATTTTGGCTTCTTTATATTGTAACCTATGATATTTTGTGGTAGTATGGCTTAAAAATCCATCAAATGACCAATTTTTTTCCTTGAGATACTATCAATTACTTATTTAATTTTCTACCCACTCCATGAGAGTTGATATTTTTTGATCTCATATCCACTTGACCATTCCCTAGAGTTGTATTTTCTCTAATATTTTGCCATACCCACAATGATATTGTTTACTACTAACTACTCTTTGTTATGCATTATCAATATCCATATAATATTTGATCTCTAGTATATGAGGAGCCAAAAGAGGGGATTGAAAATAATTTTTTATTATTTCCATTATTATCATCCACTTCTAACATGATTTTTTATTCATACTCCACTAGTATCTTAAATATATCATACCCATTTGAGGATTTGGGCTACGTATGTTCTTTATCATATTTTATTTTACCTCCTTTTGGATTTTTCAAAAATATCTCCCTATGTTTCTCCTCCCTATGAAATATATAGTGTTTTCTTAGTGACTATAGAGTTACCATCATTACGAATATTTGACATTCTCATGTGAGACTAGGAATAGAAGTAGTTGTGTCATGAGATGGAAGCACCAGGAATGCTCGTAGAGATGATTACAGATGGAGGAATATCATAGACAGTTGGAGATGCTGCACTTTGTTGCCATACACAGAAGAATTCATGCGCAGATGAAGGAGAAAATGATTACCAGGAAAAGTTAAAATTTTTCCTAAGGTTTAATAATATACCAACAAGAAGCCCTAAACTCTTCCATAACCTCCACATGACATGTGGATATCTGTTTGCTGCTTGGTGAAGCTTCTTGTTGCGAAATCAATGCATACCACATGGCTGTAGCAGTAACCTTACTCGATGTTTTTTTGCTAGTTGGTGGCATAAAAATACATTCCACAATATGGGTTTTAGATTTTTGACCCACTTTTTGGTGTAGTGTCAATATTTTATGATGTCGATTGGAAGTACGCGATGTAGAGAAACCATCCTCAGTGAATATAAAACATAGATGATTTGGGTGTTAAATTTTGTGATTTTAGACTACCTACAACTGTTAACAGACAGTTTTTAGCAGAGAAATTCTAATTATTATCCATAAATCTAATAAAATATCTTGTTTGGATGGTGTCTCTTTCAGTAACTTGTACTTTTATGAGGTGAAGATATCTCGACATTGAGCAAAACTCCACCGACTTGAATAAAACCACCCCTTTTCAATGAATGATTCCTATTTTGTTAGCAAAAAATACTCAGTGCTTTGATGATGATAGTGAATTTCACCAGTTTACCATTCATCAGTGTGAGATTATAGTTCTCGATGATATTTTTTGGATTTTTGGTATTTTGATGGTGCTTTTATAGTTCTAACTATTTATGACAAAGGGAGGATGATATCCTACATAGGAAAATAAAAAAATATTTAAGCTTCAACTCCCTAAATCCCTAAACCATTCACGATGAACAATTTTATTTCCTGGCTACCACATTCAAATATCGATGACAAAAATGGTTTCCATTGGGTCACGCAAAGTTTCAATGATGCTAAAAAAATTTTAGCATCGTGTGGAAACAAAGGTTTATAAAACCCTTGGGATTTATATACCACATACAAGGTGTAGGGAGATTTTGGATATTTAAAATCTCTCATATACCCTATTATAGTAACCACCTTATGCTGGTTACCCCTTCCACACATGCATGCAAAAGCACCAAGAGAGTTGGTGCTAGGCGGGTGTATTTACCACCCAAAATTTGGTTTGAGAAATATGATCATTGCAGTCTACATTAACCTGTTCTGATCAATGGACCTTGATAGTTGATCAGCCTTTTTACTCCATAGTTGATTGGTGGGGTCAAATCAAAACAATTTTTTTTGCATGAAAATTTAAAATTTTTGACCATTGAAGGTATATTTGCAGTAAATTTCAAAATTTTGAATTAAAAAATTACAGTTTTGGCACCAAAACACAATAGAATGGTATAAAATTTTAATTCTTGCAATTTCTTTGGCCTAATTATTTCCAAGTTTTGCAATTTGGCCATTAAATTAGTATTATTTTACCTCCTAAGACAAATTTTGCATTCTAAGGGATTATTTTTATCAAATTTTTATGTTATTTTTGTATTGCAAAATTGATTTTAAATTTGTCAAGAGCACTTACATAGCCTATTTTATCAATTTTTGGAAGGAAAAAATTTGTAAAATATAGGCAAATTTTTTGCATTAGGAAACTAAAAATTATTCATAAAGCCTAGATTAGTTCTTGCAAAACCATTTTGTATTCCTCTTATTCTGTCACATATACAAAAAAGCATGGCTAATGACCTCAAATAAAATATGGAAAACCTTACTATTGTAGTAGACATTTTGTTAGATAAGATAAAAGATATTGTTGTGCAATTGACTACTAGTTATAGAAAATTTCATCACAATAATGTCAACAAAGCTAAATGTGAGGTCAAATTGTATGATGGACCTAAGGATACTGATGTCTTATCCACATTGATTCTGGATATGCAAACTTGGTTTGCTTATGGTTAAATTCTTGAATATGAACAAGCTACATTTGCTACCATCAAAATCAAAGGTTTAGCAAAAGCTTTAATTGTAGAAATGCAAAGTCATAATGACACCATGACTTGGAAAGAATTGATCCAAATTCTAAAAAATATATTATTTCCACCAAATTACCAAAGTGACCTCATGACCAAGTGGTATATATTGAGGTAATTTCACTTGTGGATTGCAAGATCAATTTTTTAGGAAAATCAAGTTCAATGTTTTCATCATATTGGATGTGGAATTCAACCATGTCATTCTTTTAGAGGAGAAATTTGGTGCATATCACAAATCTCATTCATCACAGAAGATATCTTCTAGAGGTAGGAATAAGCATCAAAAAAATGTGAAGAATAATTATCATTCTTCCCCTCATTCTTCTTCTCCTCCCACTTCTCCTAAAACACATTCTTCTTCTTCTCATGCTAAATATACTTCTTCTTCAATGTGTTGTCAAATTTTCAAAAAGCATGGTCATGTAAAATCCAAATGCTTTACTTTTCAAAAACTTAAGAAGAAGAAATTCCTAATTGTACAACCTACAAGTGAGGAACCATATGGTGGTCCCATCGTGGCTACAAGGATATAATAAGAGTATCATGCTTTAAAGGATACACTAAACAAAGCTACCCTCATGTCACATATATTTGTTCAAGGGGATCGTGACCATTTGTTTATCACTATATCGCATCGTATGCATGATTTCTATGTTGATTGTATCATAGATAATGGATCACAAATGAACCTCATTGCAAAATCTGTTGTGGAGAAGTTGAAGCTTTCCATAAAGCCACATCACCAACCATATGCACTTGGGTGGAAATATGTATACTCCACATCTAACATGATATACACTTGCACCTTGAATTTTGCTTTTGGTGATAAGTTTGTGGATAAAATAATATGTGATGTCATAGATATGGATTATTGTGGACTATTGCTAGGTAAACCCTATTAATTTGATAGAAATGTTGTTTATCATGTTAAAAAGGAAAACTACACTTTGGATTTGCATGATTAAACCTACTTGATATAAAGTACTACACCCACATCAAATTTGATGTTAATTTGTAGGTAAGTTTGGAAGCCACTATGTCAAACACTCATTTTGGCTCCTAATTGTATAATTTCCACACATATTGAAGAACAAACACCATCAAAGGTACATGATAAAGAAGAATATTCACTCCCACAAAATCAACAATCACAAGAGCAAGTGGTTAATGAACCCATAAATATCACTCATGAGAAAGGTTCTATTCATTCTATTGGCAATATTTTGGGTACACCTATGGACACAACTACTTTTTTCATAGATATTGCCTTTGGATTTGCCCACTCTCACCATTGCACACATGGAGGATCAAGCTAAGAATACTTATTTCATTGAGCACTAGTAGATCCTTCTAGGAAAGATACCAAAGGACTTGTAGGAGACTCTGTAAGAGTAGTAGAGTATGGTACACAACCATCAGAATCCCCACTCAGCTCAGGTTGGAGATAGAGTTTGACTTCCTTTGGATAATAATAACTTTCCAAAGACACCATTTAGGATCTTATTTTGGTACTTGATCCTGTCATCATCTCTACAACAACAGTGGTACCTGATCGTCAACTTCCACTCATTTCAGATAGAGTTTTCAAGATGAAGACTCATCATACTAGACATGGTTCTTCCACTTCTTACATTGTCACCCACCATGGTCATTTTCCACATGGCTCACTATATTCCTCATCATGATATGGTCCATGACTTTCCAAATTTGTTGAGAGAATTGGGGTCCAATGCTTCTATGGTTGGGAAGAGTGTTGAGGATGCTTAGGCTTATCCATTTAAGCCTAAGTTAGTATTATTTATTATTTTATTAATTTCCTATTTCTTGCACTTTGTATTCATGTGAAGCATAGTATACCCATATTATAAATAGGTTGTTAAGTTGTTTGGGTATTTTGTTAACTGTTAGGATATGTCTTGTTTTCTAGTATTTAGTTGTCATTTTTTTAGCAGATAGTTATTTGTTAGTTAAGTGTTTGCCCATGTTTAGTAAATTGTTGCAACCACTTAACCTATGTGATATTATATTGTATTACTTATATATTATTCTATTGCTAATAAGAAATCAGCTTCACATTGAGTTTCTACATCAACTAACCTTGCGATAAAAATATAGTGATTTACCCTTTGGTTATCTTTGAAATAAGAGTGTGTGTTTGTTTATTGTCTCTCTTAGTATTGTATGATGGACTTTGACCAGGAAGGGATTTTGGACAAAAATTAAATTCTCCTATTTTAGGTATTTTATCTACTTCTGTCAATCTAAATGATTGATTGTTGCTAAAAAATATGAAAATAATATGATATATATATAACACAAAAAAATATATTGGCTAACATACAATACCCTATAATTTAAATTTAGACAACACCAATTAGTTATAGATGAGTCATGTGGACATTGAAAGGTTAAATTTGAATTAAAATTAGAGTTTTGATATATTTATAGCAAGTGTGCCTCTCTCAAAATTTAAGTGCAAAACTTTGTTAAAAGTTGATGAATGTGAACTAGTAATTTTACAAGTGTATTAGTAAAAGTGATCAATACAATAGTTATAATGATAAATCCTAATGAAATTTAAGGTAAGGAGTGATTCATAGGGATATATTAAGCATATTATTGCATTCTAGATGGTCCTAAGTGGGTAGATTAGGGGATTTTTAACATATGGATTACTCGAAGGTAAAGATTAGTGTATTTACAAGGATTTTACATCCTAAGACCTGCCTACTCTCTCTTGTATACTTGGATAAAACGAGGAACCATTATTTTTCTAATTACTTTTATTTAATATTTTTATTAATTAGAATTTGAATTTATGCCTTTTTATTAGCATACAACACATATACAAGTATATATAACATGTTTTTTCTCCTCAATATTTGACCCCTACTAGATAAACTTCCCTTGAGTATTACCAATATTCTTTAATACATTGGTATTAAGAATTTGATATGGATGTCTAAAAGTCTGAACATAAGCTTGAAGACTTTTAACAAATTTATCACCATAGAAAATTTCACTCCATGTTCTTAAATACAAGTCATATATGGTACTACTAATCATTTCATCTACAACTTCATAATTTAAAAAATTGATTATAATTATAAAATAAAGTCATAGGATAGTGTGAACTCAATTCCGAATTGTATTTAATTTATTTTTTAATCTCTAAATTTTAGCATTAACCATTATATCTTGATCAATCATTTTATCCTTGGTAATTGCATCTTGTGATACATTTTATTTTTGATAAAAAGAGAGGTAAAAGTTTTATTGAAATCAAAAAAATAGACAAGATTCAAGAATCATATTACAACAAAACTGCCTCATCTTGTCATACATTCATTTCCTAGATAGATATTACATTTTTTTGCATCCTTAATTCTAGTTAGGCTTTTATAAATATAATTTATTCCTTGCTACTTATCTTTTTGTCAAGAAAATCACTTATTTTTTAAAATATTTTGAATTAAAATATCTAAAAATATAATTAGATCCTTCATCATTACTCCCTAGTTATCATAACATTTAATTGAAATAAAATGTATTTAATTTGTAGACACCAAAAAACACCAATCCGATTATGTGATGACAAGCACTGATCAAATTGACATACACAGCCCCTAGGTTACTTACATATGCTATCATTTAAATTTCATGTGATTCTGACAAGTTTTGATCATGCTTTTGTTATTTCCCGCTTTCACTAACATGCAGGGAGCATCATCATATTCTAGGTGATAGAGTCTGAATTGACAAAATCCAACCATTTGGGTCATCCCAAAATACCCATTTTTACCTAACCGCAACTTTGCAGGTGATTTGGAGACCTTTGGACTAGACATTTAGGAGGTGGCTTTTGGATAGGTTATGATAGTCCTAATCATCCCACCCCGGAGCGATTGGAAATCTGTGTAATATTTCTAGACTATTTCTTTTGCAGTGGATTCCTGGTAATGTTTTATTTCTTCTATAAAATTTTCAGCTCATTATGATATGTTTCAATTATCATTTTAATAATTTTATGCATGCACTGACCACATGCCTTGGGGATCGCATGTTTCTCTCCATCTGTAGGTGCTACTAATACTTTTATGTTTCTTTGAAGGTAGGATATCAACACTAGAGGAGCATAAAGTAATGAAAGATGCATTTACACAAGCGACGATGACATTTGGCCCACCCACTTTACATGTGGGCATGTGGAAGAAAGCGTACCAATCCATGGTGTAATAGAGCCCTACTTAACGCTCCTAGCCCCCAAAAAGGGAGGAGACGTATTGTAACCCGATTTTAAAGCAAATTAATAAAAGGGTTTTACTCGAAGTTTGCTTTCTGTATTGTTTCAATTCATTTATGTTTCTCTCCTTTCATGCATTTTAGTTCATAGGACTTAGCGTTACGTTTCACTTTGGCATACATCGTACTTGGCATTTCCATTTTGTTTTTGTATCCTCATGCTTTCATTGGTGATCACGGTGGGACCACTATCCCTTGATTTTAAGATCAAACTTCTGATAAAAATTTGTGTGTTTTTTCTTGCAGGTATCAATGTTTCAAACATTGGACTGCTGCTCGTTCCACCTTATGGCAAATATAGAACTGGAATTCATGTCACCCAGAGACGAATAGGAATTTGTTTCACCCTGTGACAAATATAGATATGTTATTCATCTCACCCTAGGATGATTAGCTCTCTATGCAATTTTATAGTAGAAACTCAGAGGCATCCATTTTAGGTAGAGAAGAGATAGGGGTTCTGAGCATCCTCTGTCATTTTCTATTTTCTATCTCTTTCATTTCATTTTTCTTTTCTTTCATAGGAAATTTTATTGCATTATCTATTTCTTTTCACAAGTAAAAATAACCCCACACACCACGTGGTAATTTAAATAGCAAGGCATTGGTCATAAAACCCAACCCTTGATCAAGACCAATGGTGGATTTCATCACCACCTTGTCTTGAATACTTTTTGCATACATAACCCCGATCACTACTGTTGCTAGACGTAAATCCTAACGAAAGCTAACCAAGTGTAGCTGGGGTGATTCCTAGTGCATGAGGATAAGTCTTCTATGGTAGGTGTCAAAAATAGGGAGATCCCCCTTTCGTACTGCCTATGTTCCACATACTGTTCTGCTCTCACGTACCTATAGTCTCCCTCACGTAAGGGCAGTTATATAGAGAGGTTTGGTATAACGGCCTGGCAAAGGTATATTGAAGAGGCGACCATTTTTTGGAGATATAAGAGCCTTCATATTGCATATACAACAAAAATTTCTTTACAAGGTTTTCAAAATAAACATCAAAACACATTGAACCAGATTTAGGGCACACTTTTAATCCATAAACAAGATAATCATTGCTTTGATTGTGTGTTTCCTTTTGTTTAGTGTAGCATAAAAAATTGTAAAGAAGATAAAAACGTACACATATTTAGGAAAAAATCACCATGGTGTACACCCATAGCCGAGCCCAATCACGGGTAGAAGCTATAGAAAGTGTACAAAGGGGGACAAGTCGCCTTCGATATAGTCCCAAGGACTTGGTCATACTGCCCTGGCGGCCTAACCCAAAAGATAGTCAACATCATGCCATTACAGAATGAAACTATAGAGGCACCCCTTTGAGGGGCACTCCCACTTAGCATAGACCCTTTCAAGAGGAGGCCATACACATGGCACTCAACATAGATGGTAGGGCTCCCTTAGACACTCATTATGAGTGGCCACCGTGCGATGAAGCACTAGAGAAAAATAGGGTCCATAAGGAGGGGCCATATTATTATGTCATCCCTCCTTTACCCCTTATTACTATTAGAAATAATAGACAAAATCCAGAGCACAAGCCTCTCCAGATAGGGTAAGCCAAATTTTCCCGCCACTTTCACACATATGAAAGGGAGCACGAGGAAGACCACTACATTCCTTAATAAAAATACATAGCATGGGAGAACTGTGCCTCCGCACCTGCTATGTATCAGGATCACCCACTGAGGCTAGAGCCTTGGGTGAATTCCACTAACCTTGACATAGTAAAGTGACCCATAGAGATCTCGGATCACCACGATCGAGATAGACATGTAGGAGAGGCATATAGGCTTCCTAAACACAAGACGGTGAAACAAATTGACTTGGCATTTGCCAAACATGTCACCCACCAAGCGCAAATCATGCAGCTTAGGCAAGACCAAAAATAGTTAGAGCACCTGTATCACCTTGTCAAAGAGTGCATTCGATGTCAGACATACAAATTGCTCTATAACATTGTGCTTGAGAGGGTCCCAACCCCTCACATGCATAAGATAGAATTGTATGAGAGGCACAACCCCTTGGTGCGAGAAAGGTCTCTGCAACCTTATCAAATATTACCTCCAAGACCTCCTAGACCTGAGCAGGAGGCCACTCCCAGAAACAATGATGGGCATCCTCCACGGCCACCCACCCATGTTTATAGGTCTCACCTAGGAAATCCTCAAGAATCCTATGAGGAGTATGATCAGGAAGAAGAGTGGGCTAAAACTCCCTACCAAGGTAGGGGGAATGTTTTCTGGCTACCCCTCCATAGGCCTCCAGTTCCCCACAACCCACAGTGGGATAAAACCAAGGAGGAACGGATAAAATCCTCTGATGCATATAAAGCGCTGCTAGAGCACTTAGAGTCTATGGAGACCAAGACTTCTGGGCCCCAAAATCCCACTTTATGCTAGCTCCGTAGTCACCCTATGCATCCATCAGTGCCAGCACCTCCATAACCTGAACACTTTAAACTGCCCTAGTTGGCAATCTTTAGAGGGGAGGAGGATGCCCAAGAGCATGTGACTAGATTCCTGAGCTAATGCTTCGGCATTCAAGACAATGATGCTTTGCTGCTAAGAACATTTATAACCATGTTCACAGGCCCTACCTTAGATTGGTTCACTCAGTTGCCAAAATATAGCATCAGTAACTTATATCAGCTAGTGGACGCATTCCTTGAATGTTTTGCCTTCAAAACCAAGAATAAGGAATCACTAAGTGACCTAGCTAGCCTCAAGTAGTATGAGGAAGAAACCATGGCAGCCTATGGGAATCGATGGAGGACGTTGCTTTCAAAGTTGCCCTACCTCCCTCCTATGGCCGACCTTACCCAAATGTTCTCAAAGAGTTGTTTGAGATTGATCTTTGTGCTATTGTAGCTACAACAATATGCCACTTTAGAGGAAGCTTCGGTGCAAGCCAGAATCATTGAGGAGATCAAGATTCAGGATGGTGAGATTGCCAAGCCAAAGAAGAAAGAATGGTTTAAAAACACAAAGATAGGAACCATGCAACCGAAACCCACTATGGTCAATCAGGTTGATATCAACATGCCTAATCCTGAATAAGAAATGTAGCCCCCAAAGGCTAACTATCAGGAGGTTCCTCTTGACACTTATGAAAGAAAAAATCATAGGCAAGAGCAAACTCAAAAGAATCACCCTAGGCGATAGTTCACACCCTTCATAGAGTCCAAAGACTCCTTGTTTGACCTCTTTTTCATGGCAAAATTGATACACCTACCAGAAATTTGGCCCATAGACACCAAAGCACCAAAACCTAAGGGCTATAGGGAAGACTTTTACTGTAGATTTCATAGACAGAAAGGACATGACCTTTATGCATGTTGGAAATTCAAGAGTTTCATGCAATACCTAATAGACAACAAGACGTTGGCGGTGGACAACCCCGTAGCACCAAACAACCAACTGATGGGAGTCTTCAAATACCCCCTACCTACCCATGATACACAGGCAAAGACCCTTCAAGTCAATGAGGTAACAAATAATTTCCCCATGCAGGGGTATGTAGGGATGATAAGCATAGTGACTCAGAACAAGAGGTACCCAAGCACAGCTACCCCTACGGTGGCTACAAGAGAGGTTCCATAAATGTCACAACCTCAACAGCACCCTATGCAACCTCCCTCGCCTAGACCCATGGCCACAATTTAGACTAGACTTACGTAAATTTTAAGGACCACATTGGCTAGGCTCTCCATCTATGAGCTCATTCAATAATCATCACCCCATCGGGAGGCTCTAATGGAGATATTAAAAGCCATTGAGCTGCATCCCCATGAAGCAAACTCTTTCAAAAACTTTGTGGGACATGTAAAACAATGTACAAAACTAGTCATCACCTTTAGAGAAGATGAACTAAAATTAGTGACTGGTGATGTGGCGAATCCACCCCTACACATCATTGCGCGGGTCAATGGGATTTCGTATAAGAGGGTTTTCATGGACACTGGCTTGTCTAGTAATATCATTACAATAGTAGAATTGAAACATCTGAAGTTGCCAGCATCTCACATTGTGGCCTCCACCTACACTCTATGAGCATTCAATGATGCGATATGCTTGACAGTTGGCACAATTGTCCTACCCATCCAAGTGGGACAAAATACTATTCCTACATTGTGCCACATCTTGGAGGGTGAGATGGCTTATAACATTTTTCTGGGTCAACCATGGATCAGGGACATGAAGTGTGTCCCTTCGATAGCTCACCAATGCTTAAAGTACACATTTGAAGGGCAAGTGCATGTAGTCCTTGTGGATTTAGAGCCCTTCAAGTATTGCAATACGATGCAATTAATGTCGTAGTCAACCCTTCCATCAACACATTTGGATTTTTAGTTGAATCCATCTAACCAAGGTTCGATTCCGTAGGCATCCCCATTGTTAAGTCCATCAAATCCCTAGTTGGGTCCATCTTCATCATCTGGTCCTTCACCAAAAACGCCACCTATGGTGGCCACACTAAAGGACAAGGGGAAGAAACACCTAGAAGAGGCACTGCCATCAGTCTCAACCATCTCTATCGAAGAGATGCCTAGCCAAATGGAAGTCGAGACACCTAGTTCACCCTACATGGAGTGGACCCAGGAAGAAATCCCATTCCCTCCCCCTCAATTGCTAATGATCACCATTGAGATGGCCAATACGAGCCTAGGGGAGTATCTAGTGTGGAACATTGTAGCAACACCTACACTTGAGTCCATGCAGGACATAGGGAGACCTCGCATCCCCATCGGAACTGTGGTTCCTTTAGGATACCCACCAATCAGATAAACTTTGTTTATGGGGGCCTTGATAATGGCATTGAACCTTACATGCAAGAAGAAGAATATGAAGAACCCTTTGCTGAGGACGTCAACTATTTGTACAACCCATACTTTGCATTGAGATATCTTGACCAATGTAATTGGCATGGATATGGGTTGGGCAGGTATGAGCAAGGAGTGTGCATTCTTTGGCAACCAAGATATCAGATGCCATATGACAATCCAAGAGTAGGGTTCAACCAACCCCTACCCTTGGACATCTTGGTAGAGAACATGCAAGACCTAGGGATAGGCAACAAGGATGGGTTGGCATTAGATAAATATGCCAATTCTAACAAAACGTACACATTGGGGGATTATCTTCCATTACTAACAACCAAACTTGTTGACCTTGACAACCCTTTCCCTTAAACCAATAAAGAAGAAATTTTGAGGACTCACCTACAAGAGGGATATAGATAAAGCCAAGAAGGGTCTTCAGAAGATGAGTCATAGTATGAGGTAGTACCTTGGGATCCTTTCGAGTTTGATAGCAATCATTCACAAGTGACCCCCATAGATGATTATCAGGAGAGCTTCATGACAATGTTCCCTTTGTATGCTCCAATCAAACAAGTGCCACCTCAAGAGAATTAGGTCCCCCATTAGAGAGTGAAACAACCCCGATGGGACCACATTAATTTGATCAAGCAGGACGAGCCTCACATGTCACAAATAGCTGTCAAAGCTAATGAAGGCCTATGTATCTCTGATAGCGATTACAAAGAGGAGACTGAGATGGCATATCTCAATCATATGTGACAATAGCAATATCCCATGGACATTGATGACATGTTTGAACAGCTACACATAGGACCAAGGCATAGGTGGCACCTAAACCAGGCATAGTTGGACCAACTACTACACTCGCAAATTTAGGTATACAGAGAGCACCTTTTACCTAGATACCCTATAGATCCATCAGTGCCAAGGGTAGATCCTGTCCTCTTATCCACACATAGGGCCGATCCATTTGTGCCAGTACCCATAGAGCTAGATCTGGGGCACAAAGATCACTAAGGATGTCCGAGTCACCACACCTATAGTAATGGAGACCATAATCATTTCATCAACATGATCTCCATTGAATTAACCGCCCCCATCCATAACCCAACTGACCCAACATGGTCATTGCATCTAGAATTAGATGGTATAGACTGGGATCATGCTGACACACCACCATCCCCATCAGAGTACTGGCCTTGCGGTGGGATGTTCCATTTCACCCTAGGATAGACTCAGGATGTCTTCCATGCTGAAGAGGAACCTGAAGTTTTGAACATAGATCTAAATTTAGCAAATTATATCCACTTGATCCCAACTCCACACCAGTTGGAGGATGGGTCCCACATGTTAGTTGAAGAGACGACTAACATAGACATCGGCTCTAATCCAATGAATTCGCAAATCATCAAGCTAGGGGTAAGTCTATCCCCCAAAGAGCAAGCTGACTACATTGCCCTTCTCAAAGAGAAGAAGGAGGTTTTTGCATGGTCCTACAAAGAAATGTCGGGGCTAGACCCACAGCTAGTCATGCATAATCTAACACTTGATCCAACAATCAAGCCAGTTAAGCAAAAATTACATAAGATGCACCCAACAATAGCCTTAATGGTCAAAGATGAGCTACAAAAGCTATTGGATGCATAGTTTGTCATCTACGTGGATTACCCACCATTGTTGTCCAACATGGTACCCGTCAAGAAGCCAAATAGGAGGATTCGCATATGCACTAATTTTTGAGATCTAAACAAAGCGAGTCCTAAGGATGATTTCCCCTTGCATAGCATTGACGCATTGGTAGACGCTACAGCGGGCCATGAAATGCTTTCTATCATGGATGGTTTCTTGGGATACAAGTAGATTTGTATCAATCCTGAGGACCAACTAAAAATAGTGTTCACAACACCTTGGGGGACATTTTTTTATAAGGTCATGCCATTTGGCATTAAAAATGCTTGCGCCACCTAACAATGTGCCATGACATACATCTTCCATGATCACATGCATAAAAATTTGGAAGATTACATGGATTATTTGTTGGTAAAATATCTTTTGCACCCAGATCATCTCGATGACCTAAGTAAGATCCTCGATCACCTCATTGAGCATAAAGTCAGACTAAACCCCAAGAAGTGCGTATTTGGTGTCACATATGGAAAACTCTTGGGTTTCATAGTCTCAAAATGAGGCATCGATGTGGATCCAAAAAATTCAAGGCAATCCTTGAAATGCTTCCCCCAAATACCATCAAGTAGCTCAGAAGCCTGCAGGGAAAGGTTGCATCAATTAAGTGCTTCATAGCGCAGTTATCTAACAAGTGCCAACCCATGAATAAATTATTGCACAAGGGGGTAGCATTTGACTGGGATGACAAGTTCCAATCAGCCTTTGATGACATCAAACAATACTTGGCTTTGCCACCAGTATTGGCACCACCTATACCAGGAGTGTTGTTCTACTTATACATCTTAGCTATTGAGGCGGCACTGGGTGCCATGCTATCCCAAAAAAATGAACTACATAAAGAACAGGCTACTTACTATCTTAGCCACACCATGGTCAGTTATGAACTTAACTATGCATGCGTTGAAAAGCTATGCTTGGTAGTGGTATTTGCTACCAAAAAACTATGCCACTACATGCTGAGAAATACAACGTATGTGGTGTCTAAGGAGAATCCATTGCGATACATGATGAGTCATACTTATCATAGTAGTCACACAACAAAATGGATCATGTTGTTGATGATTTTTTACATCGAATTCATTGGATAGAAGTCCATCAAAGGTCAAGTCATCACCGATAAACCTCCTCTCAAAGACAATCAGCCTCTGATCATAGAACTGCTAGATGATGGGGTCTTCCATGTCTTAGAATCACCAGATTCTGATGAGCCTAAGTCACAAGCCAACATAACCTTATTCTTTGATGGTTCTAAATGTGAGCAAGGGGGTGGCATGGGAATCGTATTCTTCACACCGCAAGGGGCTCTAATGCCTCTATCATTTAAATTAGATTTCTCGTGCACCAACAATAATTATGAATACAAAGCCTTGCTCATAGGTCTTCAAATAGTAGTCACCATGAACATCAAACATTTAAACATCTTTGGTGATTCGTTGTTAATTGTCAACCAAGTTAAAGTGGTATTCCAATGTAAATACCCAGTTTTGTAGGCCTATAAAGCCCTTGTGGATAAATTCCTGGTACAACTTGAATGGTATGACATAGAGGCACTCCCTCGATCATCAAATCATTTTGTAGATACTATGGCCTCCTTGGGGTCACTAATTTTGTAAGACCCTTCTAATGAGATGACAACCATTCAGGTCAAAACATTATCACAGTCCATGATGGAGCGTGCAAGCTTTGACCTAACACCAGTAATCCACCTGATCCAGATTGAACCATCTCAGGATAAGTTCTCTCGAATCTATGATTGTCTGAACCATGCCAACTGGGGGTCCTTGTTCTCCCCAACCCCTCTTAATAGCAACATAATGCTATTATTACAAGTTCTTTCCCGCTTAGCTTTTATAGGGAATAACTACAAGAGGGATTGGTCGTTCATACCATCGAGGTTTTTGATCAGTATGATTGGTACACACCCATAAGGGATTACCTCAAGTTAGGTAACCTCCCACTTGGATTGAAAAATGCTACAAAAATATCATTTAAATAGAAAGCGGAAAAACATATCTTGCTAGGAGACATTTTGTATCATTGAAGCTATGAAGGAATCCTCCTCTATTGCTTAGACCAACAGGAGTCTACTTGGGTGATCACCCAAGCACACGATGGTACATGCGATGACCACTTCAGTGGTATAGCCATCACAAAGCGCATTCTCCACATGGGCTATTATTGGCCATCTTTAGAGCAAGATTGTTGCGCATATGTAAAGAAGTGCATAAAATGTCAACACCATGCCAATTTGACACATGTTCCTTCTCAGGCCTTGCAATCGATCCAATCGGCTTGGCCATTTTCATAGTGGGTCTTAGATCTAATCGAAAATATCTCCCCTGCATCGTTAGGTTGTCACACATTCATCATAACGGCCACAGAGTACTTCACCAAGTGGGTGGAAGAAATTTTGCTTACCTCTAAGACTGGAACCCGCATTGCGGAGTTTATTTTACATAAAATCATATGTCATTTTGGTATTCCATCCAAGATCATCTCGGATAATGGGACGTCATTCAAGAATAAATATGTGCATGCTTTGACAACAAAGTATAAAATTCAGCACAGTTTTTCAAAACCCTATTATCCGCAGGCAAACAGGCAAGCAGAGGCATCAAACAAAATGCTAGTTGCAATCCTCAAAAAGACAGTCACAGATAGTCATAAGGATTGGCACATTCAAATCCCGCTTGCCCTATGGGCTTATCACACTAGCATTCAAATGACCACTGGGGCAACTCCCTTTTCACTAGTGTATGGCTCTAAGGCAGGCATACCTCTTGAGTTGGAAATACCTTCCCTATGCATATCAATGCAAGAGTTCATTGACGATGACACTGCATGATAGTCCCGGTTAGATCAACTTAAGTTTCTCGACGAACAACGTGTCAAAGCTCTTGAGAATTTACGTATCTATCTAGAGTGACTTAAGAAAGCATACAAAATGAAAGTTCACCTAAGGGACTTTTAGGTTGGTGACTTGGTCTTAAAAGAGAACCAACAAAATTCTAACTTTCCGCCCCATATAAGGGACAAATTCATGGTAAAATAGTTAGGTCCCTATGTAATTGATAATAAAATAGGACTTGGAACATACTGGCTCACCTCTCTTGAAGGAATCAAGGAACTAGAACCCTTGAACATCAGTCATTTAAGGCCATTCCACATCTAGAGAGCCATCGCCCACCCTAAAAAGCTCCAAGGATTCCTACAATCGCTTTGTCAAACCCCAAAAGCTTCAAGGATTCCTAAAATTGCTTGGTCAAACCTAAAAAGCTCCAAGAATTCCTACAATCGCTTGGTCACACCAAAATCTCCAAGGATTCCTACAATCACTTGGTCACACCAAAAGCTCCAAGGATTCCTACAATTGCTTGGTCACACCAAAAGCTCCAAGGATTCTCACAATCGCTTGGTCAACCTAAAAATGCCCCAAAGGTACCCATAACCCCTTTGGTCAAACCAAACACCCCAAAGGTATCTATAAACCCTTTGGTCACCCCAAAATCTCCAAGGATTCTCATAATCGCTTGGTCAACCTAAAACACCCCAAAGGTACCCATAACCCCTTTGGTCAAACCAAACACCCCAAAGGTACCAATAACCCCTTTGGTCAAACCAAACACTCCAAGGATTCCCACAATATCTTGGTCAACCTAAAATTCCCCAACAGTATCCATAAATCCTTTGGTCAAACCAAAAGCTCCAAGGGTTCCCATAACTGCTTGGTCAAAAATAAATATTCAAAAAAAAAACAAACAAAACAATAAAATAATCAAAAATACAAAAAAAACTGCATCTCACTTCCATGCATATTCTTAAAAATCAAAACACAAAAATATAATCAACTTCATTAGGCATCACATCCATACATGGCATATTGGCTGGTCATACATGTCACAAGCACCATAGACTGTAATTGCTAGGCAATTCCATCATTTTCCACATTTAATCCATTTTATAAACACATACATCCAGAATAACACCATCCACATTTAATGCCTCATTACGTAACATCCCTACACAATTTAAATCACATAAAATCATTCCCAAGTTGTGTGAACGTAAGAGAAACCTACAAAGTAGTCTAGGGTACCATAGGTGAAAGGTTAGCCTGTTGATCCCCCTATGTGAATGGTTCAAGAATGCTGAGAATTGACAAAAGGACAACCTCTTCCACATACATCCCCTATAATAAACAATGGTTTTCACCACTATCAATCATATCCCCAAAGCACCTTTGATACCCAAAGTCGTAAGAATTCGTACTACACGCCCTTGACAAGGATGGGTAGTCATCCCCAAGTCCTAAAAGAATCAATGCCATTCAAAAGAAAAATCCAAAAAATCTATCATCAACATATCCAATCACCTTTGGTCCCCAAAGTCGTAAGGATTCGTACTACACACCCATGAAAAGGATGGGTAGTCATCCCCAAGGCCTAAAATATCAATGCCATCACATAATAATATCCCTAATCCCATTTGGTCCCCAAAGTCATAAGGATTCATACTACACGTCCATGAACAAGATGGGTAGTCATCCCCAAGGCCAAAAGGATTCATAAACCAAAACCCTACGAGCTCAACTTTGCAACCTAATTGTTGAGTGGTATTTTCACCCAGTCATGAAATTACACTCTCATTTAGGATTTGGGTTCCAAATCCCCTCTTGCAAAGAAGTCAAACAAACAACTTCTCCAAGGTCTCCATTGTATTAGCATTTGCAACTGTGTATTAGTAATCTCAAATAAATATAATCAATTTAAATGCTTGGAACACCTTAGTGATTGCAAGTAACTGTAAACAAGGGGCAATGTTGGTTTATTTCATCATGAAACTTTAATGACTGTTCATTGTTTTTTTTTGGATTTTGAATTTTTTAAATGTTTGTTTAATGCTTGAAAATAAGTTAAATTTTTTGGAAAAAATAAAATGCAGAAAATGAAAATGAAATGCAGAAAACTAAAGATAAAATGCACTCAGTATGATGCTATCCTGTTTTGACAAAAACAAAGATGTGAGGTATCCATGCATGCAACCTAACCTATTTGGACTTGCAGAACAAACACAATCCCCATAGACTAAGTGTTGGTTCCTAGGGTACAAAATAAAATTCAAATTTCAAATATTCGCCTAATGTAACCCAAAAAAAATGGAATTAACATTATCTATTTATTCGAAATCTAAAAAAATGAAAGAATAAACATTAAATCCATAGCATGCAAATAAAATCTCCTTATTTCTTGCCCACAAGATGCAAATTTCTGAAAACTTCTGCATTAAAAATATGTCATTTTACAATAGCAGAATTTCTGGTTTTTCCAAACTAGTCTGTGGAAGAAAAACAACTTAAACAGGCCCATAATGGCCTTTTCGCATTCAAATCTGCAACTCTGTTCGCAAAAATTTCTGACCCCCTTTCTGCTCTCTTTGAATGGCGTATTTAAACTTTTGAAAAAATTGCTTCTCCTTCCATGACGGTTAGTTTCATTTTCTGATGATTGCTCGTTTCACCTTCCCTGACTGCGTGTGCTTTGGTTTCCATTTTGTGGCCCTTCGCTACATTTTCTCCACATGGGCTTGCATTAATTTCCCTTCATGCGTAACGACCATCTTAAATGATTTTAAATCATTAAATATTTCTTATGTAATGCTTTGTCTTGTTCATTGGATTTTGTCCTTATATCTGCGTCACTATGCATGTTCGTTACCTTGGCAAAAATGGAACATGATGCGATATCGTGACACCTTTGCCTCCTTGCTCAGTTTTGTTGCTTTTAGCAATAAAAATGGAACATGTTGCGATATCACAACACTTTTCTTTCTAGTTCTTTCTTTTCTCATTTGGTCGTGAAAATGCAACATGTCGCGATATCGCGACACTTTTTCTTTCTTCCCTCTCTCTTTGCTTTGAATCGTGAAAACGCAACATGTCGTGATATTGCGACACTTTTTCCTCTACGGACACGAAAACACATGTCGCAATATCACGACACTTTTATTTTCTTGTTATTTCTCATTTTTTTTGGTCGCGAAAATGGAACATGTCGCGATATCGCGACACTTTTTCTTTCTTCCCTCTCTCTTTGCTTTGAATCGTGAAAATGCAACATGTCGCGATATCGCGACACTTTTTCTCTTTTGGCTACGATGGTGCAACATGTCACGACATCGTGACACTTTTTCTCCTTTGGCTATGATGGTGCAACATGTCACGATATCACGACACTTTTTCTCCTTTGGCTACGACGGTGCAACATGTCGCAATATCGTGACACTTTTTCTCCTTTGGCTGCGACAGTGCAACATGTCGTGATATCACGACACTTTTTCTCCTTTTGCCACGATGGTGCAACATGTCACAATATCACGACACTTTTTCTCCTTTGGTCGTGATGGTGCAACATGTCGTGATATCGTGATACTTTTTCCCTTTTGGCCACGATGGTGCAACATGTCACGATATCGTGACACTTTTTCCCTTTTGGCCGCGATGGTGCAACATGTCACGATATCACGACACTTTTTCCCTTTTGGCCATGATGGTGCAACATGTCATGATATCGTGACACTTTTTCTCTTTTGGCCATGATGGTGCAGCATGTCGCGATATCGCGACACCTTTTCTCCTTTGGCCGTAAAACTTCAACATGTCACGATATCGTGACACTTTCTATTTTGGTTGCAAAACTGCAACATGTCGCGATATCGCGACACTTCTTCTCCTTGTGGTGTTTTGCTTTTTTCCTTGATCTTTAGCCTATGGGCCACTTCATTCTTCTTGGAACACATGCAAAAAATGTGGTTCCACAATTTTGGGGTACGTTGTGGAGCAGCCACAACAAATGGTGACTCTACTAGGAAATGCTCCCGAGCATTTTGGTGAGAACTCAACCTGAAAACACACAAAATCAAATACAAGCGTTAGCAAATATCCCAAAAATGAAACTAGACAAAAAATACATGAAACATTAGAATTATTAAGCAACAACTTGTTGTGTGAAATGTGCTTCATTCCCTATCGTTTGAAATTGATCAACATTCCATTGTCGGTTTCACTTATGATTCGTATGCAAGGCTATGAATTATTTGTGCAGGATTTGATGTATGATGAAGATGCTAGAGATATAACAACCTACTTTGCAAAGGCTCAGACCTTCTAGTATCATGAAAAAACATATTAAAATTGTCAAACCCTCTTAGGACCAAATATATGTATACTAAATTAATTTACTAGATCCCAAAGTTGGTTATGTGTCACTACCATCTTGAACCCATGTGCAAGTGTAAGTGAAATTAGAGCTTTGGGGAATAGGATTCCCAACCTAAGCGAGATGGGAATTTAACCCTATCCTTACTACTCTGATCTAGAGTTGATTTCCTCATCTTGAACAAAATAATTTAACCTGTTATGGATGAAACTATCAGGCTAGCCTATCTATTTGAGCAGTCAGTGGTCTTGCTTTTAGACAAGAAATGTTGCCATGCATGAGCATACTCCACTGCCAGCTAGGTGTCTATATCCCTGGTGGAGATCAACCCCATAATCCAGGATTTGGCTCTACTTTAGATTTCTTGGACCTTGGGGATGACTACCCATCCTTGCAAGGGACATGTAGTACGATCCTTCCAATCCAATATTAATAAAGAAATGAAAAATATTTTCTTTGGAATTTCAAGTTCTTGAATGGGTAAAATAGAAGCTTTGGGGAATCGGATTCTCAACCTAAGTGAGATGAGAATTAGACCCTATCCTTACTACTCCATGAACGTCAAATCAGAGCTTTGGGGAATTGGATCCTCAACCTAAGTTCGATGAGGATTTAACCCTATCCTTACTACTCTGATTTTAGAATTTAAGCATTATGGGAGTGGTAAAAACCACTATTTTAAGGATTATGTTGCATGATAGGACAGAAAAGAAATATTCCTTTCACATCACCTTTTCTTCCAAGTATGGTTTTGACCATTTTGCTCAAGATTCTCTTTAATATGTGTAGAACGTGCTTGGTTCAAGATAGTTCGGGCATCAGTTCCCAACCTTAGGATCCTTTTAATATATGTTATGTAATAACCCTAAGAGGATTTGACACCTTTTCAATGATTGTATATGACATGAAGATGCAATTGAGATGAAATGTATATGCAATGTGGAATGTAACTTGAGATATGAATGCATTGGTCCTTTTAAAATTTGGATGGAATATATAACCTACTTTACCATAATGTGTAAAACTGACAACTTCATGCATCACAAGTTCCAAACGATACTCTTTAATGTGTTTGCGATACTCGTGGAGCTTTCTGCAATACAATTCCGATGTTTCATATTCTCCTAGTCTTAGTCAACATTCATAAGGACCAACACACAAAACTTAAAACCAAAATGAAATCCAATCCAAAACCAAAACATGAAAACCAAAAGTATATACAAATGTACAATATAATACAAATCTCACATGATTTAAGGGCTAAAATAATGCTTCAGAACTTGCCTGTTAACCGATAACGTCAAATATTTCCCATCCAAATTTCTTAGTCTGAAAGTACTCTCCCCTAGGATTTCAAAAATTTGATAAGGACCTAACCAAAGACAATCAAACTTTTTGTGATCCCCTTTCTCATCATGTTTTTTATCCCACAATAAAACCAAGTTAGACATCCTAAAACACTTAATTTTGGCTCTTTTATCAAACCATATTTTGACCACATCTTGATGTTTGCTCATGTGGAGCATGGCTTCTTCTATTTTTTCATCAAGGTGCATTAGATGACTTAATCTAGCCTCAATGTGATTATCATTTCCAAGGTATTCTTGTGTAAAACGAAGTGTTTGAAGCTTCAAATTTACAAGAAAAATTGGATCTTACCCATAAACTAGATGATAAATTGTATTCCCTATTGATTATTTTTCTCTAGTCCTATCTGCCCAAAGAGAAAATTTTAATTGGTTGTGCCAATACCGAGAATTATTTTCCAATAACTTCTTAATGATGGCTAACAAATTTTTATTTGAAGATTCTGCCAAACCATTGCCTTGAGGGTAATAGTTAGATGAAAAAATTAAACTCACCTTATTATCATATGCCCAATTTTCAAATTGAGTGGAAACAAAAGCCTTACCATTATCACTAACAATAGAATCGGGCATTCCAAACCTTGTTACGATATGCTATTCGAGGAATTTTATTACCACATCCGTAGTAGCATGCTTCGTAGGAATTGCTTCTGCCCACCTGGTGCAATAATCTGTAGCTGTGAGTATGAATTTATGGGAATCTAAAGAATTTGGGTTAATAACCCCAATGAAGTCTAATCCCCATTGTGCAAATGGTCTCATCTCAACTACAGGTTGCAATGGCATAGCTGCATTCCTTTCTCTATTGGAAGCCACTTGACAAATATGGCAAGATCGCACATGTGCATATGCATCTTTAAAAATGTGAGGCCAATAATATCCCGCTCTTAGGATTTGATGTGCTGTTGAATTTTCCGAACCATGGCCAGTTATGTGTTTACCATGAAACTCTTGCAAAACATTGGTAGCTTCTTCTTGATTTAAGCATCGTAGGTAAATTACCTCATGATTTTTCCTGTAAAGAGCACCAGACCTAATATGATAATTGGAAGATTTAAGTATCAAGGCTCTTCTTTGAGTAGAATTAAGATGTGATGGACACTTACCATTTAACAAAAAATACACAATATCAACATACCAATCATCTTTGGAAATGCAGGTGTAAAACGAAGTGTTTGAAGCTTCAAATTTGCAGGAAAAATTGGATCTTGCCCATAAAATAGATGATAATGTGTATTCCCTATTGATTCTTTTTCTCTAGTCCTATCTGCCCAAAGAGAAAATTTTAATTGGTTGTGCCAATCCTGAGAATTCTTTTCCAATAACTTCTTAATGATGGCTAACAAATTTTTATTTGAAGATTCTACCAAACTATTCCCTTGAGGGTAATAGTTAGACGAAAAATTTAAACTCGCCTTATTATCATATGCCCAATTTGCAAATTGAGTGGAAAAAAAGCCTTACCATTATCACTAACAATAGAATCGGGTATTCCAAACCTTATTACGATATGCTCTTCGAGGAATTTTATTACCACATCTGTAGTAGCATGCTTCGTAGGAATTGCTTCTGCCCACCTGGTGTAATAATCTATAGTTGTGAGTATGAATTTATGGGAATCTAAAGAATTTGGGTTAATAACCCCAATGAAGTCTAATCCCCATTGTGCAAATGGTCTCATCTCAACTACAGGTTGCAATGGCATAGCTGCATTCCTTTCTCTATTGGAAGCCACTTGACAAATATGGCAAGATCGCACATGTGCATGTGCATATTTAAAAATGTGAGGCCAATAATATCCCACTCTTATGATTTGATGTGTTGTTGAATTTTTCGAACCATGGCCAGTTCTGTGTTTACCATGAAACTCTTGCAAAACATTGGTAGCTTCTTCTTGATTTAAGCATCGTAGGTAAATTCCCTCATGATTTTTCATATAAAGAGCACCAGACCTAATATGATAATTGGAAGATTTAAGTCTCAAGGCTATTCTTTTAGTAGAATTAAGATGTGATGGACACTTACCATTTAATAAAAAATACACAATATCAACATACCAATCATCTTTGGAAATGCGCTCTCCACTTGAATATTGGCATGTGACTTGGGGATTGTTCTCAGCAATTGTTTTCACAAGTCCTTGTCCACGAACTAATTTCATGGGTTGAATTTCAAGGTCAAATTCTTGGATGGTAGAAATCCATTTACCTCTTCTCTCACCTAGCTTGTTTTGCACAAACATGGTTTTGACAGTAGGGTCCGACACAATGGCAAAGACCCTACTATGCACAATGTAATGTCTAAATTTTTTTACTATTTTGAAAAGAGCATACATTTGCTTATCTAGGATGGAATACCTCAATTGAGCATCCTTCAAAGGAGATCTTAGAAAATTTATGGTATTTTCTGTGTTATCTTCACCTTTTTGAGTCAAGACACTCGCAAAAGAGTGTTCAGATGCGAAAGCATAAATAAAGAAAGACTTGGAATAATTTGGACTTATAAGGACAAGGGATCTAGAAATAGAATACTTGATGCTTTGAAAGGCAACCCTACTTTCTTCATTCCATTTGAAATTCACATCCTTTTTGAGCATCTCATTCAGTGGTTTAGCTATCTCAGTGAAGCCAGAAATAAACTTCCTCACGAAATTGATTTTCCCAAAGAAATATCTCAATTCCTTTTTGCTACCTGGGAGAGGCAAGTTTTGGATAGCTTCTATCCTTTGCAGATCAATGGAGATACCTTCTTTTGAAATGATATGGCCAAGAAATCTTCCTTCTGTCACTCCAAAGATGCATTTTTTTGGATTTAAATAAATTTCGTGCTCTTTACACCTTTGGAGAACTTTCCTCAAATCTTTCACATGGTATTTTTTTCCTTTGAAAACATAGGAATTTCATCCATATACACAATGATACATTTACCTATGAGCCCTTTGAATGCATAATCCATGGCACGTTGAAATGTTGTGCCTGCATTTAATAATCTGAAAGGTATTCTTCTATAGGCAAATGTTCCCCATTTGGTTGTGAAGGCCATCTTCATTCTGTCCTTGGGATGGATGAGAATCTGATTGTATCCAGAATACCCATTGAGAAAAGACATCATTTTAGATCCATTCACCGTTTGTAAGATTTCATCAATTGATGGCAGTGGGTAATTATCCTTTTGTGAGGCTTTGTTGAGATTTTTAAAATCTATGCATAGCCTTATCTCTCCATTCTTCTTTCTCACCGAAACAAGATTAGCGACCCAAGTTGAGTGCCTAACGGGAAAGATTATATTTGTGTCCAACAATCGCTTGACCTCTTTCTCTATCAAGGGCTCAAGTAATGGGTTAACCGGTCGTTGTCTTTGTCTGAAGGGTTTAGAATCTGGTTTTAGAGGGATGGTGTGCATAATAACATTTTGATCATACGTTTTCAACTCATTGTAATCCCAAGCAATGCAATCCATGTAATACTTTAGTGTATGTATTATATTTTCCCTCTCATCATCTGTACATGCCTTTGCAATGTACACTTCACACGGATTATCCACACTCCCTATATTGATCAAGTCACATGTATCTTTAGGAAGTGGAACCCTTTCTCCTTTTCTAGCTTTATATCCCATATCAAACATCTTCTCCAATGAAATGATGTTCTTAGGTATCTTGTTGGATTGAAATGTAGCTTCGCTTTCTCCTTCTATTTCTTCTTGCCACCTTTGATCTTCATCAATCACTTGGTTCTCAAAAATACCTGAATTAGTGATAAATTTGAAAATATTTCTATCATTCTTAAAAACTTGCAAGTTTCTAACGTTATCAGGTATCGATGGGCAAGGGACCAACTCAATGGAAACTTCTTGCATTTTTTTATGTCAATCGGATTCAGCATGCCTACAGCGACCACCAGAGAATCAGCTATACAATTTCCTTTCCTAGAAATAAGGGATATATTAAAAGCATAAAATTCCTCAATGAGGTCCCTCACCCTAGTTCTATAAAGGCTCAATCTCTTATTGCGACAGGTATATTGTCCTTTAACTTGTTTGACAACCAACTCCGAATCTCCTAATACTTTCAAACACTTAACCTTATTGCTCAAAGCCAATTGTAATCCAAATATGAGAGCTTCATATTCTGCCACATTGTTAGTGCAAGGAAATTGCAATCTATAGGAAACAAACAATGGTTTACTTCCCAGACAAGTGAGTTTGACTCCAGCTCCTGCCCCTTGTCTTGACTTAGATGCATCAAACTTGAGTAACCATACAAGATTATCTTCTTCAGAAGAGCTACAAGAAACTGTTTCTTTTTGAGTTTGTTCGGTAGCATCAAGAGCATAGAATCCTAACTCAGGTTCAGAAAACTGAACTTCATTTGGCTTTTTGAATTCTGTGATGATTTCCTTAAGCCTTGGCTCATTTTCCACTCTAATTTGATTAGCAATCCCTCTCCAGGGTAGCCACATGTGTGAGAAATCATTGGATAAATAACCATTCAAACTTTTCATCCAATCCCTAGCAAGTAGCATTCCATATTGACTTGGGATATTGACAACCAAAATATCAACTACCTGCTAGACCCTAGGTTCAGAATTGAGTTGGATATTAACATCGTAGAGGGTCCCTACTACATTTACCTCAGACCGATCCAATTGCAAAACCTTGCATTTAGTAGAAATAGGCTCTAGGCCCAGCATTTGACAAAATTTTGAAGGCATGAGATTACTTGTGGCACCTGTGTCCACCAAACAATTGTGCATTTTTTTTCTAGCAATCCTCACAGTCAATAAAAAAGGAGGGACATATTATCTTTCCTTTTGTAAAACCATGTGAGATTCGACTCCCTTTCCTTCCTGTATTTTATTAGTGAAAAAATAGCGAACAAATCTTATTATTCAGCAATGGTTTAAATAAGATTACAAAGGCCGAGAATAGCACACCGACGAAAACAGAAGAGCGTTACAGCATGTAACAGCATGCCAAATGATGTAATAAAAACAAAATAAGTTAAGTACGCTAACATCCCCCTTTATTACATTATTTGGGTAATGTAATAACTAATAGCTATACTAACATCCCCTTACATCATTTTGCAATACAAAGTGAGCTGCGAAACAATTCAAATTTGACACGTCCAAGTGCCTTAGTGAAAATGTTTGCAACTTGAGCATCGATGGGAATGTGCTAAAGTTGAATTCGATGCTTTGGAACTTCATCTCAAATGAAATGACATTGTGTGTCAATGTGCTTTGTTCTTTCATGATGGACTGGATTCTTGATGAGGTTCATAACACCCTGATTGTCGCAAAACAAGTGTATTGGAGATTTTGATGGATGGCCCATACTTGTCAGAATGCGACATAACCATATCACTTCACACACAGCTTCACATGCGGCACGATATTCTGCATCTAATGATGAAATAGCAACCACATGTTGCTTCTTGCTGTGCCAAGAGACAGGACCAGATCCCAGATGAAAAATGTATCCAAAGTTGACTTGCGATCATCAAATGATCCGGCATAGTCGGAGTCCATGTATCCTTGCAAGAAGAATTTGTTTTTCCTCTTGTATTCTAGGCCATATTCCATAGTACCACGGACATAGTGAAGAACACGTTTTGTTGCTTTCCAATGAGTGGTCTTAGGCTCCTGCATGAACCTCGAAAGATAGTTGACAGCAAATACGAGATCTGGCCTAGTATTGTTTAGATATATGAGACTCCCAATCAACTGTCGATAGAGAGTACCATCTACCTGAGGTGAATCATCATATCACGATAACTGAAGTTCATTCTCCATCGGAGTTGCCATTGGCTTGCAATCAGTCATGCGATATTTTTCTAGCAATGTCTTGGCATATTTTTTTCCGAGACACTTTGATGGAGTGCTCCTTCTGGCTGAATTCCAGACCAAGACAGTAATGGAGAAGTCTAAGATCTGTCATCTCAAAATATTTACACAAGTTTCTTTTGACAATGAGAGATCATAGTTTCTAAACTCCCTGTAATGAGCATATCATCAACATAGAGTACAAGCAACACTATCTCAGACCCCTGTTTCTTGAAATAGAGGTTTGCATCTGACGGACATCTCTTAAATCCATGCTGCATAAGGTGATTGTCCATTTTTATATACCAAGCTCGAGGAGCTTATTTCAGACCATATAAGGATTTGACCAATTTGCAAACCTTATGCTCTTGGCCTTCCACTTCAAATCCTTCAGGCTGAGTCATATAGACTTCTTCTTGGAGATCACCATTTAGAAAGGCACTTTTGACATCCATCTGGTGAACTTTCCACCCATATTGTGCTGCCATAGCACACATAACCCGAATTGTGGTCATCCGAGCAGTAGGTGCAAAATTTTCCTCGTAGTCAATGCCTTCTTTTTGAGCATAGCCCTTTGCAACAAGATGGGCCTTATGCTTATCAATTGTTCCATCTGCCTTGTACTTGACTTTATATACCCATTTGCAGCCAATGGGTTTCTTTCCATGCGACAGATCAACAAGCTTCCAAGTTTTATTCTTCATCAAAGACTCATACTCTGTATCCATAGCGGCCTTCCACTGAGGCTCACTAAGAGCATCTTGCACTGATGCGAGTTCAAGATCATCTATGGTAGACATGAACGCCCCGTCATCATCAATATCCATATCCTCTACTTTTGTACTTGGAGTTACAGAAAGTTCCTCAAAATATTGACAAAGATCATCAACCTCACCAGTTTCTTTGTCTTCTTTTTCCTTTTGAGCCATACTGCGTGTACGAGGTCTATCCAAATTCAAATTGGGAGGAGTGGATAAATTTGTGTCTCTGATTGTATTTGTACACCATTTAGGATTCTTCTTCGATGGAGTTGAAGAAGATGTAGAAGTACCTCTTGTCTGTGTTGACGAAGGAATCTTCTCTTCCTTAGATTCCACAATATCTTGGTGTACTTTAGATGTGCTCTGTGATGTGAAAGCTTCATCAAAGACAACATCTCTACTGATATGAATTTTCTTGGTCAAAGGATCTATCAAACGATATCCTTTAGAGTGCTCAGAATAACCAAGAAAAATACATCTCAGTGTTTTCTCATCTAGCTTCTTCCTTTTCTCTTTCGGTATGTGCATGAAAGCGTGACACCCAAAAATACGTAGATGAGATATGGAGGGTTTTCGACCACTCCATGCTTCCTGTGGAGTCATTCCTTTTAGGGCCTTTGTGGGTGCCCTATTCAATAGATACACTACAGTGGTGACAGCTTCTGCCCAATATTGTTGCCCAAGAGTAGCTCCTGTGAGCATACAACGAACCATTTCCATGATAGAATGGTTCCTTCTCTCAGCAACTCCATTTTTCTAAGGATTATAGGCAGTTTTTAACTGTCTCTTGATTCCATGCTTATCTAAGAATGTAAAAAAATCATTAGAGGTAAACTCTCCCCCTCGATCTGAGTAGAGGGTTTTAATAGAAGCTCCTGAATCCTTCTCAACGGATTTCTTGAACTGCTGGAAGAATGCGAAAGCTTCAGATTTCGGTTGGAGAAAGAAAACCCACATATTTCGTGAGTAGTCATCTACGAATAACTAAAAGTACCTCTTCCCTCCACAACTATTGGGTGTGAAAGGACCGCACAGATCTGTGTGAATTAACTCCAAAGGTTTTCTTGCTCTTGTAGAGCTCTTCTCAAATGGTACTTTATGCTGCTTTCCTGCCAGCGATCGAGCACACTGGCAATGTGGCAGAAAGGGAAGGAAGACCCTTTACCATCTCATACTTGCTGATCTCAAGTAAGTAGCCAAAACTAAGATGCCCATATCTCTTGTGCCATATGGAAGTTGCCTCCTTGGTAGAGACATTCATGGCAACATGTGGAGTAGAGATAACATCTAGTGCAAATAAGTCGTGCTTATATGAAGCTGTTGCAATCTGCTTACCCTTCCTGGTAATAGTACAACACTTCTTTCCATTCTCAACATGAAAGTTGAAAACCATATTTCTGTCCAGGATTTGTGTCACTGACAACAAATTGTTGGCCAATCCTGGAACATAGAGGACTTTGTCAATATGAAACTTGCCATCAGGAAGAGTGACTGAAACTATACCCTCTCCCTGAACCCTGTAGGTTTTATCATCGACAATGGTGATAGGTTTGCCCTCTTTGGCCACAAATGATTCAAACCACGATCTATCGCCAGTCATATGTTTGCTAGCTCCAGAATCGACATACCAAACAAGATCCCTCTGTGTGGAATCTATGGTAGTCATGAGCACCTTGTGTGCCCATTCAAAATCTAAGTTAGATTCTTCAACAGCAACATTCACCTGGGGTTGCTTGTTTTTATTTTGTGGTTTGTTTTGGCCTTTCTACTTGTTCTTATGCCAACACTTGTTGGTGTCATGGTTGTCTTTCTCACAGATCTTGCACCACATCTTCTTCTGTTGAGGTTGTTTGCCTTTTCCTTTCGTATCCTGTTGAGAATTTCCTCCTTTCTAAAATTTGCCTCTTTTTTGCCCATTACATTTCTTCCTAGAACCCTGCCTGTTGGTGTATAGGGTTGTATTGGAAGAATCATCCTTGTGAAGTTGGCATGCCTCCTATTGTTGAAGCAGATTGACCAACTCGATGTAGGTAATTTGTCGTTGAGACACCTAGATGGAGGTTATCAACATATCAAATGAATAAGGTAAAGCTCTCATCACAAGTGAAATGAGAAGCTTTTCGTCCACAGTATCTCCCAAATAATTCAATTTCTCTTTCAATTCAGACACTCGCACGTAGAAGAGTTCAACTGCTTTCACCCTGTCTCAAACTCAGGTTATGAAGTTGTTGTTGAAGATGAAGAATGGTGGAATAATTATTCCTCTCATAGATGGTTCTAAGGGCATCCCATGCCTCTTTACCACTTGCTTTGTCAGCTATATGAGGTTGCACTTCATCTAAAACAGCAAACAAAATGAGCACCTTTGCTCTACTGTCTTTCTTGTCAAAAGCTATCTGATCTGCGGAAGGACCTGTGGATCCTACTGTTGGTGAATGCCTAGTTGCTACTCTAGTAACAATATCCCACAAATCTTCCATTTGGATAATTGCCTTCATCTTATGTTTCCATGGTGTATAATTTGGACCTTTCAATAACTGATGCGGATCAGTCATCAACTTTGCAACAGTGGCCATAGTGAAGGTTCCTTATATCACCAATTGGTCCCCCTTTCAATATACCTTTTGCTAGGCCGTTATACCATACAAAATACCTGCCCTTACATGAGGTAAACTATAGGTATTTAGAAATATCAACAAAAATCACCCGCCCTTACATGAGGGAGACTATAGGTGAGTTTTAGAGATCATACGATACGTGGAACATAAGCGGTACTGAAAGGGAATCGCCTTGTTGATGGCACCTACCATAGAAGATTCTTCTCATGCGTGGGGCATAACTTCCCCTAAAAACTATGAAGAATACTTCGTCAGGATTTACGCCTAAACACAAGTGCGATAAAGGGTAGTGGATGGAATAAAAAAATGGAAAAAAATGGCAAACTTATCTCTCCCCGACGATTTATAGAGAACAAGCTCAGACGTCATTGTAGCAGCTATATTAGGTGGCGGATATAGTAGCCAAATCATGACAGCTTTACCTGTAAGTGCTGGCCAGAGGTATCACAAATACCGAATGTTGCAGTGCAATAAATTGCACGGATGGGTTTTAATTATTCCGGGGACTTAGGGAGTGTTTTGATTTTAATTTTTAATGTTATAGTGCAAAAATGAAATATGCAACATACAACAAAAAAAATGCCCACAAGAATAACCCACAAGGTGTCGGTCACAGCCGAAAATGCACCTTTTACAATTCGCCAAATTGCCTTTTCAAAAAATTACTCACAATCCCCCTTTGATTTTTTGAAAAAATATCCCCCCTTCAAAAAAAAATTTCTTTAACAAAGCATTTTAATAATTATTATTTATTTAAAGTTAAAACAAATAATTTTAATTTATATAGTTTTAAAAAACTTATGAAAAATAAATTAAAAATTAAATTTTAATTTATAAAGTTTTTAAAAAACTATTAAAAAATAAATTAAAATTAAAAATTTTAACTAAAAAAAATAATTATTATAAAACCTTTGAAAAATAAAAATTTATACCTTTGGGGGGAGTCGGCGGGATTTGAACCCCCGACCTGCAGGCTCCCTGAGCCTTACCGCACAGCTCACTGCCAAGTGAGCTAGCGGGCTGATCCGAAGGGATCACTGGAGCCCTTCGTATTTCCTTCCTCAGCCTGCCCGAGCCCTCTGCCACCTCCTCTGCAAGTCGCGGTCCGTCACGCGGCTTCCTCCGCGCACTGCTGCTTGGACGCTACTGCGTGTTTTGGGGGGGGGTCTGCTGTGCTTTTTTTTTTTTTTTTGAACTGCGCCTCCCGCGCGATTTTCGTTCAACGGGGGGGGGAGGTCCCTCACTCCCTCCTGGACGCGGGGCGTCGCGTCTGCGCAGACGTCTGACTGTCCGTGTGGAGCCGACCTCCCCCTCAACGGGGGGGTGGACGTCCCCCTCCTTCCTGCGTAGCGCATGCGCTGTGTTCCTACGACGCAGCACGTCGAGCTGAAATCCACAGAACACTTCCTCCTCCAATGGGGAGGGGGGGAACGACGATTGTCCCTCCTCCTCGTCGTGGCATGTGAAACTGTCCCCCTCCTTGGTGACGTCTGCGCGCATTAGGGAGCGGACCGGACTCTCGTGCCTCTGCACGCAGGGGGTGCTGTGCTTCACGACGCTCACAGGTCGCACGGAAGGGAGCAGACCTCCTGCATCCATTTTTTTTTTAATTCTTCGCCAAACGAATCCTCTGCCCAGCAAACCCAGAGAAAAAAAATTTCTCCGGCTGCCAATTCCAGAGTGACGAAAAAATTTCTCCGCCTGGCAATAAAAAAATTTCTCCGCCTACTGGCCGAGCTTCTCTGCTTCCGCTTCCACCTTCACCCTTCACGCCACTGGCTCTGATGCCATGAAAAAATAGCGAACAAATCTTATTATTCAGCAATGGTTTAAATAAGATTACAAAGGTCGGGAATAGCACACCGGCGAAAACAGAAGAGCGTTACAGCATGTAACAACATGCCAAATGATGTAATAAAAACAAAATAAGTTAAGTACGCTAACAATTAGGTGAGCCCAAAGCCTTTATCAATGCTTCCTTTTGTCCAGGCAACCTAGCCACCTCTAAAAATGAAAGGCTAGATTTGGACTTCTTTAAATCCTCCACTATGTCATAAGTTGACTTCTCAGGCTTCAATGTTTTTTGTGTGTCCTTAGACGTTTCTCTTCTAGATGGAGGAGAGGGATTATTATCAGCCTTAGCATCGGGAGGAAGAATATAATTGTTTGGTGGAGTTGAGGATGTTTTAGGGGCTTTGGACTTACTCCTCAAATGGTATCCATGGTTCCCATTTTTAAATTCTCTAAAAGCCTGCACTTCCTATTCCAAGATCTCATCCACTTCTTTCTCATTCTCACTCTCTTGATGATATCGAGTTTCCACCACCAAAATGTTGTCCTCTCCTTGTTGATTTTGGGGTGGACCCTCATTTGGCACAAGTTCCAAATCATCCACTTGAGCTTGGAGACAATGGGTATACCTAGCAATTTTGGGACAATTCCTTTCATTATGCTCCTTCATATTATGCAATCTACACCCCTTTTCCTACATGAAATCAAAAATATTAATAATGGAACTAGAGTGACTTGGTCATGTAGAAGTATCTATATGATTAGCAATAGGGGAAGGCACACCCCCATTGTTTGGCTTCGTATTCCAATGTCTCCCTCTATTGTTGAAATTTCAATTTGGGTGAGGGGCATGGGATTCATACTTCTATTTTTGAACCAAATCATTACTCAATTTGTGAACTATATTTTTGAGTTCTTCATCATCTAAATAAATCTCTTTTGGTTGAGCTATATTATTGCTAGTTCCAATAGGATTTGCGTAATTGGTGAGATCTTAACTTAACATTTGAGTTGGATTTTGAACCCCTTGATTTGCGTAGGGATTCACACTTTGAATCAGAATTGGATTGAGGAAAGGAACTATAGCCTGAGAATTAACCGAATTGGCTCCTTGCATAGTCTGCTAACTAGTTTGCAAAAATGAAGGAATGGGGGGAATGGATGTGATTGGTTGAATTGGAATGGGTGCATAAGCGGGTGTTGATGAATATGGTTGTTGATAAGGCAAAGCATTTATGCCTGATATTTGCGGTGCCATGATCTGATTCATCATAGGATCTTGACCATATGGACCATATTGTCCTACCATAGGCATCTGGAAAAACCCATAACTCTGTGGTGTCATTTGTTGTTCAATGGTCATAGCTTCATCGTAGGCTAGAGCAAGCGTGGTAACTTGAGTATTTCACCTTGCAAACATTGCCGTCAGAGGATCCAATGCCCCAAAATATATTTGCAAAGCTACTGCGAGATCAATGGCAAAATGCCGAATTGCTCTATTATAGCACTTCTGAAATCTCTGATTAAAGGTTCGGATTGGCTCACCCTGGCCTCTTTTGCATGTAATGAACTGATTATAGATGATTGTGGGATCTAATGGTGACCTGAATTGGTTAACAAAAGCATCCTCTATTTGCATCCATGACGTAATGGAACCAATAGGTAAGCAAATATATCATTCATAAGCCACTTGGTCTAGGATCAAGGGGAAGAGTCTACAAGCCACGTCTTCATGTTGGACTTGCAATATTATCAAAACATCCCTATAGGCTTGAATATGTTCTTATGCGGTCCTTGGGCCATCTGGTTTGTATTTGGGAAAAAATATCTCTATATTCTTAGGGATCTCATTAATATCCCCTGCAATATTCAAAGGAATGTTATTGGCTCTATACCAAGGAGGTGGTGGAGGTTGGGCCATTTGATTCAAAATCGATGATGATAACCCTACAAGAACCGTGGAAATGGTACTAATAATTGGTACACTAGTGGCAGATAACACCACCGGTGCAAGTCCGCTAGATGCACCTGAAATAGAAGGATCTTCTGTAACAAGGCTATCTGGCGGGATCACAATTTGTTCGGTTTTATTCCTTGGATTCCTATGAGTGAGTGAGAGGCTTTGGAATATGGTTTCCTCAGTTGTTTTGGACCTAGTTGTGATGCAATGCAGTGGGTCCAGCTTTTAAATGACTACAAAACCTGACAAAACTCTCAATACCTCAAAGAAAACCTGCGACACAGAAAAATCCTGCAATTAATGAAATTCAAAGAAAAATCAATTTGTTAGTCATGAGTGAAAGAAGGAACCATGACAAAGCAGTATTCTAAAATTTTAGTTTCTGATTCACTAGATCGCACATGCACAAGTGAAGAGCATGCTCCTCGTGTTGTAGGATTTCTGATTCACAAGATCACATTACACGCAAGTGAAGAGCATAATACCAACAACGAATACATTTTAGACAAAAAATAATTCCTTACAAATAAGCATGAAATTGACTAGCAAATATCAAACCAAAATTTTTAAAATCAAATCAAAACACATTATTCCTATCTGAACAATCAAAAGCGTTAGAACAATGCATAACAATTCATGTCCTCCTTTTAACACTACAAGGTTGTGTTGTTAAAATAGGGCTAAAGATAATAATCAATAGGGCATGAAATATTCAAAATTTAAATCCCTATAGCATTTAAATCACTCTGAAATAACACAATTCAGGCCCTTCTTCTAGCGCCAATCTATTGAGTGGTATTTTCACCCAGTCATGAAAGTACACTCTTATTTAGGATTTGGGTTCCAAATCCCCTCTTGCAAAGAATTCAAACAAACAACTTCTCCAAGGTCTCCGTTGTATTAGCATTTGCAACTGTGTATTAGTAATCTCAAATAAAGATAATCAATTTAAATGCTTGGAACACCTTAGTGATTGCAAGTAACTATAAACAAGGGGCAATGTTGGTTTATTTCATCATGAAACTTTAATGACTGTTCATTGTTTTTTGGATTTTGAATTTTTTAAATGTTTGTTTAATGCCTGAAAATAAGTTAAAATTTCTAGAAAAAATAAAATGCAAAAATGAAAATGAAATGCAAAAAATGAAGATAAAATGCACTCAGTATGATGCTATCATGTTCCGAAAAAACCAAAGATGTGAGGTCTTCATGCATGCAACCTAAGCTATTTGGAAAAACAAGCACAATCCCCATAGAATAAGTGCTAGTTCCTAGGGTGTGAAATAAAATTTAGATTTTAAATATTCGCCTAATGTAACCCAAAAAAAATGGGATTAACATTATCTATTTATTCGAAATCTAAAAAAATGAAAGAATAAACATTAAATCCATAGCATGCAAAGAAACTCTCCTTATTTATTGCCCACAAGATGCAAATTTCTAAAAAATTCTGCATTAAAAATATGTCATTTTACAATAGCAAAATTTATGGTTTTCCCAAACCAGTCTGTGGAAGAAAAACAACTTAAACAAGTCCAGAATGACCTTTTCGCCTTCAAATCTGCTACTCTGTTCATAGAAATTTTTGACCCCCTTTCTGCTCTCTTTGAATAGCGTATTTAAACTTTTGAAAAAATTGCTTCTCCTTCCATGATGGTTAATTTCATTTTCTGATGATTGCTCGTTTCACCTTCCCTGACTACGTGTGCTTTGGTTTCCATTTTGTGGCCCTTCGCTGCGTTTTCTCCACATGGGCTTGCGTTCGTTTCCCTCCATGCCTAACGACCATCTTAAATTATTTCAAATCATTAAATATTTCTTATGTAATGCTTTGTATTGTTCATTGGATTTTGTCCTTATATCCGCATCACTATGCAAGTCCGTTACCTTGGCGAAAATGGAACATGTCGTGATATCGCGACACCTTTGCCTCCTTGCTCACTTTTGTTGCTTTTAGCCGTGAAAATGGAACATGTCGCGATATCACAACACTTTTCTTTCTAGTTATTTCTTTTCTCATTTGGTCATGAAAATGCGACATGTCGCGATATCGCGACACTTTTTATTTCTTCCCTCTCTCTTTGCTTTGAATCGTGAAAATGCAACATGTCGCGATATCGTGACACTTTTTCTGTATGACCATGAAAATGCAACATGTCATGATATCATGACACTTTTCTTTTCTTGTTCTTTCTTGTCTTGTTTGGTCACGAAAATGGAACATGTCGCGATATCGTGACACTTTTTCTTTCTTCCCTCTCTCTTTGCTTTGAATCACAAAAACGCAACATGTCGCGATATCGTGACACTTTTTCTCTTTTGGCCATGACGGTGCAACATGTCATGATATCGTGACACTTTTTCTTTGGCCGCGACGATGCAACATGTTGTGATATCGTGAAACTTTTTCTCCTTTGGCCGTGACGGTGCAACATGTCACAATATCACAACACGTTTTCTCCTTTGGCCGCGATGGTGCAACATGTTGCGATATCTTGACACTTTTTCTCCTTTGGCCGTGATGGTGCAACATGTCGTGATATCGCGACACTTTTTCCCTTTTGGCCATGATGGTGCAACATGTCGTGATATCATGACACTTTTTCTCTTTTGGCCATGATGGTGCAACATGTCACGATATCGTGACACGTTTTCTCCTTTGGCCACAAAACTGCAACATGTCACGATATCAAGACACTTTTTCTATTTTGGCTGAAACTACAACATGTCATGATATCGCGACACTTCTTTTCCTTGTGGTGTTTTGCTTTTTTCCTTTATCTTTAGCCTATGGGCCACTTCAGTCTTCTTGGAACACATGCAAAAAATGTGGGTCCCCAATTTTGGGGTACGTTGTGGAGTAGCCACAACACTAATAACAATGGTTATCACCACTATTCAAATCCATTTCTCAAAAAGAAAAACAAAAAAAGAAAAATATACAGTGATTTTCATCACTATGCATGAGAGCAAGTTTCCCAATAAGTTGAGAAACTGAATAACGCTTGAGGTTGAATCCTTGGAATTCTCAATATTCAAAACATCATCTATGTGATCCTCATTACAGGTTTGGTGTATGGCATACCTAGAAATGGTGGTATCCTAAATGCATGACGATATGTATATCATATTAGATTTGCCTGTGAGCAGACCAATGTTTGCTCAGATCTATTGAATTTGCAAATCATCAAGCTACGGGTAATTCTATCCCCCAAAGAGCAAGCCAACTACATTGCCCTTCTCAAAGAGAAGAAGGAGATTTTTGCATGGTCCTACAAAGACATGCCGAGACTAGACCCACAGCTAGTCATGCATAATCTAACGCTTGATCTAACAGTCAAGCCAATAAACAAAAAATATGTTAGATGCATCCAACAGTAGCCTTAATGGCCAAAGATGAGCTACAAAAGCTGTTGGATGCATATTTTGTCATCTGCATCGATTACCCACCATGGTTGTCTAACATGGTTCCCATCAAAAATCCCGATGGGAGGATTCACATATGCACTTATTTTTGATATCTAAACAAAGCGAGTCCTAAGGATGATTTTCCCTTGCCAAGCATTGACACATTGGTAGACACTATAGTGGTCCATGAAATGCTCTCCCTCATAGATGGTTTCTTGGGATACAATCAAATTCATATCAATCTCAAGGACCAACTAAAAATGGCATTCACAACGCCTTGGGGGACATTTTGTTAAAAGGTCATGCCTTTTGGCCTTAAAAATGCTGGCACCACCTACCAACGTGCCATGAATTACATCTTCCATTATTACATGCACAAAAATTTGGAAGATTACATGGATGATTTGTTGGCCAAATCTCTTGTACGCCCGGATGATCTCGATGACTTAAGCAAGATCCTCGATGGCCTCTTAGAACATAGAGTCAGACTAAACCCCAAGAAGTGCGTCTTTGGCATCACATCTGGAAAGCTCTTGGGTTACATATTATCCAAATGAGGAATTTATGTGGATCCACACAAAGTCAAGGCAATCCTTGAAATTCTTCCCCCAACTACCATCAAGTAGCTCAGAAGTCTACAGGGAAAGGTCACGTCGATCAAGCGCTTCATAGTGCAGCTATCTAAAAAATGTCGACCCATGAATAAATTATTGCATAAGGGGGTCACATTTCACTGGGATGACAAGTGCTAGTTAGAATTTGATGATATTAAACAATACTTGGCTTCACCACTAGTATTGGCACCACCTAGACCAGAAGTGTCGTTCTACTTATACATCTTAGTTTGAATAGCGTATTTAAACTTTTGAAAAAATTGCTTCTCATTCCATGACGGTTAGTTTCATTTTCTGATGACTGCTCGTTTCACCTTCCCTGACTGCGTGTGCTTTGGTTTCCATTTTGTGGCCCTTCGCTGCGTTTTCTCCACATGGGCTTGCATTCGTTTCCCTCCGTGCCTAACGACCATCTTAAATGATTTCAAATCATTAAATATTTCTTATGTAATGCTTTTTCTTGTTCATTGGATTTTGTCCTTATATCCGCATCACTATGCAGGTCCGTTACCTTGGCGAAAATGGAACATGTCGTGATATCGCGACACCTTTGCCTCCTTGCTCACTTTTGTTGCTTTTAGCCATGAAAATGGAACATGTCGCGATATCACGACACTTTTCTTTCTAGTTATTTCTTTTCTCATTTGGTCACGAAAATGCGACATGTTGCGATATCATGAAACTTTTTATTTCTTCCCTCTCTCTTTGCTTTGAATCGTGAAAATGCAACATGTCGCGATATCGTGACACTTTTTCCTGTACGACCGCGAAAATGTAACATGTCATGATATCACAACACTTTTATTTTCTTGTTCTTTCTTGTCTTGTTTGGTCACGAAAATGGAACATGTCGCGATATCGCGACACTTTTTCTTTCTTCCCTCTCTCTTTGCTTTGAATCATGAAAATGCAACATGTCGCGATATCGTGACACTTTTTCTCTTTTGGTCATGACGATGCAACATGTCGCGATATCATGACACTTTTTCTTTGGCCGTGACGATGCAACATGTAATATCGTGAAACTTTTTCTCCTTTGGCCGCGATGGTGCAACATGTCACGATATCATGACACGTTTTCTCCTTTGGCCATGATGGTGCAACATGTTGCGATATCGTGACACTTTTTCTCCTTTGGCTGTGATGGTGCAACATGTCGTGATATCGCGACACTTTTTCCCTTTTGGCCGTGATGGTGCAACATGTCGCGATATCATGACACTTTTTCTATTTTTGCCGTGATGGTGCAACATGTCACGATATCGTGACACCTTTTCTCCTTTGGCCACGAAACTGCAACATGTCACGATATCACGACACTTTTTCTATTTTGGCCGTGAAACTACAACATGTCACGATATCACGACACTTCTTCTCCTTGTGGTGTTTTGTTTTTTTCCTTTATCTTTAGCCTATGGGCCACTTCAGTATTCTTGGAACACATGCAAAAAATGTGGGTCCCCAATTTTGGGGTATGTTGTGGAGCAGCCACAACACTAATAACAATGGTTATCACCACTATTCAAATCCGTTTCTCAAAAAGAAAAACAAAAAAAGAAAAATAAACAGTGATTTTCATCACTATGCATGAGAGCAAGTTTCCCAATAAGTTGAGCAACTGAATAACACTTGAGCTTGAATCCCTAGAATTCTCAGTATTCAAAACACCATCTATGTGATCCTCATTACAGGTTTGGTGGATGGCCTACCTAGAAATGGTGGTATCCTAAATGCATGACGATATGTATATCATATTAGATTTTCCTGTGAGCAGACCAATGTTTGCATGTGGATGAGCTAGCTTATGGTACCTTAGATTGTCCTGTGGATTCATCTTACTAAATACAACAACAAAGATTAGTGGAGATAATTAGGTGATCCTCAGTACAGGTTTGGTTGACAGCCTATCTGTCATTGGCGGTATCCTGACAAATACTACATAAACGAACTCAATTGCACACACAGGGATGTGAAATAACTTGGTCAAACTCAAGTTTGATTTGTACCTTACTCAAAAGTCTTGTGAGATAAATGTAAAGTCTTGTCCAGTTAATTAAAATATCTGAATCTAAGAAAACCTTAACTATATTTTAAAATAACTGGTATATTTCATTACTTACATCACCATAAGAAAATATGAAAAAATACAAAAACAATATTATCACATGCAAAGTCATTCCACAAAGCAATCAGATCATACAGAAAGCCAGTAACTCCTGTACAGTCTATGGTGCCATCGACAAGTTACCACCAATCATTTCAATCATTCCATATGCATACATCATATCATTAGAAACATCACATTCATATTAACACATGCATACATCATCTTAAATAAATGTGCATAAAAAGAAACAATAAATCATGACAACTATATAAACACAAAGAAAATTCATGTATATATATATATATATATCATCAAAATGCTCATAGGCTACAATAAGTCAGGCCCCTGACCTAGTAAAACAAAGCAAAATCTCAAAAACCACCAAGCCTAGGGCATCGAACACCATGATCATGTAGGATCAGTGTGACGAGAACTCCCCCCATGGTGTGGGTCCTATACGACCTCTCAGGGTGGCTGCTGCTAGCCCCCGCATCATGCCCACTACCACCTCCCTCATCCAACCACCTATAATGAGAAGATGTTGATTGCTCAGTATCACTGTCTCTCGTACGACCTGAAGACCCACCTCCAAGGAGCTCAAGTAACCACCCATCGAGGTAGACAATCTCTGCCTCCAAATCCATTTGATGCCAAAACCAATCCACATCTCATCGATGGTACGTAGCCACTACATCATTACACTATGTCAAATGAGTTCACAGGAGATCCCTCTACCACGTAGCATCTATATCCCCATCTCACTGGTGGTACACAACGAATGCGTTCTCCGACTCTACAAACTAAGTTCGTAGGAGATACCTCTCCTGCAAAGCCTCCCTGAGTTCCTCATTCCACCTCCGAAGTAGATCATCCATTCATGCTATCTCAACATGATGCCTCACCTCCACACCCTCTAGGACTGCCTGAGGCATAGGCATATCTAGCACGACTGGCTTCTCTGGCTCCCATTACTCTAGGAAATCCTACATATTCGGCTAATTCAGAATCCCAAAATCATCCCCCCCAAAGATATCAACCTCCACCATGTCTGCATCCTCGAGTGGAGCCCCCAACCCTCTCTCGATGCCTCTACAGCCTCACCACCTATTTTTGTACCCTCTAGACCCCCTAGAGGCCCTTGCCTCACCACTACCACAATGTCCACCATTGGTCGTACTTAGTGGTCACCACGATGTTGTCCATGTCAGGGAAATCGATCATAGGATCTAACTCTTCCCCAAGTGACTCGATGATAGGCCAGGCTAGAGTCCTCTCATCACCCCGACATCGATAGATCAAGGGCTCACCAAGAAACCCCTAGTGCACCCCAAACTATCATGTCACTCGAACGTATGGGAAGTACTCCTGCTCGATATCGTGCTGCCCTATCAGCCATATCCCCCTGTGCACCCATCGGAGCCACTCTCTAGCCTCAAGCTAGGTTGGAAAGTCCAGGTATGGGCGTCAGAACACCTCCCCTGGAGAAAGCCGAGCGAAGGCATCAACATAGTGCCCTACGACACCGGCCCACCACCGACTCTACCCCTGCTCCTTAGACTACCACCATAGAGCCACATAACCTATCTCCTTGTCAACCATCTCTACCCATGTGGTCCACGACAAATATTTTGGCCACTCCACCACTATGTGCTGCCACCCCTAGCACTGCAACATGTAGCTACACCAAATCCCCTTCCACCTCTAAAAGCAGACCTTGTACAACTCATCATAAAGCATTGCTAAAAGCGTCTGTCCCCACCTCATAATCAAAGGTGCCTCTATCGAACACTCGACCAATATTAATACTACCTCCAGTAGGTTCCACGAGAACCTCATGCCTGAATATTCGGGCAACAACATGTTGGATATGAGGGTCATCATTAATGCATGTCTCACCCCCAACATGCCCCTCTCTAGCCACCATCACACCAAGATACCACCAATCAGGTAATCTCCCTCTACCCGCTCCACCGGACTATCCACCCCCATCTCCACTCCATGCTCGAAGCACTGTGTCAGCACAGTAATCTACTGATCACATGGCATAGTCTAAATTGGCAGCCCATCTATCAGAATCCATAGAATTTGATAGGCATCCTCTAGCGTCATCGTCATCTACCCTATTGGGAGATGAAAGACATTAGTCTGGGTATCCCACAAGTTGATCAGGGCCGTCAGATAGGCCCGATCGCCCACCACAGGCTCTAGCTGAGTAACCTGCTTGAGCCCAAGGGCATCAAGCCACTTCCAGTCAACCATAGTCAGCATCTCCCATGCTTAAAAAAATACTGTAGGCACACGGTATGGACTCTTCACAACCTGCAAAAAAAATACAAATCAAAAACATTAAAACATGACAAAACAAACAAAAAAAAACTTGTGCAACACTAAAAACAATATACAACAATGTATGCAAATTGTATTGATAAATACATTTTAAAAATTGTATAGCAATAGTAACAATATTGTACAGAAAAAAAAATTACAAAATTCCAATCTAGGGTTTTTAACCTTATTTTGCATCCAAAAAACAAACACATCACAAACATTTTAACCTAGGGTTTTAAACCTAGTTTAAACTTAAAAATACAAAAATAGTTAACCTAGGGTTTTCATCCTAGTTTACACTAACAAAAACAAAAACATTAAAACAAACAGTTAACCTAGGGTTTTCATCCTAGTTTAAACTGACAAAAATACAAAAAAAAATTAACAGTCTAACCTAGGGTTTATAATTCTAGTTTAAACTACAAAAAAAATCAAATAAACTAACAACTAGGGTTTCCAAATCTAGTTAAACAAAAATAAAAAATTTACCCTAGGGTTTTCATTTTACTGTAACTCTAAAAATATAGCACACAATAAAAGTTTTTAGTTTCTAAGGTTTAACATTTGTCTAAAACTGATAAACAATAGACACAAAACATAAAAATATTTTTTTATGCTAAGTTTTCAATCTTAGTTTAAACTAGGGTTTTCTTTTTAGCTTAAAACAAAAAACAAATTCACACATAACAACACACATTTAACTAGGGTTTTCATTTTTAAATTGAAAAACAAAATACAAAAGAAAAAAGAACAAAAATGAATTGCAATTTTAAAACTATAACACCAACCAAAATACAGAGGAGGATCACTTACCGGTCTTGCTTCGGCTCTGCCACTTGATGATCCGGTCCATCAACTCATGGTGTCCGATAAATTTGATAGTGCTCTGCTACGTGCTCGACCTTCTCCTCCTCACAGCTCCCAAACGCCAAGAAAAACAAATGCAAATGAGCCCAAAACCTAGTTTTAGCCCTTAAATAGGTTTTTAGGCCTGTAATCGTTCCCCCTAGGATGAGCACTCTAGTTAGTGCTCTTCCCACACTGGGACGATTACTAAACTGGTATTTGTCCCACCCAGGGACGATTATAGAGCAAAAAAATCAAAAACATCAAAAACTGCACCAAAATGCACAAAAAAAAAGCAATAAACTTGTCGATCAAAGGGGCTTGTGCACCTGCAATTTTTGGCATGCAAAACAGATGTTGGGGTGACAAATTGTCACTATACTACTCCCTAAGAAGGCTACCATAGCTAGAACGCTCCACAAAGAGGACAAATTTTTGACAATTTTAGCTCCAAAATACGTCACAAAAAGGGTTCACACCCACCAAAAATAGGTTAGAATGTTCAAAAACTACATAAGAAATCAACAACAAACAATTGAAGGCACCCTTACAAAAGTCATCTTGGGTCAAGTGACTCGTCGCTTTTCTCATGTCGGTCATTCCCTCATCGATTCGTCGCCTGAGGGGGTAGTCACACTTAGTCACCAATCAACAAAAACACACCCAATCAAAGAAATGGCACGCATTCAAAGTATCATTGGCAAAGACAATCATGCCCATGCTTGGGGCATCAAACAAGCAATAATCATAAGTTGATCAAACACTTGGCATTCTATAATCATGAACTCAAGGTTCCCACAGACAAAAGGTTGCGCCATTTGCCTATTCATGACTGAACAATGTCCAAGATCAAGTAACACCTCACTAAAAAAAGGTTAACACTTGAACTAAGCTCCTTAGCTCGTCAGAAGAAAGGATTCAAGAATGCATGCCCTTTCCATACTTGGGGCATTAAGAGTTGGTTAGGTTATTGAGAAACCCTAATAATTAGTGCTTTGGTTATCTATTTTTGCTCAGCACTGCGCCATGCATAGCACATCCCAAAAAGGGGCATCTATAGACACCAAAAAAACACCAATCCAATTATGTGATGACAAGCACTAATCGAATTGACATACACAGCCCCTAGGGTAGCCTCGAGTGGTTAAACAGTGGTCGTAACCACTCCCACATTAGTTTGGAAGGTCAAAGGTCATTTTTGAAACTTTTTAGCACTTTGCTCCCTACTCGTCCCACCCAGGGACAATTACAAATTGGTATTCATCCCACCCTAGGGTGATTACAAATTGGTATTCATCCCACCCTGGGATGATTATCAGCATTCATCCCAGGGTGGGGCGAATAGCAGGTTTGACTGGAAAAAAGTCAAACCTCGACAGGCCCGCCACTTAACTGCACCTTCAGGGCATGCAATTGTGAGGAACGACTTCAAATCAAGGAGAGGGACTTCAGTAAAGCATACCTTGATCATGGAGGCCTCATGAAAAGAGACTCTAAATTAGGGAATAATATTTTCTCCCAAAATAGGGCAAGCAAGTCAAGTGGTGCCCTCGCATGCGCATTCAAAGAGAGATACCCTAGGTCTATAAATTGGTGAGTCTTATCACCCCAAAAAAGGAATAGAGAGGAGCATTCGGAGCAATGAAGTGCTGCCAAATCAAACCCTTACCCTCATTGTGCTTTTACATCCTTGATATCTCTTTTGGAAGGGAGGTTATTAGGTGATTATTGGAAGCACAATCCGGACCCAAACCCAAACATTTGGCCACAATATCCCACCAAATTTGCCAACACAACCCCATAAGAGGTTTTGGACCCATATCAAGTGGATTGGTGATGAAACTGAGTCCCAAACAGTGGGCATCCTGCCCCCGGGCGCCCCCCGCACTGTTGCAGTTCTAATCGCCCCACCCTGGAGAGATTAGAAATATGTGGTAGATTTCCCTAATTTTTCTTTTGCATTTGATTTTAGGTTACCTACATATGTTGTCATTTAAATTTCATGTGATTCTGACAATTTTTGATCATGCTTTTGTTATTTCCCGCTTTCACTAACATGTAGGGAGAATCATCATATTATGGGTGATAGAGGCCAAATTGACAAAATCCGACCATCTGGGTCATCCCAAAATACCCCGTTTTACCTAACCCCAACTTTTCAGGTGATTTGGAGGCCTTTGGACCAGACATTTAGGAGGTGGCTTTCGAACAGGTTATGACAGTCCTAATCGTCCCACCCCAGAACGATTAGAAATATATGCAAGATTTTTGGACTGTTTCTTTTACAGTGGCTTCCTGGTAATGTTTTATTGCTTTTGTCAAATTTTCAACTCATTTTGATATGTTTTAGTTATCGTTTTAATCATTTTATGCATGCACTAACCGCAGGCCTTGGGGATTGCATGTTTCTCTTCATCCACAGGTGTTACTAATCCTTTTCTATCTCTATGAACGCAAGATATTGACACTAGAGGAGCAACAAGGAATCAAATATGCATTTACTCAAGCGACGACGATATTTGGCCTGCCCACTTTACATGTGGGCATGCGAAAGAAAGCTTACCAGTCCGTGGTGTAATAGAGCCCTACTTAACGCTCCTAGCCCCCAAAAAGGGAGGAGACATATTGTAACCCAATTTTAAAGAAAATTAATAAAAAGTGTTGTACTTGACATTTGCTTTCTATCTTGTTTCAATTCGTTTACGTTTATCTCCTTTAATGCATTTCAGTTCGTAGGACTTAGCGTTACGTTTCGCTTTGGCATACATCGCACTTGGCATTTCCGTTTTTTTTCCGTATCCTTGTGCTTTTATAATTATTATTTAATAATACTAATAAAAATATATATTTTTTTTTTATTTTTTAATTATTTTAAATTAATTATGAAAAATTATATATATATATATATATATATATATATATATATATATATATATATATATATATATATTCTTATGTACAAATTGAACAAACCTAATACTAAAACTAAAAAATATAAATATAAATTCTAAAGTTCAATAATGTGAAATAAGGTTTAGACATTAGAAACTACTCTACATTATTACAAGACATGTCTACTCATAAAATTTTAGTAATATATGTATATATTTATTAAACATATAAATAATAATTATATATATAATCCATTGATGTAAAGGATTTGGAGAGCAAAATCAAGAGGCCCCAGGTTCAAGTATCTCCCCTAACATGTTGCGAATATACTATGTACAGAAGGTTACAAATAAAATAAAATAAATATAAATATATATATCAATAAATAAGTAAAGAGAATTCTTTATTCTTTAATTTTTTTTTAACACATAATCCACATCATTACACAAATGACATGGTTTGAATTAACACACAATTCACATCATTACACAAATGACATGGTTTAAACCTTGAGAAGCCAAAGTTCTACCATTGTTACCACCAAACTTCTTTAAATTATTTTCAAATAAAAGCTCTAAAAATAAAATTAGATCCTTTGTCATTACTTCCTAGTAACAAAATAAAAATAAAAATAAAAATAATAATAATAATAATAATAATAATAATAATAATAATAATAATAATAATATTTAATTTTTATTTAATAATACTATTAGGTGAAGGTCCAGGGTTCAAATTTAGAGTCTCTTTAATTTTTTTAACACATGCAATGCACATCATTACACACCTGACAGGGTTTGAACCTTGAGAAGCCAAAGTTCTACCATTGTATTCTTCCTAGTGAACTTCTTTAAATTATTTTCAAATAAAAGCTCTAAAAAAAAATTAGATCCTTTGTCATTACTTCCTAGTAATAAAAAAAATTAATTTAAATAAATGTATTTAATTATTATTTAATAATACTATCCAGATAAAGGGGAGTTTCATCCAACTCATCCCTAGTCCATTTCTTTGTATTTTCAATGGTGTAAAAGTTTTAAATTAATTGTGGCATGGTGGTTATAGGGACGAACTATGCGAAGGGTTTTTAAGAAGGGACAATACAAAATATTGTTCTGTGTTGGCCTATTATAAGAAATTAGAATAAATTAAAAAAATTCATATTCTTGTTATGTAAAAATTGAATAGCCCTAACACTAAAACTTAAAAAATTGTAAATAAATATTCTAAACTTTGAATGTAAACTTTGAAATAATGTTTAGATATTAAAAACTACTCATTAAATATATGTTTTATTTTTTATTTTATTATTATTCTAAATTAATTAAATGAAATTAGAGGTCCGAGGTGTAGACCAATTGGTTCATCCAAACCCCATAAGGGGGCGGAGGTCCAAGGTTCAAATATCGGGCCTTGTCGACTGAACGCTTGTCCCTTTCCTGGTGCTTTCAGCGGTAAAAGGTTTAAAATGATTGTGGCATGGTGGTTATAGGGGCGGACTGCGCAAATATCTATGTGACGGTTTCTAGGGCGGACAGCGCAGAATACTTGTGGTGGCCATAAAAGTTGGACAGTCTGCCCGGATTCGTGATGGCTACCGATTCCACCATGTAAATTCAAAAAAAAAAAAAAAATTATATGAAATTAGAACAGATAGAAAAAAATAATTGTTTTTCTTATGACCAAATTGAATAAATCTAATATTAAAACTTAAAAAAATAAATATAAATTTTAAAGTTCAAATGTGAACATTAGACAGGAAAAAACTACTTTCTAAAAATAAAATTAAACTTTTTATTTTTATTTTTTGAAAGTTTTAAAACCGTTCGTTTCTTTATACATCAATTTCATTTATTTTTGAATAATTTTAATTTATTATAAAAAATTAGAATAAATCCAAAAAAAATATTCTTCTTATATATCAATTGAACAAACCTAATACTAAAATATAAAAAGTGAAAATATAAATTCTAAAACTCAAATGATGTAAAATAATGTTTAGACATTAAAAACTACTCGTAAGTGCTTACTCATAGAATGCTTAATTAAAAAATATATTTATTTGATTTGATTTTTTATTATCAAAGAAAATCCTTCATTCTTTGAATTAAAAGTTTTTATAGTAAAATTAGATCCTTTGGCTCAGTCAATAAACAAATTGTCATACAATTAGACTATATTTCTTCATATCTTTCTCGTTCTCGGAGATTCCTAAAATATGCTTAATTCACTTTTTCCACAACTCGAACAAGCATCCAAGCCTACATAATAATTAACCAGGCAAAAACCTAGAAATCCGGAACATCCACACCCTAGACGCTTCTCAAACCCCATATGATGTTCAAAATATCAAACAGATTCCAGAAACCAAATTCCATCCAATACTTCCAGATAGGACCTACAAGACCATTGCTTCTACAATCTTGTTCAGACAGATGTAGTCGGTTGTTTCTAGTCAACTTAAGGTGTTTAGGTTTGATATTATTCAGGATTGTATTAGAATTGATAAAAATGTTAGATAATATTGTTTTCTGCTCATTTGAAAACTATTGTAGTGTTGCTATGATGATGTATTATCTTATTATTTATTAATATGAAGTATTTTTTCAATAAAAAAATAGTATTTCTTAGTTATCAAAATAATTAACTTAAATAAAATACATTACTACATTCACAACTCCTTTGAAATGAAGGAATTGCACAAGAAAATTGAAGGACTTTGTGTTTCATAATTAAGAATTGCTGGAATTACTCTTTAGAAGGTGGAGATTAGCAGGATAAGCTAACAATTACCATTACAAATGAAGACCTCATGAATTCATTTTTAAGAGGATATATTGTAGATAAGGAAAATAAACCTCTCTTAAGAGAATGGTTTGTCTTAGTTATGACGAGTCATTCTCTATATTTTATTTAGAAATTAGGTGGAGAAATATTTTTCCGTGTAATTTTTTTCTATTCTCTAGTTGATTATAGACATGTATGTTTGGAGGTAGTTCCACCCTACAACGCATGTATGGAATACCTCACCACTATGTAATTTGGTTTTTTTAATAAAATTTAATTTGTTTCCACCCCTCCCCCAAAAAAGTAAATAAAACATTATTAAGTTTTTATTTAATACTTTTATTAAAAATATAATTTATTAAATATAATACTTTTATTAAATATATAATTTTAAATCTCATCGTAGTTTGAGGCAAGGTGATCCATTTTCCCCCTTCATTTTCTTCTTTGTGGCAAAGGCTTTAGGGAGAACGATTGGAAGGTTGAATAGGGAGGTGGGTCTTCGTCTAGCTCTCCCATGTCCGCCTGTATATCATCACCAATTTTTTGATGACACTTTGATTGCTAGTGGTGCATCGGTCTTTTTCGCCCGGGATATTAAAAAGATCTTATTGTGTTATGAGAGGGTTGTTGGTCAGGAGATCAACTTTGCAAAGAGCTTTCTCTACTTTGTTAACACTCTGGAATCCAGGAAATCAAAGATTATGAATATACTCAATTGCAGCATTGCCACATTGCCAGAAACCTATCTTGGATTACCTCTCTTCATGGGGAGAATGAAAGACTCACTATGGGACCCTTTGATTGAAAGAATCCAACGTAAACTAGCCTATTGGAAAGGGGTGTTGCTGAGCCAAGCATGGAAGACAGTACTTGTTCAAAGCACAGTCTAGAGCATACCCATTTATTTCTTGTCCTTATTCATGCTCCTTGCTAAAGTAATAGATAAAATTGAATGTATTTGTAAAATGTTCCTTTCGGATGGATCGGATTTAAAAGACAAGTACCACTTGGTCGCTTGGGATCAAATTTTCAAGAGGAGAAAGGATGAGGGTCTTAATTTGAAAAGAGCAGCACTTATGAATAGAGCCCTGGTTAAATCATGGTGGTTGGTTGCTTTGAACGCCAAGAGACCTTGGTGTTCTATCATTAAAGTGAAATACAGATTTAATTCATTCTTGTCAGATGATCTCTCCTCGAGAGGCTTCATTTTTTGGAGAAGATTAACGAATATCACGAAATTTGTGAGGCCTAAAAGTAGGTGGATCATTGCTGATGGGAGAAACATCAAATTTTGGGAAGACCATTGGTTGAGGGAAGAGCCATTATTGGATGACCCAAATCTCAAGGCTCTTGCTTTGAAAGCGATTGAGGAAGGTGAAATTTGGGTTTCTCAATATATTTCTATTGTCAATGGTAGCCATTCATGGAAATATCATCCCTATTGGGTTTCCAACTAGAATGATTTGGTTAGTTGGCAGAGACTTTTAGTGGAACTTAATAGGTATGTGATCAGACATGACGATTCTAGAGACCATTTTTTTGGAGAGGGGAAGCTGAAGGTGATTTTACTATGAAATCAACTTATTACTTCCTTTTCCTGAAACATGAGGCTCATTTTCCAATGAATCTTATTTGGATTAAAAGACTAATCCCAAAGATCAATATTTATTTCTTGTTGGCGGCTCAAAATAAAATACTTTCTTTGGAGAATATTTGAAAGAGGGATTGCATTATGGTGAACAAATGCTATCTGTGCAAATCAGAATGGGAATTTATGCAACATCTGCTCCTTAGCTGCCCATTCACATGACAAGTATTTATATTTATTTTTAATTGGTTTAACATTTATTGGGTGTTTCCAGGTACGTTGATGGACAACATCCTTCAATGGTGTTCGTCGTTCGTGTCCCAACGACTAGGTTATGGAAAATTATGCTTCCCCATGCGTGGTGGAGGGTGTGGAAAGAATGAAATTCCCATTATTTTAATGACGTTGATACCAATGATGTCAGGGTGGGTACTAAAATCATTAACAAAGCGTTAGAGAATATCTTGGTTGCCTTTATGGATAAACAGACCAAGGTGCCCTCCTCCTCTGATAAAGTTGATTTAGAATTTAAATTGAGTTGGAACCCTCTTCCTTGGTCCCCCTCAAACCTGATCCTACAACAAGAATTAAGTGGGCCCATCTGGCTCCCAATTTGCTGAAACTCAATTTTGATGGGGTCTCAAAGGGTAACCCTGACAAGGTTGGAGTAGACGGAGTTGTGTGAAACAAGAATGGCGATATCCTCATGGCATTTTTTGAACCCCTTGATTCCCAATTTTCACACTTTACAAAGGCTCATGCAACTTATATGGGGTGAAATTGTTAGCGGATGTTGGCTATTAGAATGTGGAAATTGAAGGTGACTCATTGAACATAATCAAGATGCTCAAAGGGGAGTGTACACCTAGCTGAAATATTCTCAATATTATTCCCGAAGCTAGGATATTATTGTACGCTTTTAATCAGGTTAACATTCGTCATGTGTTCCATGAGGGGAATGCACTGGCCGATATGTTGGCCAACCGTAGTATCCACTGTACTACTTTTTCGGTGTGGAAAAATGATGTCCCGAATGATGTAGTCTTCCTTTCTAGGAAAGAGGCTAATGATGCTTTGTTTTTATGAGGAGTCGGACATCCCTTTGGCTCTCGTTGGAAGGAGTGTTGAGTCTCGCCTTACCCTTTGACCAAAGTTTGTTAGAGTTTGTTTTACCTTACCCTTTGACCAGAGTTTGTTAGATTTTGTTTTACCTTCAAAGTGTTGTGCTTTTCTAAGTTCTCTCCAGAATCATTATGGTTATTAGGAATTAAACTCTCTCGGTTATTCTTAATAGGTATAATATTTTGGAGATTGTTATTATGGTTGAGAGTTTGACTGTATGTATAAGGTTGTGGGGACCCTTTCAAAACCCTCTCTTTAAATTAATACAAAAATATATATATAATTTATTTTTATTTTTTAATTATTTTATATTAATTATAAAAAATTACAATAAATCCAAGAAATTTTAAATTCTTCTTATGTGCAAATGACTCTCTAAGACATCGAACTAAACAGCCAACCAACAAATACTTAACCTCTAATACTCAATATATCCCCTGATAATTTAAACTTTGAATCTAAAAAAAATAAAAAATGAAATTAACCACTGCTAGGTATACCAAATTTTGAATTTCCTATTTTAAATAAACTAGGTTTTTTGTGTATTAATACGAAATGAAATGAATATTAAACACGTATATAAGCCCATTCAAACTGTATTATTTTATTTTATATTATAAACATTCTTACAAGGAAGTTTATCTCAGAGCTTGAACATGGAATCTTTCTTAAATTCTTTCACAAAGCTCTAAATCCTTATTTATCTCAGAGCTTGAACATGGAATCTTTCTTAAATTCTTTCACAAAGCTCTAAATCCTTACTTTGAACATTGACATAATTGCCATGTCAAACATGGATTTAGCAAGTATGAATCCATTGGGCCATGCCAATGGTGTAGACATAAATAATCCTCGAAGGGCATGCACTAAAAATCCGAATATGTTTGTCATTGCATCCCGACGTGATGCATTAGCACAAGATTGTTTCTAATTAGGAGTAATACAAATTCAGCAAGAATAAACTTTATCCCATCGTCTTGTATTACGTAGTTGGGGTCGTGGGGAAGCGTTAAAAATAATTGAGAAGCAGAAAATCAGCTGTTGCAGCATCGGCATTAAAAATTTTCTGATATCTTCACTTCGTTTAGTTCTGATTTCGCATTTACAAGCTTTACTGCCTCCATGCAAATAGTGGGCAATGCCTCCCAGTATTTGGATTATCCAGTTGTCAATTAAATCCTAATCACGTACCGCACTTCCTATAACATAATAATGCCTTAGTACTTGATGAAATGGGGCTGCTCATTTCTGTAATAAAACCCTTTCCTCACAGTGTTTCATCACAGAGTGCTAGTGTAGAACAGAATCAGTATTAGAAAGAAGAAGAACAGAAAGGAACGTTAACCATGTAGGGATGATAAGCATCATGACTAGGAACAACAGGTATCCAGGAGTTGCTCCTACGGCGGCCACTAGAGAAGTTCCATCGACATCACACCCTCAACAGCACCCTACGCAACCTCCCACGCCTAGACCAGTGGCTACGATTCAGACTAGACTTACCCAAAGTCTAAGGACCACGTCGGCTAGGCTCTCCATATACAAGCTCATTCAACAAACATCGCCCCATCGGGAGGCTCTAATGGAGATATTAAAAACCATCGAACTACAGCCCCACGAAGCGAACTCTTTCAACAACTTTGTGGGACATTTAAAACAATGTACAGAGCCAGTCATCACCTTTAGAGAAGATGAATTGAAATCAGTGACTGGTGATGTGGTGGATCCACCCCTGCATGTTATTGCGTGGGTCAACGAGATTCAGTATAAGAGGGTGTTGGTGGACACTGGATCATCCAGTAATATCATCACTATAGTAGCACTGAAACATTTGAAGTTGCTAGCATCTCACATCGTGGCATCCACTTATACACTGTGAGCATTCAATGATGCAATCTGCTTGAAAGTTGGCACAATTGTCCTACCTATCCAAGTGGGACAAAAGACTATTCATACATTGTGCCACATCTTGGAAGGTGATATGGCTTATAATATCTTACTGGGTCGGCCTTGGATCAAGGACATGAAGTGTGTCCCTTCAATAGCTCATCAGTGCCTAAAGTATACATTTGAATGACAGGTGCATGTAGTCCCGACAGACTTGGAGCCCTTCAAGTACTGCAATACGGTGCAATTCATGCCACAATCAACCTTTCCATCAACACATTTGGATTTTCAGTTGAATCCATCTCAACAAGGTCCAATTTCATAGGCATCTCCATTGACTAATCCGTCAAGTCCCCAACCGGGTCCATCTTCCTCAGCTCGTCCTTCAACAATGATGACATCTACGATGGCCACATCCAAGGACAAGGGAAAGAAACCCCTAGAAGAGGAACCACCCTCAGTATCAACCATATCTATAGAAGATATGTCTAGAAGAATGGAAGTCAAGACGCCTAGTTCACTCCACATGGAGTGGACTCTGGAAGGACTCCCATTCGCTCGCCCTCAACCACCAACAATCACCGTTGAGATGGCCAACATGGGCCTGGGGAAGTATATAGTGCAAAACATTGTTGCAACACCTACACTTGAGTCCATGCAGGACATGGGGAGGCCTCGACTCCCCATCGGCTCTGTGGTTCCTCTAGGATACCCACCCAATAAGACAAAAATTGTTTATGGGGGCTAGGATAATGGCGTTGAACCTTGTATGCAAGAAGATGAAGATGAAGAGCCATTTGTAGAGGACATCAACTATTTGTCCAATCTAGACTTCGCATTGAGATATCTTGGCCAATGCAATAGGCATGGATATGGGTTGGGCAGGTATGAGCAAGGAGTGTGTATTCTTTGCCAACCAAGATACCAAATGTTGTATGACAAGTCAGGAGTAGGGTTCAACCACCCCTTGCCCCTAGACATATTGGTAGAGAAAATGCAAAGCCTAGGGATAGGCAACAAGGATGGGTTGGCATTAGATCCATATGCCAATCCTAACACAACATATACATTGGGAGATTATATCCCATTGCTAACAACCAACCTTTTTGACCATAGCAACCCTTTCTCTTTGGTTGAAAATAGAGACAATTCAAGGAATCACCCACAATAGGGATATGGACAAGACTAAGAAGGTTCTTTAGAGGATGAGTCGGAGTACGAGGTAGCACCTTAGGATCCTTTCGAGTCTGATAGCAATCATTCACAAGTATATCCCATGGATGATGATCAGGAGAGCTTCCTGACAATGTTCCCTTTGGATGCTCCAAATGAGCATATGCCACCTCAAGAGAATCAGGTCCCCCCGCAAAGAGCGGAACAACCTCGATGGGATCACATTAATTTTCTCGAGCAAGATGAGCCTCATATGTCACAGAAATCTGTTGGAGCCAACGAAGGCCTTTGGATCTCTGACAACGATTACTAAGATGAAATTGACATGGCTTATCTCAATCATATGCGACAACAACAATATCCCTTGGACATAGCTGACATGTTTAAACAATTACACATGGGTCCAAGGCATCGGTGGCACCTAAACTAGCCATAGTTATAGCAATTACTGCACCTACCACTCTAGGTACACAGAGAGCACCTTTCGCCTGGAGACCCCATAGTGTCGTTAGTGCCTAGGGCAGACCTTGTCTTTTTATCCACACATAGGGTTGATCCATTTATGCCAGTACCCACAGAGCCTGATATGGAGCACATAGATCATCTAGGATGTCTGAGCAGTCACACCCACAGTAATGGAGACCACCCTCATTTCATTAACATGAACTCCATTGACTTAACCACCCCCATCCATGACATGGTCATTGCATCTAGACCTAGAGTCTATAGACTGGGATCACACTGACGCACCACCATCCCCATCAGAGTACTAGCCTTGTGGTGGGATGTTCCATTTCACCACAGGATAGACTCAGGATGTCATCCATGCTGAAGAGGAACCTGATGTTTTGAATGATGATCTAAATTCAGCAAATGATATCCACTTGATCCTAACTCCACACCAATTGGAGGATGGATCCCACATGTCGGTCGAGGAGATGACTGACATAGACATCGGCTCAGATCTATTGAATTTGCAAATAATCAAGCTGGGGGTAATTCTATCCCCCAAAGAGCAAGTCGACTACATTGCCCTTCTCAAAGAGAAGAAGGAGATTTTTGCATGGTCCTACAAAGACATGCCAAGACTAGACCCACAGCTAGTCACGCATAATCTAACGCTTGATTTGACAGTCAAGCCAATAAAGCAAAAAATATGTTAGATGCATCCAAAAGTAGCCTTAATGGCCAAATATGAGCTACAAAAGCTGTTGGATGCACAGTTTGTCATCTGTGTCAATTACCCACCATGGTTGTCTAACATGGTTCCCATCTAAAAGCTTTATGGGAGGATTCACATATGCACTTATTTTCGATATCTAAACAAAGCGAGTCCTAAGGATGATTTTCCCTTGCCAAGCATCGACACATTGGTAGACGCTACAACGAGCCATGAAATGCTCTCCCTCATAGATGGTTTCTCGGGATACAATCAAATTCATATCAATCTCAAGGACCAACTAAAAATGGCGTTCACAATGCCTTGGGGGACATTTTGTTATAAGGTCATGCCTTTTGGCCTTAAAAATGCGGGCACCACCTACCAACGTGCCATGAAGTACATCTTCCATGATTACAAGCACAAAAATTTGGAATATTACATGGATGATTTGTTGGCCAAATCTCTTTTACACCCGGATGATCTCGATGACTTAAGCAAGATCTTCGATGGCCTCATAGAACATAGAGTCAGACTAAACACCAATAAGTGCGTCTTTGGCATCACCTTTGGAAAGCTCTTGGGTTACATAGTCTGCAAATGAGGAATTGATGTGGATCCACATAAAGTCAAGGGAATCCTTGAAATGCTTCCCCCAACTACCATCAAGCAGCTCAGAAGTCTGCAGGGAAAGGTCACGTCGATCAAGCTCTTCATAGCACAACTATCTAAAAAATGCTGACCCATGAATAAATTATTGCATAAGGGGGTCACATTTCACTGGGATGACGAGTGCTAGTCAGTCTTTGATGATATTAAACAATACTTGGCTTCGCCACTAGTATTGGCACCACCTAGACCAGGAGTGTCGTTCTACTTATACATCTTAGCTATTGAGGTGGCACTGGGTGCCATGCTATCCCAGAAGAATGAACTACACAAAGAAAAGGCTAATTACTATCTTAGATGCACCCTGAAAAGTTATGAACTTAGCTATGCATACATTGAGAAGCTCTGCTTGGTAGTGGTGTTTGTTACAAAAAAGCTACGCCACTACATGCTAAGCAATACGACGTATGTTGTGTCTAAGGAGAATCCATTGCAATACATGATGAGTCATACTTATCATAGTAGCCGCACGATGAAATGGATCATTTTTTTGATGGAGTTTGACATAGAATTCATTGGATAGAAATCCATAAAAGGTGAAGTCATCGCCAATTAACTGGCAGAGGCTCCTCTTGAAGATGATCAACCTCTGACCGTAGAACTACCTGATGATGGGGTCTTCCATGTTTCAGAATCACCAGATTCTGATGAGCCTGAGTCATAGGCTGACATGACCCTCTTCTTAGATGGTTCTAAATGTGAGCAATGAGGTGGCATGGGAATCGTATTCTTCACTCCACAAGGGGCTCCAATGCCTATGTCATTTAAATTAGACTTCCCATGCACCAACAACAATGCAGAATACGAAGCCTTGCTCATAGGTCTTCAGACAACAATCACCATGAACATTAAATGTTTAAACATTTTTGGTGATTTGTTGTTAATTATCAATCAAGTAAAGGGGATATTCCAATGTAAATGCCTAGTTCTATAGGCCTACAAAGCCCTTGTGGATAAATTCCTGGCACAACTTGAATGGTATGACATCGAGGCACTTCCTCGATCATCGAATCATTTTGCAGATATTATGGCCTTCCTAGGGTCACTAATCCCACAAGACCCTTCCGGTGAGATGACAACCATTCAGGTCAAAACATTATCGCAATCTATGATGGAGCGTGCAAGCTCTGACCTAATGCCAGGAATCCACTTGATCCAAATTGAACCATCTCTAGATAGGTTCTCTTGAATCCATGATTATCTGACTCGAGCCAAATGGGGGTCCTTGTTCTCCTCAACCCCTCTTAATAACAACACAACACTATTTTTACAAGTTCTTTCCTGTTCATCTTTCACTAGGGATGAACTTCGAGAGGAATTTGTCGTTCATACCATTCTGATCAGTAGGATTCATACACAACCATTAGGGATTACCTCAAGATAGGTAACCTCCCACTTGGATTGACAAAAGTCATGAAAATATCATTTAAATAGAAAGTGGCAAAACATGTCTTGTTAGGAGACATTTTGTATCGTCGAAGCTATGAAGGAATCCTCCTTTGTTGCTTGGACCAACAGGAGTCCACTTGGGCAATCACCCAAGCACACGATGGTACATGTGGTGGCCACTTCAACGGTATGGCTATCACAAAGCGCATTCTTCACATGGGCTATTATTGTCCATATTTAGAGCGAGATTGTTGTGCATATGTAAATAAGTGTGTGAAGTGTCAACACCATGCTAATCTAACACACGTACCTTCTCAGGCCTTGCAACCGATCTAATCGGCTTGGCCTTTTTTGCATTGGGGTTTTGATCTAATCGAAAATATCTCCCCTGCATCGTCCGGTCATCACATGTTTATCATAATGGCCACAAAGTACTTCACCAAGTGGGTGGAAGAAATTCCACTAACCTCTATGACTAGATCTCGCATTGCAGAGTTTATTTTGCATAACATCATGTCGTTTTGGTATTCCATCCAAGATTCTTTCGGATAATGGGACGTCATTCAAGAATAAGGATGTGCATGCTTTGACAACAAAGTACAAAATTCACCACAATTTTTTAACACCCTATTATCCGCAGGCAAATCGGCAAGCAGAGGCGTAAAAAAAATGCTAGGTGCCATCCTCAAGAAGACTATCGTAGATAGTCATAAAGATTGACACATTCAAATCTCTCTTGCCCTATGGGCTTATCGCACTAGCATTCGAACACCCACTGGGGCAACTCCATTTTTGTTGGTGTATGGCTCCAAGGCAGTCATGCCTCTTGAGTTGGAAATCCCTTCGTTGTGCATATCAATGCAAGAGTTCATCGATGATGACACTACGTGGCGGGCTCGGTTAGACCAACTGATGTTGCTCGATGAACGACGCATAAATTCTCTCGAGCATTTGCATATCTATCAAGAGCAACTTAAGAAGGCATACAACATTAGGGTCCACTTAAGGGAATTTTAGGTTGGTGACTTGGTCTTAAAAGAGAACCAACAAAATTCTAATTTGCCATCCCATCTAAGGGACAAGTTCATGGCAAACTGGTTAGGTCCTTATGTCATTGATAGTAGAATAGGCCCTGGAACATACCGACTCACCTCTCTTGAAGGAATCAAGGAACTAGAACCCTTGAACATCAGTCATTTGAGGCCATTCCACATCTAGAGAGCCATAGTCCAACCAAAAGCTCCAAGGATTTCCTTAAATCGCTTGGTCACCCCCAAAATGCCCCAAAGGTATCCATAAACCCTTTGGTCAAATACCAAAAGCTCCAAGGATTTTCACAATCGCTTGGTCAACCCCAAAATGCCCCAAAGGTGTCCATAAACCCTTTGGTCAAGCCAAAAGCTCCAAGGATTCCTGCAATCGCTTGGTCAACCCCAAAATTCTCCAAAGGTATCCATAAATCCTTTGGTCAAACACCAAAAGCTCCAAAGGTTACCATAACCACTTGGTCAAAACAAATATTCAAACCCAACAAAAATAATAAAATCATCAAAAATAACAAAAACAATAAAATAACTCAAAAATAACACAAAAATTTGCATTTCAAATTCCATGCATATAAAAATACAAAAATATAGGTTGCATTAGGCATCGCATCCATACATTGCCTATTTACTAGGTCATACAATTCAAGAGCACCATCGACTGTCATTATTTGGCAATTCCATCATTTTCCATACCAAATCCAGTTTACAAACACATACATCTAGAATACCACCATTCCCATTTCTAGCATAGTCAGTTTTCTCCTAATGTATATAGGATTTTCGTCATTCAGTTGTCTTTAAATTGCTAGCCAAAAACTGTACAAAGTTAAACAGATTTTACATAGAAAATTTTTACTTGGATCACGCCTTGTTACGTAACATCCCTACACAAGTTAAAACACATAAAATAATTCCTTAGTTGTGTGAATGCAAGAGAACCTATAAAGCAGTCTAGGGTACCATAGGTGAAAGAATAATTTGTTCATCCCCCTTGTGCGAATGGTTTAAGAGTGCTGAGAATTGACAAAAGGACAAGCTCTTCCCCATACCTTTCCCCTAATAAATGGTGGTTTTCACCACTACTCGCAAAAATCCCAATCACCATTGGTCCCCAAAGTTGTAAGGATTTGTACTACACGTCCCTGCCAAGGATGGGTAGTCATCCCCAAGGCCTCAAAGGATCGATGCCATTCAAAAGAAAAATCCCTACAAGCCATCATCATGACCACTTCCCATCACCTTTGGTCTCCAAAGTCGTAAGGATTTGTACTACACACCCCTGAAAAGGATGGGTAGTCATCCCCAAGACCTAAAAGATCAATGCCCTTACTTCATAATCTCCATAATCCCCTTTGGGTCCCCAAGTCATAAGGATTCATACTACACATCCCTGAATAGGATGGGTAGTCATCCCCAAGGCCTAAAAGGAACAAAGTCATTCATAAGCCACAAACCTACAAGATCAACCTTACAAAGTTCAAAATGCAAAATGATTAATAGTGGTTCTCACCACTATTCACAATCCTTGCTCAAAAAGAAAAACAAGAAGAAAAATAAACAATGATTTTCATCACTATGTATATGAGCAAGTATCCTAAACCGTTGAGCAAATCAAAATCCTGAACTTGAATCCCTAGAATTCTTAGCATTCAAAAAACCATCTAGGTGATCCTCATTATGGGTTTGGTGGACAACCTACCTGGCAATGGCGGTATCCTACTAGCATGACGATATGTCTGTCACATTAGCTTTGCGTGTGCGTAGACCAATGTTTGCATGTGGATGAGCTAGCTTGTGGTACCTTAGATTGTCCCATGGATTAATCTTACTAAATACAACAATGAAGTTAGTGGATCTAATTAGGTGATCCTCAGTACAAGTTTGGTTGATAGCCTATATGGCACTGGCGGTATCCTAACAAATACCACATAAACGGACTCAATTGCACACACAAGGATGTGAAATAACTTGGTTAAACTCAAGTCAGATTTATATCTTGTTCAAAAGTCTTGCGAGATAAATGTACAGTTTTGGCTAGTTAGTTAAAATATCTAAATCCTAGAAAAGCTTAACTACATTTTAAAAACAACTGGTACATTCCATTACATACATCACCATCAGATAATATGCAAAATACAAAAACAAAGTTATCACATGCAAAGTCATTCCACAAAGCACCCACATAGTACAGCAAGCTAGTAAATCTTGTACAGTCTATGGTACCATCGACAAGTTATCAACAACTCATTTCATTCATTCCATATGCATACATCATATAAATTAAAAACATCGCATTCACAATAGCATATGCATACATCAATGTAAATACATGTACATAAAAACAAACCATGAAAAGTGCATAAACATAAAAAAAAAAAAGAGAGTCATCTGTATATATATCATAAGAAATTCTCGTAGGCTACAATGCACCGGTCCTCTAACCCCACAACCAAAGCCAAAAACCCAAAAACCCCTAAGCCTAGGGCGTCGAACACCATGATCATGCAGGATCGGTGCGACGAGAACTACCCCCTATGGTGTGGGTCCTATGGGACCCCTCAGGGTGGCTACTGCTAGCCCCCGCATCATGCCTACTAGCACCTCCCTCATCTAGTCGCCTACATCGAGAGGATGTTGACTGCTTAGTATCACTCCCTCTCGTGCGGTGTGATGATCTGCCTACACTAGCCATAGGAATCTACCCCCCAAGGCAAATAATCTCTGCCTCCATCTCAAACCACTACCGAAGCAAGTCCATATCCCACTAACAAACTATGGCCAAGTTCTCGTCATGCTGTGCCAATGCATTATCCCGCTCCTCCAGCTGCATCCGTAGGAGATCAATCTCCCGTGCAACATTGGTATCCCCATCCCACTGGCGGTTCATCGCCAATGCATTCTCCCACTCTACCAGCTACATTCACAGGAGATCCTTCTCCTGTAGTGCATCCTCAAGCTCCTCATGCCACCTCCATAGTAGCCCCTCCAATCGTGCATTCTCAGCATGTAAACCTACCTCAATATCCTTCGAGATGGCCTGAGGCATCGACATCTCTAAAAAGGTAGGCTGCTCCGACACGTCCTGCATCTCCGACTGCTCTGGAACCCCATAGTCCATGCCCGCATCCTCAACCTCCACCATGTTTGCATCATCACGCGGAACACCCCAACCCTCATCTGATGCCTCTGTACCCTCATCCCCTACTGTTGTCGCCTCTGCACCGCCTAGAGGCCCCTCACCTCGCCATCATCGTAGAGTCCACCACTGCTCATACTCTGTGGTAACCCCGACATCATCCACATCTAGGGCATCTATCACTATGTTCGCATCCTCACCTAGTGGCGTAATGATTGGCCAAGCAAGAGTCCTCTCGTCCCCCCGATGCTGATAGACCATAGGATCCCCAAGAAACCCCTGGCACACCCCAAACTATCGTGTCACCTGGCCGTATGAGAAGAACTCCTACTCAGTCCCATAATGCCCAATTAGCCACCACCCCCTTCATACCCATCAGAGCCACTCTCTAGCATTAGGATAGGCTGGAGAGTCCCGATAGGGGCGCCAAAACACCTCCTCGGGAGTAATTCAAGCAAAGACATCGACATAGTGCCCTACGATGCCTGCCCACTGCCTACTTTGACCTTGCTCCCATGATCTTCACCTTAATGCCCTGTATCTGATCTCCTGGTCTATCGTATTTTCCTGAGTCATCCAGGGTAGCCCCATCGGCCTCTCCACCACTATGTGCTTCCAAGCCCAGCACTGTAACAAGTAGCTACAACTAATTCCCTTTTGCTTTTGATAGCGGACCTCATACAGCTCATCATAGAGTTGTGCCAATAGATTTTGTCCCCATATCATGATCATAGGTGCCTCCGTAGGACACTCCACCAACCTAAACACCACCTCTAGCAGGTTCCATGGGAACCTCGCACCCAAAGAGTCAGGAAGCAGCATGTTGGAAATGAGGCCCATGAGTAATGCATGCCTCACTCCCAACACACCCCTCTCTAGCCACCATCGCACCAATATGCCACCAATCTGGTAGTCACCCTCTGCCCTCTCCACTGGGCTCTCCACACCCAACTCCTCCCCATGCCCAAAGCAGCATGTCAACACTGTTGTCCGCTGATCCCGCGATGTCGTCCTGATCGGTAATCCATCTATCAAAATCCGTAGAATCTGGTAGATGTCCTCCAAGGTCACCGTCATCTCCCCTGTTGGGAGATGGAAGGTATTGGTCCGGGGTTCCCACAAGTTGATTAGGGTCATCAAATAGTCCCGATCCCCGACCACCGGTTCTAATCGAGTCACCTACTTGAGCCCTAGGGCATCAAGCCACTCCCAGTCAGTCACAGTTAGTGCCTCCCGTGCTTCAGTAAAAACCGTGGGCACACGATACCGGCTCTTCACAACCTGCAAAAGAAAACAACACAAAAACATTAAAAGCCATGAAAAACTGTATAACAATAACATGAATATCCAACAATGCATAATACAAACTGTACAATTAAAAACCAACAAAAAAAAATCAATCAAGAAAACTGATTTGTCAGCCCTAGGGTTTTTAACTCTAACTGATAAATTAAAAACAAAAAATTAAAACAAAATAAAATTTTGTCAGTTCTAGGGTTTTTAACTCTAACTGATAAATTCAACACAAACAAAACAACCAAAAAAATCAAAAAAACTAATTTTTCAGCCCTAGGGTTTTTAACTCTAACTGATAAATTAAAAAAAACCCACAAAAACAATAAAAAAAACTAATTTGTCAGCCCTAGGGTTTTTACCTCTAACTGATAAATTAAAAAAACCCACAAAAACATTCCAAAAATAATAATTTCTCAGACCTAGGGTTTTTAACTCTAAACTAGTAAATTAAAAACACAAAAACAAACCACAACAAATAACTAGGGTTGAGCTACATTTTTAAGCTCAGTTTTACCCTATGTTTCTAACCTAAGTTTTGATCGTTTGTCAATTCAGGTTAAGCGCAGTTTTTTTAAGTTATGTTCTAAACTAATTTTTTTAGATCAGTTTTCATCTAAATTTGGATCTTCACTTACCTATGGTTCAATTAAGTTCTAATATAAGTTTTCATTTTGCTAGACTAGGGTTTCATTTTTAAATTTGAAAAACAAAACAAACAAAAAGACAAAATAACAACTAAATTGCAAGTTTTCAAAAAAAAAAACAAAAACAACTAACAATAAAGAGGAAGTGCACTCACTGGTCTCACATCGGCTTCACCACTTGAGGATCCGGTCCATGAACTCATGGTGGCAGGAAAATTTTGGTAGCGCTTTGCTTTGCAGAATTGACCTCTTCCTCCTCAGAGCTCCAACTCTCCAGGAAAAACAAATGCAAATGAGCCCAAAACTCAGTTTTTGCCCTTAAATAGGCTTTTTGAGCCTGTATTCGTCCCACCCTAGAATGAGCACTCTGTTTAGTACTCATCCCACCCTAGGACAATTACTAAATAGGTATTCGTCCCACCCAGGGATGAATACAGAGCAGAAACTTCAAAAACAGCTAAAAATTGCACCACAATTCACAAAAACCAGCAATAAAACTGTCCAATGAGAGTGCTTTTGCACTTGACATTCCGGGAATACAAACCAGATGTTGGGGTTACAAATTGTCGCTATCCTACTCCCTAAGAATGCTACCATATCCGGACCGCTCCCCGGGAGGATGGATTCTTGACAATTTTAGCTCCAAAATGCATCACAAAAAGGGTCAAAACCCAACCAAAAATAGCAATAACATTGCCAAACGAAGGCGCCTTTGCGTCTGCAATTCTTGGAATCCAAAATAGACATTGGGGTTATAAATTTTTTCTATCCTACTCCTTAAGAAGGCTACTATAGCCGGACCACTCCCCGGGAGGACGGATTCTTGAAAATTTTAGCTCCAAAATGTGTCATAAAAAGGGTCAAAACCCAACCAAAAATAGCAATAACATTTCCGAACAAAGGCGCATTTGCACCTGCAATTCTTGGCATCCAAAACAGATGTTGGGGTTACAAACTATCACTATCCTACTCCCTAAGAAGGCTACCATAGCCGGACCGCTCCCCAGGAGGATGGATTCTTGACAATTTTAGCTCCAAAATGCATCACAAAAAGGGTTAAAACCCACCAAAAATAGGTCAGAATGTTTGGAAACTGCTTAAGCATTCAACGGTAAAAAAATAAAGTCACCCTTACTTAAGTCATCTTGGGTCAAGCGACTCGTCGCTTTTCTCATGTCGGTCATTCCCTCATCGATTCATCGCTTTAGGGGGTAGTCACACTTAGTCACCAATCAACAAAAATATACCCAATCAAGGAAATGACACGCATTCAAAGGATCATTGACAAAGACATTCACGCCCCTTCTTGGGGTAGCAAACAAGAAATTATCACAAGCTAATCAAACACTTGGTATTCATGAATCATGAAGTCAAGGTTCCCATAGACAGAAGGTTGCGCCCTTTGCCTATTCATGACTGATCAATGTCCAAGCTCAAGTAACACCTCACCGAAAAAGGTTAACACTTTAATTAAGTTCCTTAGCTCGTCAGAAGCAAGGATTTAGGAATGCATGCCCTTTCCATACTTGGGGCATCAAGAGTTGGTTAGGTTACTGAGAAACCCTAATCAGTAGTGCTTTAGGTATCTATTTTTTCTTAGCACTGTGCCTTGCATAGCGCTTCCCAAAAAGGGGTATCTGTAGACACCAAAACAACACCAATTTGATTATGTGACAACAAGCACTAATTGCATTGACACAAACAGCCCCTAGGGCAGCCCCTAGAGGTTAAATAGTGGTCCTAACCACTTCCAAAAGCATTTTTGGAGGTCAGAGGTCAATTTGGCACCTTTTTTGCACCTTGCTCTCTGCTTGTCCCACCCCAGGACGAATACAAACTGGCATTCATCCCACCCAAGGACGAATATCAGCATTCACCCCAGGGTGAGGTGAATAGCAAGTTTGACTGGCAAAAATTCAAACCTCGACAAGTCCACTAGTTAACTGAAGCTTCAGGCCATGCAATTGCGAGGAATAACTTTAAATCAAGAAGAGAGACTTCAGTCATGCATGTATTTGATTTTGGAGACTTCATGCAAGGAAAATCTAAATCATGGAATTATCTTTTCTCTCAAAATAGGACAATCAACTCAAGTGGCACCCTCGCATGTGCATTCCAAAAAAAGAGACCCTAGGTCTATAAATTGGTGAGTCTTCTCACCCAAAAAAATATGTAGAGAGGAGATTTTTGAGCAACGAAGTGCTGCTAAAATATATCCTCACCCTTTGTTTGTGCTTTCACATCCTTGATCTTTCTTTTGGAGGGAGTTTATTGGGTGATCATTGGAGGTGCATTCTAAGACCCAAACCTGAACATTTAGCCACAATATTCCACAAAATTTATCTACAACACCCCATAAGAAGTTTTGGACTCATCCCAAGTGGATTGGTGCCAAAATAGAGTCCCAAACAATGGGCGTCCTGCCCCCGGGTGCCCCCCAAATTATCGTAGCCCTAATCGCCCCACCCCGGAGTGACTAGAAATTTGTGATAGATTTCTCTGATTTTTCTTTTGCATCTTATTCTAGGTTACTTAAATAGGTTGTAGTTTAAATTTCACTTCATTCTGAGCATTTTTGACCAAGTTTTTATCATTTCCCGCCTTTACTAACTTGTAGATGGCACCAAAAAAATATGGGTGATAGAGGCCAAATTGGAGAAATCTGACCTTTTGGGTCTTCCCAAAACACCCCCAATTAGCTAACCCCAACTTTTTAGGTCATTTGGAGCTTTTTGCATAGGACATTGAAGAGGGTGCTTTCTGAAAAGTTATTGTAGGTCTATTCGTCCCACCAGAATTTCTAGACTATTCTTTTTGCAGTGGCCTCCTGGTAACATATTCATGCTTTTATTAAATTTTCAGGTCGATCTGAGGTCATTTGGTTATCATTTTTTTATTTTCATGCATACACTAACAGTAGGCCTTGGGAAATACATGTTTTATTCTGTCTACAGGTGCTACTGATCTTTTTTGTTTCCTTGAATGCAGATTTCAGAAATTAAAGGAGCATCAAGGAGTCAACATTCATACACACAAGTAGCGACAACATTTTGGTCCGCCCATCTTACATGTGGGCACGCGGAAGAAGGATTGCTATCCATGGATGTGATCAAAAATATATTTAACGCTCCTATCCCCTAAAAATGAAGGAGACGTATTGTAACATGAATTTGAAATCATATCAATAAAGAGGACCTCATTCCATATTGCTTTTATCTTGTGTCGATTCTCTCATGTTATTTCCTTTTATGCATTTTTCAATACATAGGCTTTTGGCGTTAAGTTTGGTTTTAGATGCATCGTATTTGGCATTTTTCCTTTTTGTTTCTATATCCTTGTGCTTTCAATTATCATTTTTTTTGTATTGTTCATCATATTTTATTTTTATTATTTAATTTTTATATTAAATAATACATTTTTATTAAGTTTATAATAATGTATTTAATGTAAGTATTTGAAGTGTAAAATTTTAAGTTTTTTTTGAAAAAATATGGAAAGTAATATATTAAAACAAGAATATTTACAATTCCTTAGCTAACAAGTGTTTTCATCCTTTTAAATTTTTGATAAACTTATATAACTCTAAAGTACAATATCCTAAGAACTAACCACTTTTGGTTACAACATATTAAAAGGAGATATGCACTAGAGCCAAATCTCGCCAAACCATAGTTAACAAGTGTTTTTCTCCTTTTACTTTTTAATAAAATTCTATAACTCTAAAGCCCAAGATACTAATAAATAACCATTTTTTGTTACAACACTAAAATGAGATATGCAATGGAACCAAATCTCCTAAACCATATGTGTAGAGTGGTTTTCCAAATCAATCAAATGCTAGATTTATTGGTTGTCCAAATTAGTCAAATTCTAGATTTGCTCACCAGCCTGACTAATCCTCTCATATGTAATCCAAATTAACCAAAAACTTATCTAAATTACTTGAATGCTAGATTTTATCACAAACCTTACTAATCCTCTCATCCTTAATAACCATGTCAATGTACCACTGAATCCGTACCTCCTTCTTGGTACCCATATTAGCTAGGAAGTGTTCCTCTACCTCCTTCTTGATCAAGTCTTAGCTAGGAAACTTACCACTATATTTAGATCTCTACCCACATAGCTCTCTACCCACATAGCTTACCCCTATATTAAAATTTCTACCCATATAGCTTACCACTATATTCAAATCTCTACCAGCATAGCTTATCATTATATTAAAATATCTATCCACCTAATAGCTATCCACATAACTTACAATTATATTCATAGCTCTACCCACATAGTCTACAACTATATTTAGAGCTCTACCCATATAGTATACCATTATATTAAGATCTCTACCCACATAAATATTGGTTTTTGATACTTAACTCTTAATGTTAATAACCACAAATTTAAATATAAAATTACAATATAAATTTCTCAATAATGGTAATAATTTATTCAAATATAACTCACAAGTAACTTCATAAATTTCTCATTAAATTGACACTAATAAATGCTCTCAAAATAACAAATTGATAACCCAGGTGTTGTAGGTGAGTTGGAGAGGAGAGGGCAATCCTTCAAGGGAGATCACAGGTTTGAATCTCCACCCTACCAAAAAGCTGAATTGGGTATCCAAAATCCAATTGATAATGTTGGTGTGGGCAAGGCTGGGTGTGACTCCCGGGTGACTTTGACAGTATAGAACCCCCTGTTCATGGTCTCTTAGACCAAGGCGGCCCGCAAGGGGTTTTTCGCTAAAAAAAAAAAAAATAGCAAATTGATATAGAATACATGTCACATACACTATCTTCTTTATTTACAAAGCTTAGTCGAATATAATAGAATATCATTCTTCATAAAGAGTATTGTTGCCCTTCACTCTTCTTTAAGACTCTTCACTTTTTTATTCTAAGGATCCATATGCAGTCTTACATAATGGATACATGTTCACATTTAAACTCACCACACTTCCACACTTAATTACATGACACTTATATATTTCTTACATATTATTACATTACATAAAATTTTTACTCATACTCGTATCTAGAACACACTTCTAACCTAATGATGTACACAATGTGGTACATTAACATGTACTAAATAATGAAATATAATTTAAAACCACCTTATATTACATTATTTGGTTATTGAAGACTCTATTCTTCAATATGGTCTTCATATTTCATTCTTCAATCTATCTCCAATAAATTTATATATGAGCTATTCAAATAAGTATCTTATTTAGGTTCAATCTTCATATTTTCTCTCTTAATCTGATTTATTTCCTTTTTCTTTGGATTCTACTTTCATATTAGAATTTTAATATAGTATATCATTAGATAACCTTGTTGATCAAGAGATCTAATTACTTTTCTAGTATAATTTTATTTTCTTATTATTTGGATAACCTTCTTGCCTATTCTTCATCCATGTAACCAATATTAGCAAAGGCTTTATAAATAATATTTTAGAAAAACACTCTAATTTGTATTTTAAAACCTTTTTAAATTTTCTATAATATTCTTCCTTGTGATAGGAAAAAGTAGATGAATGTGATTATTTTCCACAATATTTACAAGGATGTAAATTCCAACAATCAACTTCTTCATGTCCAATTCTATTATAATATGTGCATTTCAAATCATTTATTGTTGTTTTCAAAAACTTCATTTCATATATTTTCTTGATCAATTGATATAACCATTTATGTATAATTGAGGTGATTATGTATTTTTTCTTTCATAAGTCTATAAGAAATATTATTGACTACCAATTTTTGTTCTTTTATCAATATTGTTTGCTACAATTTGAGAATATTCTTTGCATTTAATGTTAGTTTTTCTTAGTAATTAAAGGTGAGGGTTTTGAGAGGCTCCCACAACTTGATACAAAAACTCTCGTAGGAGACCAATAGGGACGAAGGACCTCAAGGGCAAAAATGAAAGCAAACAACAATAGGGAGGTGAAAAATCATCCCAAGAACAAAAAAAATAACTTACCCTACCATAGCAAGGACCTTACACAATAATAAAATGTTTAATTAATCATGGATGTTAGTGCACACAACGACCCTATCCAATAATACACATATTTTATTGTTTACATCCTCTATTAATTCAATTCCCATCTTGACCATTCCCAATACTATAACTTATTTTCCACGATCATCTTTATCTGTTGGGTCAGGGTAGGTTCCACCTTCACATGGATCAATAGTCATGGCATTAATGATAAGTCCTCTGACTATCGAGTATTGAACCAGAAATACTGTAGGGTAGATTACCCACTCAATGATGCATCTTGGAAATTTATCCATAGGAATTCAAACTACCAAACTAAGACCCTACAGTCCCAGATCAAGGGTGGTCCTCATTCAACAGAATTTGCATATCACCTGAGATATTATCTCTCCATTCCCCTCTTCATGGATGCTCAACCCCCTAGTTCACCATGAATTTGACCATGTTGTTCCCTTCGTGCTAGCTATGGATAAATTGAACACCTCTCATTGGACTTTCAACAATTTTGATTTACATTACTTTGTTAAAGATTCATCAGTTGGAGTTCTTTATTGAATTCATTAGGTTAATAAGGCTTAACAAATATCGTTCTACAATGATATTATAAAAGACTAATATGTAAGCCAGTAAAACACCAAGGAAGGTTACCATTATTTTTAGTAGAAGGATGACTGGATGGATAGGTGTTCCACAAAGGTAACTAAAACACTACCCCCTGGTCTCTGATGACTCCACCTACCATGGATAACTTAGGGTTCCCTCTTGATGCTCTATCAAAGTTGATATTCACCCACTTATTGGATGGAGATCTCCATTCACATGATAATCTCAAGTTTGAGACTAGATCTAGTAGTCTGGCACAAGAAAATCTAATTTCCTATTCAAGAGTGATTTTAGCTAGTAGGTTCTTAGAGCCATGTCATCTTTATTAGTTTCTAGAATAAAAACACTCTCCTTCACATTCCACAACTCTATAGTTGCCACCTAATAGGCCAATTATTTATGATTTTTTAACACCTGGGCATAACACTCCTTCTTAAGGCTCCAAAGGATATGGGAAGGAGGAAATTCCATAAATATTTTAACCTAAGAGATAAAAATAGTGGTTTCCATTGAGTGACGATCTCCATCATTGACTTCGATAAAACCCAACTAATCGATAATAGCTTCAAAATCTCCTCACAAGAGAGCATGAAGAAAGAGCAACTACTAAAAATATGGTTAATAGATTCTCTATTTGTTTCACACAGATAATACCTATTGGTGATTGATATGTCATGCTTTCTAATATTTTTGACCAATAAAATTTTATCTGGTCTACCAACCACAAGAATATATTCACCTTAGGTAAAATATTTTAAACCCAAATCTGGTTGTTTGGCATCCACTAGTAGAACTCTGATTTAGACATCAAGTATGCATACATGGTTGTAAAGTAACCATCATTATACCCAATCCAAATACATTTATTATATCTCCTTAGAGTAGGAATGATAGTATGGTTGATGATAGTAGCTATATTCTAAAGAGGTATAATCTTATCCTTATTAAAAGAAATTAGATGTTGCAGGTCTCAAATAGTTTTACCATTTACCTATCCTATAAAATCATACACCTTATGTTGCCTTAGGGACATCAAAAATAGTTCTAAAATATTAATATTTGGATTGAAGAATAAGGGATGTTCAACAGTCCATGTGTCCTAGAAGTCAATCATTCTACCATCACATAGTAACCATCTTCTTCCTTGTCGTAGCAAATCCTAGGACTTCAACATGCTCTTCTAAAATAAGGAATGTGATCTTGGGGGAAAATATGCTAAGAATTTATCAACATGGTACTTTGCTTTGATAATATTTACCTAGTCCACCTCCATATTTACCACCAATTATCATGCTTGTTTAGCAACCATGGCTCTATTCATTCTTCTCATATATTTTATACCTAAGCCTCCTATTTTCTTCGTACTACAAAATTACTCCCACTAAGCCACATGGAATTTACCTGTTAGATTAGGGCCTACCCAAATGAAAGCCTTAAGAATAATTTCCATTTTTTGTACCACTTTCTCGGGCATCCTAAACATAGACATGAAGTATATTGGGATGCTTTGCAAGGATTTTTTGGCTAGCACTATTTTCCTGACTTGGCTCAACAAAACTCCTTTCCATGTAGCTATATTATTTTGCATTCACTCAATGAATAGGTCTTAGACACTAATTTTTATTCACCCATTGAATAGGGAAAGGCCCAGATAAGATGTCAAAAAGGAAGAGATATTGTATTACAAAAATTTTGTGATCTTCCTTTGCCACCCAATAGGAGTATTCACAAATAGAAAAGTAGTTTTTCTAAATTTAAAGACCTGACCCACTACTTTTATATAACTCTTTAGAAGCCATTTTATTTCTATGGCTTTCCCAATGGATGCTAGGCAAGACAACAAAGTATCATCGACAAATTTATGATGAGTGATTGAATTGATAAACAAGATTGATTTTAGTTCTTTGATGAATTTGTTGTAAGCAATTGATATTCCAAGTGCTTCCACCATGAGAATAAATAGATACGAGGACAAAAAATCTCACTACCTGATCAAACGATAGATTTGGAATAAACTAATAGGATCACCATTAATAATCATTAAAAATCTATCTAAGGTGACATAAGCTTTAATAATATCTAACCGTTTCTTCCCAAATATCTTTCTAGGACTTTAAAGAGGAAATACCAAGAAACCCTATCATATGCCTTATTCATGTCCAACTTAAAAAACATGCCAATCCTATTACTATTTTGCATTGAATATATCAGATCATGCATGATTATGACATGTTTTTCAAAATGACAACACCCAGGAAAATAAAGGTACTCTCCTCAATTTTTTCTAAGGAGTAGGAGTCACGATAGCATGCCATTTTTCCCATAGAGGATCAAGCAAGGAAGAGGATTCGTGATAGCGTGACATTTTTCCTAGCCATGATCAAGCAAGGAAGAGCAGTCAAAATAGCATGATATTTTGCCCAGTCATGTCAAGCAAGGAAGAGGAGTCGTGATAGCATGATATTTTGCCTAGCCAGAGCAAAACAAAGAGGAATAGTCATGATAGCATGACATTCTGGAGAGCTAACAACCAGCCAGAGGAAAAGTTGCAATAACATGATATTTTGAAGAGCTAACAACCAACCAAAGGAAAAGTTGTGATAGCATGACATTTTGGAGAGGCAACAACCAGTAAAGAAGAAAAGTCATGATAGCATCCCATTTTGGAAAGCTATCAACCAGCAAAGAAGAAGAGTTGTGATAGCATGACATTTTGGAAAGCCAACAACCATCAAAGAAGAAGAGTCATGATAGTGCGACATTTTGGAGAGCCAACAACCAACAAAGAAGAAGAGTCATGATAGTGCGATATTTTGGAGAGCCAAGAATGATCCAAGGAGAAAATTCATGATAGCATGCCATTTTGAATAAAAAGAAAACCATGATATCTAATAGGAAGTGGAGAAGATCTCTATAACAAGAATATCATAATATTTTTTTTTAGAAGCTTCATGGCTAAAAGAATATCTCTTTAACAAGAAAGATCTTGATATTTTAACCCCTCCTTTGCTAGAATAGGCCCACGACCAGTTTGTTATAAAAAAAATTAATTTTTTGTGATGTAAAACTCTATATATAGGATGAGCAACCTAATTTTATGGTTGAATCTTAGGTGTTTACAGGGCTATGTATTCATACTTCTAAAATATTAATAGAGATCATTCACCCTAGTTCTAAGCGCATTCAGTGTGCAAGTATGTATGTTATTGTCTATTGCTAAGTTTAAATCTATGTTGAATGTATCATACATTAATTATTAAGGTAAATTTCTATATTAAATGTTCCATTAGATCTGCAATTTGCTTCACGAATAAATTGCTTCAGAGTTAAATATACGCTGAATGATCTTAGCTTCTATGTGTTGGATCTTATTATGCTTTTTTGCAAAATATTGAATTAGCATTGTGTTGTTGGTTAATCTGTACCATATTATTCTCATGGAATTGGCTATATTTCCTTCTATTTAAGCATTATTTTCTCTCTACCCTTTTTCCATAAAAGCAAGGAACCAGCCTTATCTGAAGATTGAACCAGTCAAACCTAGTTTAAGCCTGATCATTCAATGTTGTTGAATTCTTGGACGTAAATTATAACCTAAGGCAGATTTCGTTCCAACATGACCCCATATAGAATTTGTCTACCTAAAACAAAATTTCTCTACACCTTGTTAATGAGAGAGGGGAGATGCATTTTTGTTCTAATAATAAGAACTTTATAAGATATTTTGTAGATTGTGTTGCAGAGATTGATTGGCCTAAAGTTATTGAAGGAGGAGGCTTGAGATTTCTTGGGAATAAGTACATGGAAATCCACATTCAATGAGTTTGGGATCACTTTATATTCTTGAATCTCTCTCAAAGCCTCCAGGAGATCCATGCTACAAATGTGCTAGTAATTTTGGAAGAAGACTGGCAGAAATATGTTAGGACCCAGGGCCTTGAGAGACCCTATCCAGGGTTATGCATAAGGGGTTAGTCCTAAAATATATTTATAAAATCAAGGAAAATTGTATCAAAATCCCAATAATTTATGTGTAAGGAGACATGGTGAATTGCATTCATTTTTAACCAAAAATTTTCAAACCATGGCAAATCAATTGAAAAAAATTTCTAGATGTGTAATCCAGTTACAAAGGGTTTTAGTTGATCATTTTTAAAATGTTTTTTAAGTATTTTACTAAGTTTTTTGTGTAGATATCGTCGATCTAGATGTTTAAAAAAAAAAATGAAAATGAGGCTCTAGATCAAAAGTTATGCCTTCCAGAAGGTTCTCTACAAAAGAGCACCTCTGCAACCGATCGACTATGGCCTAAGTTGATCAGTTTTAGAGGTATGTCAATTGTTCTAAGCTGATTACTTATAGAGGTATGTCAATCAACCTAATACAAACGGTTTCAACTCTACAACCAATCAAATTTGGCCAATTGACATACCTCTACAACTGATTGGCTTATGTTGATCGATTGCAAAGTTGTACTTTTTCAAAGAACCTTCTAGGAGGCATAAATTTTTATCTAGATCTCTATTTTCAAATTCTCTTTTAAAGCCACCTAGATCGATGAGATATACATAAAAAACATAGTAAAATCCTCAAAAAACCATTTGAAATAGATCAACACCTCTACAATCGATCAGTTGTAGAGGTTTTAGTCAGTTGTAGAGATGTTAATCAGTTTTAGATGGTTTTTTAAGGATTTTACTAAGTTTTGTTTTGTAGATATCATTGAGCTAGGTGGTTTTTAAAAAAATTAAAAATGGAGCTTTCGATCAAAAGTTATGTCTCCTAAAAGGTTCTCTACAAAAGAATACCTCTACAACCGATTGGCATAAGTCGATCAATTACAAAGGCATGCCAATTGGGCTAAGCTAATAGGTTGTAGAGGTGTGTCAATCAACCTAATATGATCAGTTGTAACTCTATAATAGATCGAATTAGGTTGATTAACATGTCTTTGCAAATAATTGTCTTATGTTGATCGGTTACAAAGGTATGCATTTGTAGAGAACCTTCAAGGAGGTATAAATTTTGATATAGAGATATATTTTCATTTTTTAAAAACACATAGCTCGATGATATATACATAAAAATTTAGTAAAATCCTTAAAAAACCATCTGAAATTGATTGACACCTCTACAACTGATCACTTACAGATGTGTCAGTCAATTGTAGAGGTGTCAATCGATTTCAAATGGTTTTTTGAAGATTTTACTAAGTTTCTTGTGTAGATATTTTTGAGCTAGGTGGTTTTAAAAAAATGAAAATGGAGCTCTAGATCAAAAGTTATGCCTCCTAGAATGTTCTCTATAAAAGAGCACCTCTACAACCAATCGACATAAGCCAATCAATTATAGAGGCATGTCAATTTATCTAAATTGATCGGTTGTATAGGTATGTCAATCTACCTATGTTGATCAGTTGGAACTCTGTAGTTGATCAGCTTAGGCTGATTAAATTACCTTTGCAATCAATAAACTTATGTGGATTGGTGTTAGAGATCTGATTTTGCAAAGAACCTCCTAGGAGGCATAAATTTTCATCCAAAGCTCTATTTTCAAAATTTTAAACCATCTAACTCAATGATATCTACACAAAAAACTTAGTAAAATCCATTAAAAAACCATCTAAAATTGATCAACACCTTTGCCATTGATCGGTTATAGAGGTGTTGGTTGGCTATAGAAGTTTCAATTAGTTTCAAAGGATTTTTTGAGGATTTTACTAAGTTTCTTGTGTAGATATCATTGAGCTAGGTGCTTTTAAAAAAATAAATATTGAGATCTTGATCAAAATTTATACCTCCTAAAAGGTTCTTTGCAAAAGAGCACCTTTGCAACCAATCAATATAAGATGATTGGTTGTAGAGGCATGTCAATAGACCTAAGCTAATCAGTTGCAACTATGTAATCGATCAGCTTAGGATGATTGACATGCCTCTACAATATATCAACTTATACTGATCGGTGTTAGAGGTCCACTTTTATAGAGAACCTTCTAGGAGGTATAAATTTTGATCTAGAGCTCTAGTTTCAATTTTTTTAAACCATCTAGATCAATGAGATCTACATAAAAAACTTAGTAAAATCCTCAAAAAACCATATAAAATTGATCGACACCTCTACAACCGATCGAGTACAGAGGTTTCGATCGGTTGTACAGGTGTCGATCAATTTCAAAGGCTTTTTTAAGAATTTTACTAAGTTTTTTGTGTAGATATTATCAATCTAGGAGATTTAAAAAATAAAATGGAGCTCTAGATCAAAATTTATGCATCCTAGAAGGTTCTTTGAAAAAGCACACCTCTACAACTGATCAACATAAGCCGATCAATTGTAGAGGTGTGTCAATTTACCTAAGTCGATTAGTTATAGGGATGTGTCAATCGATATAAATCGATTGATTGTAGAGGTGTGTCAATAAACATTAGTCAATCGGTTGTATAGGTGCACTTTTGTAGATAACCTTCTATGTTGAGTAACAATAGGTTTTTCATTGCTTCAAATATATTTTTGAGTTAGAGTGTTTTAGATATATGTTTATCAATACCCCCTTAAGTATTTATACGGGCATTAGATATGGAAAATTTTATGGGAAAAATAAAATTATTTATAATTTAAAGGTGAATAGTCTATGGAATGGGGTGAAATTAGTTGGAAAATAAAAATAAAAATAGGATAATTATTATCAACATCAGTAAAATTTACCCCAAAAAAATTTCCACCCCATAGATTTTGGGCAAATGGGGCCTAGTGAAAGGTTCCAAAAAGAAAATTTAAAATTTTTAAAATACTAAATATAGTCAAATTATGATATTTTTTGCTTATGCATAACCTTACCCCCATATCTTCCATCACCTTTTTTACTTCATATTCAATAAATATATCATTTAGCATCTCATTGACCTCCCTAGGGACTAGGTGGGGAATAGCAAAGAGGAGATCTTCTTTAGTTAGATAGTCTCTCTAAGGACAATCACCTAAAAGGGATTTGAAGTGCATTACCATCTCTACTCTTATTTTCTCCAAAATTGATATGGTTCCCCCATCTCATTTAAAGATTTCATGAATCTTATTAAAGCTCCTTCATCGAAGATTTGAGAAGTGAAATAATTTTAAATTTTTTTAACCCTCCTAGAGCCATAATTCTTTGGATTTCTACTTCCATAAGGATTCTTCACATGAAAGAGTATTGTGGAGCTCATCTAGAAGTATTTTTTCTTTTCCTGCAATATCCACTGAATAACCTTCATATTCTACATGATTCTTCAGGTCCCTCATACCAGCTTTAAGATGTTCCTTGCATCTAAATATATTTATAAATGTTTGCTTATTCCACATTCTTAGCTTAGATATGGCATATTTGATCTTTCTATAAATCTTGGAAACTCCTTGCCTTCCTAGGGCTTTAGCCCACAAATCTATAATCAATTGCTTCATATTCAGATTTTTACACCACATGGCTTTGAACCAAAATGGCTTCTAGTGAGAACCAGTCAAATCAGTGATTAGGATTAGTACTAGGAAGGGTGCAAAGGGAATATCCACAAAAAAATGGAATACCTTGATGAAATATTAGGAATTTATCCAATCTAGACATAATGAGATGATTACCTACCCTGATATTACACCATGAATACTTTAATTCCTTTAATTTGATATCCATAAGCTCTACTTTCATAAGGAAATCAATGAAATTCTCCATAATTTTTTAGTCTGGAGGTTTTCTCATTTTTTTTGAATGGAATAATGGTGTATTAAAATATCTTGCTATAATCCAAGATTCCACTTCCAAAATCCTACTGAAGTTGAGAAAATCTATCCAAAACAAGCTCCTGTCATGAACAGAATTAGAGGCATAGATATTTGTCATGACCCAAGTCCTATTAGAAGCCTTACAAGAAAAACAAATGGATATACATATTTTATTCTAAGATTTCATTTTCCCTTCAAGATTCCAAGGGTTTCAAAAGCATAGCAAACCACCTGACATCCCCAAAATAGAACTAGAAACAAAACCAACCTCTTTCCACACCTTCATACGAATAAAGTAAAAAATTCCTTCATCAATATTTGATTCTTGGATTAGCAAAATATCCAAGGATAAATCCTTCCTCAAAGTTGCAAGAATCCTCTACTTTGTGGGGTCATTCAGTCCCATGATATTCCATGAGTAAACCTTCATTAAGAAGGGGTTGGAGGGGTCTTTGACTCCCCTAACCCTAATAGGGGAGATTTAAAGATATCCAATTTTAGTTTCAATTGTTTGTAACCTCTTGAGTTAGATCTTTCAACAGAAATGTAGGGTTGAAAACCATCATAAATAGCCATGTCATTTTATCTTTTCAATAGGATTTTTTTGTTGGGTTTCTCCATATTTTTTTCCACCCCTATATCTACATGAAGTTTCTTGTAAATTTTGGTTTTCAGACCTAGGGATCCATTATCCAAGGTAGGAGATATTAAGGAAGTGGGTGTTTCCATAGACTCCTTCACCATCCCAAAATATTTTCTTTCCAATGATAACAAAGGGGAACCCAAGGACCCTTCCATAGTAGACAAGGCTAGGGTTGGGGAAGCCCTATATTTACTATAAAAAATAATCTTAGATATCAGATAATCTAAGGTGTTATCTAAGGAGAGACCTACCTTAACTGGACCATCAGAGAGAACTTGGGCTAGGTCAATTGTATCTTCTCCAAGAACTTGACTCTAATATTTCTTCACAAAAGTAGGTAGATTCTTTTCACCCATTAAGTAGCCCCCTTCATATGCATCCACAAAGTGGTTGGCAAGGATAAGGGTACTTTCATCATCCATTATTTCCTCCTTCGATGTTTCTTGTGCATATGCTCCCCGAGGCTACTTCTATCTTAAAAAAAATTCTTTACCTTTATCCCTATGATTCCTCAAGACCCTATTCCTTTTGAACTTCACCCATTGTTTCTATTGAGGGTTGGGGGTTGTCCTTTTGAAGCACTTCTCATGGTGATGATCCATTTTGCCATAGACTTGGCACTCATATCCTTTGTTTTCATAAAAAAAATTTGGGTCTAGTTCCCCATCTTGGACACCACGTTAATAAATTTTGGGAGGTCCTTACCCACCTCATCGAGTGCACATAATTTTATTGCAGTCATCCATGAGCCAGAATTAGAGGGATCAACAAAGGAGGCAAAACCCCCAATCTTATTAGAAATTACTTGGAAAATACTCATGTTAGAAATGAATAGGAAGATTAGGGAGAGAGACATAGATCGAGACCAATATTATAGGTAAATTTTGAGGGTTAAAAACCAACTCCCATATCCAAAGAAACATGTCTCACTTATGAAAGAACCATGACCCACCCTGAAGAATCCTAGTTGAGTCTACTTCAGAGCTATGCTTGAAAAGAATAAAATATTTAGGAATAGTCATAACCTCAAGTGAGCCTCTTGAGGACCACCTAGCTAGGTCCCACCTTTTTAGGACAACAATATTTGGATGTCTACCTTGAAACTTCCCTACAAGGTTCCACGTTTGTCTCTCCAGGATGTTGTTGATTAAAAAATCAAGGATGCAAATTTCATCTGAAATCGAGGAGGATTCACAAAGAACCTCCATGTCATTCATTTTTGACCCATATGCCACCTCTACAAAGAATCGAAAGTTTTTAGGGGGCTAAGGAAAATTTTAATCATAAGGGGTCTTGCCTTTGAATTTCATCAAGTCTCATTCATCTAAAACATAAACACAAAAAGGGTCACGGGTGAGAGAAAAAACTTTGGAAATGGATATATCTTATTTTGCAACAAGAACCATTCTAAGAACACCAGAGATCTGCACCACAAAATTATTCCTACCTAAACCCAAATTCAAAAATTCCACCATTCAAGAGCATCTGAGTAAACTGAGAGAGTTTACTCTCAATTTTTTTATTAGTATAATTATCATCAATTCTTTGATTGTATATTCTATCATATTTTTAGAAGATGTTATTATAGAATTTACTCCTTTAAAACTATCAATTTGTGATTTTAAGTTCTCAAATATTTCTTTTAACCATTACAATATTTTCTTTTCTTCTTTTCTAATTACATTTTTCCACATCATTAATCAATGAATTCTTTGATGCAGGCATCCTTATAGCTCCCTAATTTTAAAAAAAAAATTATACTTGACATCTCTATGTCTTCCTAGTTTTTGAAAAAAAAACTTAAATATAAAATTTTAACTTTTCTAAGATTTTGAGTTGCATTCCTTATGTCTCCCTAAGTTTTAATATATTATTACTAAACTCTAAATTTCACAAAACTATTTTTTACGTTGAATACCTTATGGTTCCAAAATAAAAAATTAGCAATTTAGAAAATAATATTTGTAAATTTAATATTTTGAATTTTATGTAGAATACCTTATTTCTCCAAATATCAAATTATTTATAAATATTAAAATTGAATTTCAAATTGAATAAATTAATTACAAAACTTGTAATTAAATTCCTATAACTTAAATTGACTTTTCAATAATCTTCAAAACTTTTGAAAATACATTTATATGGTTCCTAGGGTTTCAATTTCTCAATTTGATGTCTTATCTCTCCAATAGCATAATTAGTTTAGGTGGAAATAGAATAATTAAATTAAACCTTATGCAAAATGAATATTATTCAACCCTTATTACTCCAAACCTTTATAAATTAAATAATTAACTCAAATTAATACCTCCTTTATGTATGGCACACAATATTTTTGGTCTACAAGACTTTTAACTCTTGATGTGTACTTTTAAGATTCTCTTCCTTATGAGGTATGTGATAATTTGTACCTCCCAAATAATTGCCTTCTCTAACTTTCCATGAATTTTGCTCTCCTTTCAGTGCTCACCAAACTAAAGTTTGAAAATTCTACTTTTCCCACTTACACATTACATGCATTTATACCTTATTCAAAAAATACTTACTCTTACTTAAAGCACATTTTGAACTTCTTCTTCTATGTTTCAAGTTCCATAAGATATATTTAGCTTCTCAACAACTTGTTATTAGGCTCCAGGTGTTACTTCTTTAATTCTTAAATTAACCTAGGTAACGTTATAAATAATTTGGTATTTAATTTTTCTATTCTCTTTTTTTTCTAAATGCTTGACTTATTGGATAATATCCTCACCTTACCAAGAAATAAATTGATACCATGTTGTCTCCTACATATTGGTGATCATGGATACTCACTCTTGGTTCCTCCTTGTGGTTGTTGTAAAACCTATCACTTGGTTTTCCTTCCATGCCTTTTAGATATCCAAATAATATCTCTTCTACTACTATCATTCCAACACTAGTAGATGGGATTTCTATTCCTTAGAATGGATCTTATGGTGGCTCTTCCAATATTTTGTGGTTTTTCAAGTATTTCTCATCCTACTTAGTTCATTGGCTTCTCATTTCATATTAGGTGTATTTTTCTTACACTGTGCTTCACCCTTGCATGATGGTTCTTGGTGGCTCCTCTCCTTTGCATGGTGGTCCATCGTCAAATTTGGTGGCTCTTCCCCTTTGCATAGTGTATTTTCCACATGTTCGAAGGATTAGTCCTTAGATTTTCTCCTTCACTCAATGTTGTTTTTTACTACTTTTAGACTACACCTTATATGCCTTGTACCTTTGATATATTCCTTTTTTTTCTAGCCCGTAAATAGCATATTATTCTTCATATAAATTATTGTATTTTTCTACAAATTTATACAATGTTTCTCTAGAAATTTGTCTTCAAACACTAGAATTTATTGCCTTTATTCTTGATGTCTTTCCCTTTATAAATATGCTTGCAATCTTAATAACAACACTAAAAAATGATCCAATAAGATGTACTTTTATCTTAAATTTTGTAGTCTTTTTCCTCATTGCATTCTATCCTCCTTTCATAATCACTTTCTCACATTTTTATCATCCACAAATTGTTTCTTAAAGTCAATAATTTTTACAACTTGTTTCCTCTTAAAAAGCTTCCCAAAAATCTACTTTATCTCCTTTCAAAATTTTGCCTAATATGTTGGAAATTTGAGTTATTTTATGTTGTAATTGATGTCACATTGAGTTTTGGTGGAAAAAATATTTCATAAATAAGCATTTATGACATTTTGGAAAGCATGGCTATTTACAAGGTTTTTTATGAAAACCAAGGCAGGCAAAATAAATGGTTTTTTTAAAAGCATGGTGGGCTTATGTGGAAAGGGTTTTTCTTAAAATCCAAGGTGGAATTTTGTTTCATCAAAAAAGGACCTCCGGTGATGAAGATATTAAAGTTTAAAGTTTAATTTTAAATTAATGGAGGGCCAACCTATGTGCAATTAATGGAGGTTGGCATATATATATATATATATGTAAAGGTTTCAATTTATTTTGGAAAGGGGGCATATTATATATCATCGAAAATATTATTTCGAGGTCTATTTGACTAACTTATTTAGAAGGAGAGATAAGGTGTGTATAAAGAGATATTTCATATTTTGCAAATGGGTTCCAAAATTGAAGTTTGCCTTGTTATTTTTCAAGAGGATTAATTATTTCATGAGATGACAAGGTATGCAATATTGAGATTTATTTTATTTTATGGTATAAATGGTTCTGGGAGTGAAAAGGTTATGCAATGTTTTGATTTATTTTATTTTATGGTACAAGTGGTTTTAGAAGAGATAAGTAAGTTGTGCAATTAAATGTCTTGGTGATGATTATTGAAAAGTGGAGTAATGTTGATTATTTTGTGATGTACTAACCCTTGTGAATATTGGCAAAAGAATTTTGTGATTGTGGCAGATTTACAAAGAGGTTTTTTTCATCTTCATAAAAGGTATGGGCACATTCTCCTATTGATTATTTATGGTGGTTTATTTCTGAAATATCATTGGAGGGAAAATGATTGTTTATGGTTTCCTTTTCGAAAGTGGTTGGTTGAATGCTTCAAGGTTTTCTGAATTGAGAGTTATTTTTAAACCTTGTGTTATAAGCATAGTGGTTGAAGCCCATTGGTTGTGAAATAACTTGAGTTAGAAAAGAACATGTGTATCATTGTTATGTAATATTTATGGTTGAGCATTCTTGGAAACATTTGATTTGGTTGATACATACTTAGACTAGGGTTGTGTGAGAAAGAGTTATCCCTTGTGATGATTGGTTGAGTTGAGTTGATTGAGCCTATTCAAGTGATGTGTGAAATGATTTTTCAAGTTCTATGAAACAAACTATTCCATAATTCTATGTTGAGATGAGATTAAGGTTAGAACATATTGAATCTCTAAAAATTCTCTTTATGGTTCTATAAGACTTAAGTTGAGTTGAGGTTGACTTGAATTGAGTTGAGGTTGATTTGAGTCTCTAACAATTCTCTTTATGCTTCTATGAGTTGATTTGAGTTGAGTTGATATTAATTTGGGCTGAGAGTGAGTTTAGAACATATTGAGTCTCTAAAAATTCTCTTTATGCTTCTATGAAGTTAATTTGATTTGAGATTGCCATTCATTGTTGAGTTCATTTTGAGTGCTACTTGAGCATGATTGATTGAGCCTTTGAGAAGGCCTTTGGGATAGATTTGAGGAGAGTGTCGAGATAGTTTTAGGATAGTTTTTTGGGAAGATTTTTGGAAAATTTTATGGATAAATTTGGGAGTTCTTAGTGAGCTTGTTGGAGCAGATTTGGGCAAGTTCTTTGTGAGCTTGCTAGAGCATATTTGGAAAAGTTTTGTGTGAGCTTGTTATTCAACATTGGATAGGTTCTGTGTGAAATTGTTATTCAGTATTGGATAGGTTCTATGTGAACTTGTTATTCGACATTGAACAGGTTCTGTGTGAACTTGTTATTCAGAATTGGACAATTTATTTGTGAGCTTGTTAAGCAGGTTTTGTGTGAGCCTATTGAGTAGGTTCTTAGTGAGCCTATTGATAGAGATTTGGAGGTGACAGAGTATAGAGGATACAGTCTCAGTGGATAGATATCTAGCAGCCAGTATAGTTGAAGATATATGTTAGTGAGGAGTATTCAAGTGGAGAGAGGTCCACCAGTCAGTGCAGCAGAGAGATAGAGTCTTTTAGAAGATCACATAGCCAGAGTAGAAGGGGAAAGAGTTCTCCTATGGAATAGATCCGTGAACTTCATATTATGGGATCATCATCTCATTTAGACAGAGATCCATAAACATTATAATTGGGAGTTATTCCCAAATATATTAATTGAGAAAGTTTTAGTAAAATATTTTCTTCGTGGAGTACCTCATATTGGGGGAACCATGTTAAATCTTGTGTCTCAATTATGTGTGGTTACTTTTGCTCTTGCTTACTACTGCTATATGAGTTATTAATACACACTGCTATATTTGGTTATTACAATTAAGGACATTAATTGATATTGGTTTGGAAAGAAAGTAAAAAGTGGTCTTCTACTTTCTGGAGCATGAAAATGAAAAACTACTTGATATCACAAGGATATGAAGTATGGCAGATGGTTGAAAAATAGTATAAAGTTGAAGGTGATCCCGAGGAAGATAAGACTACTAGGAAATTGGTTGATATCAATGCAAGAGCAATGAATTGTATTTTGAGTGGGCTATTAGAGATAAATTTTGCAAAGGGCATGGTATGTACTTTAGCTAATGATATGTGGACCAAGTTGAGTAATACTTCTGAAGGATATTCCAAGGTAAAGTTGGAAAAACTATAAACTCATAGAAAAATGTTTGAGGAATCGAAAAATGCAAGATTCTGAAGATATTGCAAAGTTATTACTTCGAGTTGATGAGATTACTAACACTATGAGAGACCTAGGTTTTGAGATGAAAGAATTAGAAGTTACTCAAAATATTTTGAGATCACTTTCCATGAAATATGATACAAAGGTTTCAACAATAGAAAAAACAATGAATATCAACAAGTTAACAATGGAAGAATTGCAAGGTACTCTCACAACTTATGATATGAGGGTAAGTAAGCATCAATATCCAATAAAAGATATTGCATTCAAGGCTTCATAAAAAAAGAAAGGGAAAGTTTTAGAAATAGATAGAGTTTTAGAAAAATATGAGGAATCTAACTTAATCAAAAGGAATAAGGACTCAAGGAATTTTAGAGATATAAGTAAAGTTAGGTGCTACAAGTGTGATGATCTTGGACACTATGCATACAAGTTTACACATGAAGAAATTAGTGATGATGAAAAATAGAGTCATAGAAGAAAAGAAGATGGAATGTATAAGCATGACAAATATGACAGATTCAAGCAAAATAGGTATGAGAAGAAGACAAATTTTTGTAAGGCAAAGAAATATTACTACATTGTAGAATCAAGTGATAGCTCGGATTATAATGATAGAGATAATTCAGATGATGAAAATGAAGAGAATTTATTCGTAGGAATAGAATGTGAAAGAGAAAAAAAATTTATGTGTGGTCAAAGAGATCACAGATCAGGATATTGCAATGGTTTTAGTGATAGTGAAGATGATATGACACATCAAGGAAACATGCATTTCAGAGGCTATAGAGATGGATGCCAACTTACTACTCAACACAAATGAAGAGAAAGAAGAGGAATATTCCAAAGCACAAAAGGTCCCATATTTAAGGTTTGGGGAATAACACTCAAAAGGAAATGAAGTTCTAAAATATGAAAGCAAAGAAGCACCTAAGATTTGTGAGGAAAATTCCAAAGTTCCTATGGCTCCAAATATTCAGTTTGGTTCTTTTTTTGATATAGGTGAATGAAGATCAAATGGAAAATAAATTATTGAAGAAAAAGGCAAGGAAGAAACTAAAGAAGAGGTTTTAGATGCTACAAAAAAGGTTCAAGAATGCAATGCACAAGTTGAAGATGATCATAAGGATAATGGTAAATAAATGTATGAGGAACCAAGGCATGAACAAAAGGTTTTTCAAGGATATTTTTTTTCTTGTAATGTATTTGGACACAGGGCTATACATTGCAGGATCAATGGACCAAAGAAGTTTGATTTTTCTAGAAGAAACTTCAAAGAAATAAGGTATGGTTTTTAGGGATATTTCTTCTCATGCAATAGAATTGGCTATGGATATTTTTAGTGCAAAATAAATGAGCAACATGGTTTTGGTTTTAGATCTACACAATTCATAAGTCATGGTTATAATGGTCATGAAAATAGAGCTTCACAATATAGGGTTTAGGAAAGGAATGGATATGGAAATTATTTTAAGAATGAATTCAAGATATGGGAACCATACAAAGGCTACAATATCAAGTGTTTTAATTATAATAAATTTAGGCATATTGCAAAATGGTGTAGGACTCAATTCCAAATAGGTTCAAGGCAAGAAGGTCAAATAGGTTCTAGACAAGAAGATCAAGTAATTCATCACAAGAAGGATATCAAAAAAACATGAAATGAAGTTGATAGAGGAAAAAAATAAAGTAATATGGTAGTAAAGATACACCCACCCCAAAATTAATCACCTCTAGAGAGAATGGGGTGAGGGGGCCAAGCTTAAGAGTTATATCTTTTAGCCCTATAGGTGTCCCTTTTGCCATTAATGTCAAAGGGGGAGAGATTTGAGTAAGGGGTAGAACATTGATTTAGGGGGAGCAGACTCCAAAGAGAGCATTGAGTTAGGGGGAGCAGCCTCCATAGATAGTATTGAGTCAGGGGAGCAACTTGGATTCTCAGAGATGGATTTTGTAGTGATTGTAGTTATTTGCATTAGAGGTGTTGTCGTCAATAACAAAGGGGGATATTGTTGGAAATTTGAGTTATTTTATGGTGTCATTGATGTCACATGGATCATTGATGTCACGTTGAGTTTTAGTGGTAAAAATATTTCATAAATAAGCATTTATGATATTTTGGAAAGCATGGCTATTTACAGGGTTTTTATGAAAACCAAGGCAAGAAAAATAAATGGTTTTATTTAAAACCATGGTGGGCTTATGTGGAAAGGGTTTTTCTTAAAATCCAAGGTGGAATTTTGTTGCATCCAAAAATGACATCCAGTGATGAAGATATTAAAGTTTAAAGTTTAAGTTTAAATTAATGGAGGGCCGACCTATGTGCAATTAATGGAGGTTGGCATATATATTTATGTAAAGGTTTCAATATATTTTGGAAAGGGGGCATATTATATATCATAGAAGAGCTTATTTCAAGGGCTATTTGTCTAACTTATTTAGAAGGAGAAATAAGGTGTGTGTACAGAGATATTTCAGATTTTGCAAAGGGGTTCCAAAAGTGAAGTTTGCCTTGTTCTTTTTCAAGAGGATTAATTCTTTCATGAGGTGAAAAGGTATGCAATATTGTGATTTATATTATTTTATGGTATAAGTGGTTTTGGGAGTGAAAATGTTATGCAATGTTTTGATTTATTTTAGTTTATGGTGCAAGTGGATTTAGGAGAGATAAGGAAGTTGTGCAATTAAAGGCCTTGGTGATGATTATTGAAAGTGGAGTACTATGGATTATTTTGTGATCTACTAATCCTTGTGAATATTCGCAAAAGAATTTTGTTATTGTGGTAGATTTAAAAAGATAATTTTTCATCTTCATAAAAGGTATGGGCATATTATCCTATTGATTGTTTATGGTGGTTGATTTATGAAATATTATTGGAGGAAAAAGTATTATTTTTTGTTTCCTTTTCTAGAGTGGTTGGTTGAAAGCTTCAAGGTTTTCTGAATTGAGATTTGTGTTTAAACCTTGTGTTATAAGCATAGTTATTGAATCCCATTGGTTGTGAAAGAACTTGAGTTATAAAATAATATGTGTATCATTGTTATGTAATATTTGTGGTTAAGCATTGTTGGAAAAATTTGAGTTGGTGGATACATAATTGGAATAGGGTTGTGTGAGAAAGAGTTATCCCTTGTGATGATTGGTTGAGTTGAGTTTATTGAGCCTAGTCAAGTGATGTGTGAAATGATTTTTCAAGTTCTATGAAATAAACTATTCCATCATTCTATGTTGAGTTGAGATTAATGTTAGATCATATTGAGTCTCTAATAATTGTCTTTATGGTTCTATAATACTTGAGTTGATTTGAGGTTTACTTGAATTGAGTTGAGGTTGATTTGAGTTGAGATTGAGATTAGAACATATTGAGTCTCTAAAAATACTCTTTATGCTTCTATGAGTTGATTTAATTTGAGTTGATATTGATTTGGGTTGAGAGTGAGTTTAGAACATATTGAGTCTCTAACAATTATGTTTATGCTTCTACGAAGTTAATTTGAGTTGATATTGCCATTCATTATTGAGTTCATTTTGAGTACTACTTGATCATTATTGATTGAGTCTTTGGGAAGACCTTTGCAATAGATTTGAGGATAGTGTTGGAACAATTTTGGGGAAGTTTTGTGGGCAAATTTGTGGATAGTTTTGTGGACAAATTTGGGACAAGTTCTTAGTGAGCTTGTTGGAGCAAATTTGGGAAAGTTCTTGGTGAGCTTGCTAGAGAAGATTTGGACAAGTTTTGTGTGAGCATGTTATTCATCATTGGACAGGTTCTGTGTGAACTTTTTATTCAACATTGGACAGGTTTTGTGTGAACTTGTTATTCAGCATTGAACAGGTTTTGTGTGAACTTGTTATTCAGCATTGGACAAGTTTTGTGTGAGCTTGTTAAGCAGGTTCTGTGTGAGCCTATTTAGAAGGTTATTAGTGAGCCTATTGATAGATATTTGGAGGTGATAGAGTATAGAGTACAAAGTCTCAGTGGATAGAGATCCAGAAACCAACATAGTTGAAGATATATCTAAGTGATGAGTCTTGAAGTGGATAGAGGTCCACCAGTTAGTTAAGTAGAGATACAAAGTCTTCTAGAAGATCACATAGCCAGAGAAAAAGGGGAAAGAGTTCTCTTGTGGAAGATATCCATGAACTTGAGATTAGAGGATCAACATCTCCTTTGGACAGAGATCCATAAATATTGTAATTGGGAGTGATTCCCAAAGATATTGATTGAGAAATTTTTAGTAAAATATTTTCTCTGTGGAGTACCTCACATTGGGGGAACCATGTTAAATATTGTGTCTCAATTGTGTGTGGTGACTTGTGCTCTTGCTTACTATTTCTATGTAATTTATTAATGCACACTGCTATATTTGGTTATTTCAATTGACGATATTAATTGTTATTGGTTTGGAAAGAAAGTAAAAATTGGTCTTATATTTTTCACCCCCCCTCTCAATATAAGCTTGTGTTATTCACAATAACTCTGAATTTTCAAGATTTCATTTTCTAAAAAGTACTATCCAAAGTATTTATTTTCTCCTTCCAAATAGTAATCATAAAACACTGAAACTTTTAGCTCTTCTACTTCTTCAAATGCTGCCCGAAATACCTGTAAATACCACTCCAAAATTCTGCTTTCTTCTCCTTTAATTTGTTGGTCACTTTTTCTTTTTTAATTTATAGCTCTATATCTCCTCCAAATGCTTCCTAGAATGTATTAGAATTCTGAATTTTCATTATACATTTTGTTGTGCAAAAAATCTTCAAATTTTTTCTCAAAACTCTTAGAATTCACAACTCTACTATTGCCTTCAAAAAACTATCCAAGACTATCAAATTTGCAGCTCTTTCTCTTCTTAAAAATTTTGTCTAAAATCTACCTTTTTCTCCTTCAATTTCAGCCTTCAAAAAATTAATGGCTTCCTTAAAAAATATCAATTGGTGTCCTCTTCTATCATCTTTCTCCTCATTAACTCTCATTGAATTTTATCTTTAAATTTGACCTCTTTTGTTGGTCTATTATTCAAAATTATCAATATCTTGAAATATTCAAAAATACTTTCTCAAAATTAGGTAAACTCTTTTCCAAATTCTTTCTCCTTGAATCGGTTTCACAAATCATTTTGGGGTTGTCATTATATAGAAATGATTATCCCAAATTTTATGTGATTACCTATTTTGATGAGTTTATTCTTTTGCCAATATTCTACCTCAAACATTTTTCAAATCTTCTTCAATAGTCACTTCTTCAATTTTTTCAATAGGGCTTCATTAGTATCCTTCTTTCTCCTTTAAAATTTTAATGGGACATTTTTCCTAGGTCTCCTTAATCTTCTATCTCAAATATCCTATCTCATTTTTCAATTATTTAATGGAAATTCTTCTCTTTGGTCTCATTTATCTCAATATTCAATAGGACTTCTATAGCCTCTTTATTTCTTATTTCTTCAATATACTATGGGACACCATATCTTAAGTCTCCTCAATATTTAATATTTAATATTCAATGGGGCCTTTCTATTAGGACTTCTTAATATTCAACGTGTACTATTTGCCACAATCCCAAAATCAATTTCTATGCAAGGAAAGCACATAGGCAATCAAAGGAAATTTTTTTCTCTATCTATTATAGGAAGCTTCTCAAATTTTGAGAATAATTGTCTACAACAAAAACTAAGATAAAAATAATCAAATACATTAAAATATTCATTTTTTTTTTTAAATTAATGAACTTCACTAGTTTTTTTCCAATATAGTGGTAAAAAATATGTTGAGTCTGTCTTCATTAGTTATTCTATAACCCTATGGAGAGACTCTAGCCAAATATAACTTGGAATCTTATTCTACCTTCAAATTTGATTTCTCTATAAAAATTTCCAACATGACCTCTTTATTGATTCTCTTAATCTTTTAAATTTCAAGCTATATCTTCAAGACTTGAAACTATGTTGTAGATTGCCTTCTATTCCAAATGTATTCTTAGAATAGGTAAACTCAATCTATCTAAGATTTTAAAATATTAAATCTCCAATATTCACTTAATTTTCTTGAACATAGTAGAAATACTATATTCTCAGTATTTCCTTCTCTAGAGGTAATATTTTCAACTTCACCGACTTGTCCTTGACCAGTGGAAATATCCTTAGACTATTTACAGCTATTAAAAAACTTATGTAAGAAAATACTTACTGTATCTTTGATACCACTGTTAGATTTTACAACTTAACTCTTAATGTAAATAACCACATAATCAAATATAAAGTTGCAATATAAAATAGTCATTAATGAAAATAATTTATTCAAATATAATTCACAAATAACTCATAAAATGAATACTATTAACTACTCTTAAAAATAGTAAGTTGATATAGGATTAAGGTCTCATACACTCTTTCCTTTCTTTACAATGCTTAGTCACATATATAATAGAACATGAATCTTCATATGGAGTACTCTTGGCCTTCACTCTTATTTGAGACTCTTCACTTTCCTATTCTAAGGATACGTACACTCTTACATAAAGGAAACTTGTGCATTTCCTGCATATTATTACATTACATAAAATATTTACTCACACTCTAATCTATAACACACTCCTAATATAATGAAGTATCCAAGGTGGTACATTAGCATATAAAAAATAGTGTAATATAATCCAGCAATAAATCAAACTCTACCCACATAAATTAGGATCACACCATCCAATTCCCTCCACAACTCCTTAATTTGGGTTATAAGAACCCTCAACATCCATATCTCCAAAGAAAAGTTCCTCATGCAAATTCAGAGCTCCTACCAATATTTGAGAATATTATTCTATTATTATCCTCCTATAAACTTGTCTTACCACCTAGATAGAAGCAATTTCTATAGCTAAAAATTCTACTTCATTGTTTGTGGCCTTACCCAAGCACTATAGTTCCCAATAGATTATTATCCTAACATTATTCCTATAGACCACTCCAACTCTAGGTCTACCTAGATTACCTTTTGAATATCCATAAGTATTAATTTTAATCTAGTCTTCTAAAGTGTTTTCTAACTAGCTCTATCCTACTCCTACACTTCAAATTCCTTCTCCACAATCCTTATACTAGCCTAATATTTCTCTTTAGCATAAACTATCACAATTGCTATGGCATTTTTTCAATAAATATACTAGACACCATCCAAGGATGAAAAGGTTTCTCTTAAAATTGTACCATTTCCCTCCAACCACAATTCCAATAAATAAATTTTAATCCAAGCTTCAACCTGATATGAAGAGCTTTAAATTTAAATATTTCCCTCTTCTATATTTCCCAACTATTAATGCAATTTAAATCATTGTTGGGTTAGATTTTATAACCAAAAACTCATCTCTCTCAGTGCATTAATTAGAAATCAAACATTAGGTGATTAGGTGTTTCCTCACTTTTATATTCTAAAGCACACTAGGATGGGCTAATAATTCCCCTACATCTCATATTATTAAAAGTAAGAATTTTGTTGTGAATAATTATAGGTAATGAAGTTTAATTTTAATCAACACTTTGAATACCAAATTTTTATTCAATCCTCAATCTAGTATGGATGAGTAAGATATTCTAGAATGATATTTTCATATCCACCCTTCACCATGTAGACTCCAAGGCTCCCATAGCCCCAAGATAATTCATCATCCTCATCTCTATCTATGAGAAACATTTCAACTAATTTTGTTTTCATAATAGATATCAATTCCATAGGGATTAGAATTGACCACTTGTCCAACTTCTTAAGATACTTAAATGTATAATTCCCCAACTATTTGGTGTAGAAATAACTTTCAATCTTGATCCAACCTTTGCTTTCCATGGATATTTTTATTTGTTTTAGTTCTTGAAATTTCGTAATGATAGGTGGATACTGATCTCATGAATCTATTAAAAATCATGCCTTCTTCCTCTACCCACTTTTAAAATTAATTTATCTTTCACTACCTGAGATCCTATATTTAAATCCTACAATACCAAGGACCCATTTTCATACAAAGAAAAATAGATCATATCATTCGGGTTCACCTATCCCAAATGTTTACTAATTAAAAAATCTATTGAATAAAGAAGTTGGTTGGGATATTTGTATCTAGTAAAGCTTTTTATCCAAATATTTATTGTTTAATTGTTATCTCCTCAACCCTAAAAATCCCATTACCTTATGTTGGATTACTTTCTTCCAACCTACTAACATCCATTTCCACTCTCCTTATACTCCACATAAAAATATTTTGGCCATCTTGTCCAAATCTTTCCATATTATTTGTGGGGAAGCAATGATAAAATAATTATAGATTGGCATGACCTAAATAACTAATTATAAGAAAGATAATATACCCCCAAAGGTTAACCATTTATGAAACCAATAGTTAATATCTTCTTTGATACAATCTAAGAGATTCCTCCAAATAACTAACCTTGTATTTTATAAATGCAAAGGGACCCCCAAATAGACCACTAGGATAGCATCCTTATGAATCTCGAGATATTTAAAATTTTATCATGAAGCCTTAGTTAAATATTATAGAAGATAACTTTGGATTTATTATCATTTATGACCTAAGATAAGCATTAATATTATCTTTGATAATTCATGCTTCCCTAAGGTTATCCACTCCCATAAATTTGATATCATCCTTAAATTTAAGGTGATTCAAATGTCCTCATCCATGTTGATACCTATTATAAAATCATGTTTTCTTCTCCACAAGATGAATATTTCTGAGCCTTTAGGTAATATGAGAAAAATATAAAGGGAATAAGTATCTCCCTGATGAAGGCCTCTAGTGGTTCCAAATGGTTTTGAGGGAAGATATTTAATTAACACTAAGTACATTAGAGTAGAGATATATCTCATAAGCCACTCTATCTAGTCCTAAGAAAATTTGAATGCTACCATCATCCTTGATAAAAAGCTCCACTCCATCCTATCATAAACCTTTGACATATTCAATTTTATGAGCATTCATCTATTACCAAATTTTTGGATTGAGTGGAATACCTCTTAAGTTATAACCATACCATCTAAGATCTATATACTCTCTACAAAACCTTCTTGTTGTAAGAAGATAATATTTTATATAAGATAATTTATCCAATTATACATTACATTTATGATTATTTTGTATATGACATTGCATAAGACAATAGGTCTATAATATAAAATATACACCCCATCCTCCCCTTTTGGAATTAAGGCAATTAATATCTAATTTAATATTTAAGGTTTCTTTTACTACCCCTAGACTCCTCTATAACAACCATTCCATCCTCCACCAAGTTGTCCCAAAAGTTCTAAAAGGACTTCACTAGGAAGCCATATAGACCTAGCATTTTTCTTATACTCATTGCAAAGACTACCTTCTTTGGCTTCTCTCTATCAATGGATTCAAGTAGGATCTAGTTTTATTCTTCAAAGATAATAGAGGGTATGCAACAAGAACTTATTTATTGGTCTCTTTATATTGTAGCATACCTTCCTAAAATGATTTAGCAAATTAATCCATTGAATAGAAATGCATACCTAGGATCGTATCAAAGGAGAGCATATTCACATCCTAAAGATCTTCCATATTATTTGTTTTTCTCCTAGCATAAGCAATGAGATGGAAAATTTTGGTGTTTCTATCACCTTATTGTAACCAAGTGACTCTTTCTATCTATTTCTAGTAGATATTCTCTTGGTTGCAAATATCCTCAAATTATTTACATAACTCATCATCCTCTAAATTGATTCACTATATAATTTTTCCATCCTTGAAGATTTTTTTCATCTCATCTCATCTGACTACTAATGATATTGTTTTGACCTAGAAGTTTGACTTGTTATATCACTACCATCATTTTAGTTGATCCCCTACATAATGAAGATGCTTTTGGAATATAAAAATTGTTGTCACATATGTAAAAAATTCCTCTCCCCACCACTATGGTAATATCTTTCAAATTTTATCCTTGTGTAACCAAATTTTTCAAAATTTGTTTATGGTGTTTCCCTATATCAATCCCCCCAAAAAAAATGGGAAAGTGATCCAAGAAAAAACCCTCCAAAATATTAAATTTTAGATTTCATTTCACAAATATCTTCTCTAAATCTAGAAAAATATCTAACTTCACCTTCTACTATATGAATCCATCCTTTTATTACTCCAAGTATAGTTGGTTATAGGATGTTTCAAATCCACCAAGTGTAATGGATGGACATGGGTAATCATAAGCCAATTTGTTGAGTCCAAAATTGGAGTTCTCCTTTTTGAACTGTACATTATATATTAGCATTAAAATACCTAGCAACAATCTAGTCTAGCTCATCCCTTGAGACTCTCATATTATGCATCTCTTTCCATTAGAAAATATTACACTCTAGGTTTTGAGCCCCATACAAATTTATAATTAAAACATGCTCAATTTTCATATTGTTAGTAAAATGAAATTTGAGGATACACTTCCAAGTTATATGTTCTATTATCATCCATTCAAAAGGAATCCAAAAAGGTAACTATCCTCCCAAGGTCCCTTGGGAGGTTGCTTCCATATGAACAACACCCCTCAAAATTATATTTTATATTTTATACATGAGATGTAATGACATTTTCGTCTCCCTAGTAAGAAAAAATACTATTTTAATTTTATCTAAGTGTCTTAGAATAGAAAATTAATGGGTTTTATTTATTAAATCCTTAATATTTCATGATTTTATAATCATTGGTTACCTTGAAACTAGTAACAATCTATTTTCCCACTGATTCCCTAATGGTATTAGAGAATATTACATTATTTGATATTTTGGGAATGTGCAAGATATGTAGAAGTGTCATACTAGAAGACTAAAAGTGTTGTATACAAGTGGTAATATAAGAATCCAAAGGTCATTATCAATCATTTTAAGAATGATCTTGTATAGCTATATTATAGAGATCAACCTTCATAACTTGTATAAAGTATAGAGAATATCTTGATATCATATGACTAAAATTCATGAAAAACATTTTAAGTATTTTTAAATATTGTTAATCTATATGAGATTTGATATTATTTTTTATTCTTCATTATTGATATTTTAACCTTTAATATGTTGGTTTCTTTATATTGGGACCTATGATATTTTGTGGTAGTATGGCTTAAAAATCCATCAAATGACCAATTTGTTTCCTTGAGATACTATTAATTCCTTATTTAATTTTCTACTCACTCCATGAGAGTTGATATTCTTTGATCTCATCTCCACCTCATGAATCCCTAGAGTTGTTTTTTCTCTAATATTTGCCACACCCACAATGACATTGTTTACTACTAACTGCTCTTAGTTATGCATTATCAATACCCCTATAATATTTGATCGTGGTAACTCACTACACTCTATTACCTACTATAGTATAGGAGGAGCTAAAAGAGGGGATTGAAAATTATTGTTATTATTCTCAATATTCTCATCCACTTCTTCCATGAGTTCTTCTTCATACTCCACTAGTACGTTAACGATATCATACCCATTTGAGAGTTTGGGCTATGTATGTTCTTTGTAATTTTTTTTTATTTTACCTCTTTGTAATTTTTTTTTATTTTACCTCCTTTTGGGTTTTACAAAAATATCTCCCTATGCTTCTCCTCCCTAAGAAATCTATAATTTTTTCGTAGTGACTATAGACTTACCATCCTTAGGGAGATTTGACATTCTCATATGAGCCTAGGAAGAAGATATAAAAGTAGTTGTGTCATGAGCTAGAAGCATCAGGAATGCTCATAGAGATGATCGTAGAGGGAGGAATATCACATATGGTTAAATATTCTGCACTATATTGCCACAGATAGAAGAATTCACACACAAACAGAGGAGAAAATGATTACCAAGAAAAATTTAAAATTCTCCTAAGATTTAATAATAGACCAATAGGAAGCCATAAACTCTTCCCTAATATCCACACGACATGTGGATATCTATTTGCTACTTGGTGAAGTTCTTTCTACCCAATCAACGAATACCACGTGGTCGTAGTAGTAACCCTACTCGATGGTTTTTTGGTAGTTGGTGGTATCAAAATGTATTCCACAATGTGGGTTTTATATTTTTGATCTGATTTTTGGTGTAGTGTCAATATTTTATGATTTTCATTGGTAGTACTAGACGTAGACAAATCATCCTCGATGAACATAAAACAAAAATGACTTGGGAGTTAAATTTTTTTATTTTTGACTACCTATATGTGTTAACAAACAATTTCTAGTTGATAAATTCTGATGATTATCCATAAATCTAGTGAAATATCTTGTTTGGATGGTGTCTCTTTTGGTAACTTATACTTCAATGAGGTGAATACATATTGACATAAAAAAAACTCCATCGACTTGAATAACACCACCCATTTTTAATGAATGATTCATATTTTGTTAGTAGTAAATACTTAGTGCTCTGATGATGATTGTGAATTTCACCAGTTTACCATTCATCAATGTGAGATTATAGTTCTCGATGAGAAGTTTTGGATTCTTGGTATTTTGATGGTTTTGTTGTAGTTCTAACTATTTCTGAAAAGGGATGATGATTTTTGACATAGGAAAATTAAACACTTCTAAGGTTCAACTCCTTGACATCCCCAATAATAATTTCTTGATGACAAATCCTAATTCTAGTGACATAGAATAATTTCCAACTAATGTTTTTATCAATTTCGATGATAAACCATTCACGATGAACAAATTTATTTCCTATCTACCACATTCAAATATCGGTGAATAAAACTATTTCCATTGGGTCACGTGAAGTTTAAATGATGCTAAAATTTTATCAATCGTGTGGAAATAAAGAGTTGTAAAACCCTTGGGATTTATATCCCACATATAGGATGTATAGAGCTTTTGGATATTTAAAATAATTCATACACCCTATTATAGTGACCACATTATAGTGGTTACTCCTTCCACACACACATGCAGAAGCACTAAGATATTTTGTGCTAGGTGGGTTGATTTACCACCCAAAATTTGGTTTGAGAAATACGATAATTGCAATACTCATTAACCTGTGTTGATCGATGGACCTTGGCAGTTGATCGGCCCACTGAATTCGTAGTTGACTGGTGGGGTCAAATCAAAATAATTTTATTTTGCATTAAAATTCAAAAATTTTGACCATTGAAGGGATATTTGTGGTAAATTTTAAAATTTTGAATTTAAAAATTGCAGTTTTGGCACCAAAACACAATAGCAAGGTATAAAATTTCAAATTTTGTAATTTCTTTGGCCTAAGTTTTGTTAGAATTTTCCAAAATAGATATGCATAGCATTACAAAAAATATGAACAAACATTATAACTAATTGATTTATTCCAAGGATCAACTTTGTATAAATAGCAAAGTTGATCATTGAGAGCCGTTAGATTATAACAACTCATAAAACCTGATGAAAACACCACTAAGAGTTCACATGACACATGGAGGAGTTGAAACTCAAGTGTGTCTATCCTAGTAGAACTTAAGAAAATATTCACTTATTCTAACACCCCCCTTAAGTGATACTAGGAGTGGTTTTTACAAACGAGTCTCGACAAGAAGGCCTGATGAGGTACTCATGTACAATGACTTCATTTTTGAAGAGATGGTAAAAACCCTATGGGAAAAACCATCAATCAAAAAGGAATAAGGAAGAGGCTTGTCTTCGGATGGTGAAGATTTTCATATTAATACAAAAGAAACGATGAGTCCCGACAACATGGCCTTATGAGGTACTCATTTATATTATAGAGATGGTGAAAAAACCCCTTGGGGAAAAACCATCTATCATAAGAAAAAAATTAATATATAGGCATTTATTCGAATGGAAAATATTGTTCTTATACAATTATAGAGTCCTCGCAACTTGCCCTGATTGGGTACTCATTTACACTTTATAGATGGTGAAAAAACCCCTTGGGGAAAAACCATCTATCACAAAAATATTCAAGATAGAGGCATACCTTCGGATGGTGAAGATTGTCCTCATAATATACATGCTATTGGAGATATGATAAAAAAAACCACAAGGGAAAAACCATCCTCCAAAGAATATAATGAGAGGTGGAAGACCTCTATGTCAATGAAGCTGTAATACTCCAAGTTTATCTTGCAACTGAAGATAATGTGGAGAAGGAAATGACTTGGTGAAGATGTCTGCAATTTTATTCTCGGTTGGAATATAGTCCAAGTATATATCCCCATTCTGAATGTGCTATTGAATTAAGTGCATATGTGTCTCAATATTCTTGGTGCACTGATGCTCAACTAGATTTTGTGTAATGTGAATTATGCTCTAATTGTCACACAAAATAGTTATATATTTGTTATGGCATAAACCAAATTACCTTAGAATTTGATAAAGCCAAAGAGCTTTGTGACTTGCTAAAACTATTGCCCTGTATTCTGCCTTTGAAGATGATAAGGCTAATGCTTGTTTTTTGTATAACCAGGAAATTGGCGAAGAACCAAGACAAAAGACATAGCCAGAAGTTGAATATTTGTCACTGAAACTGCCAAATATAAATTTGTATAGCCAATGATATCCATGGATTTTCCCTTATATAAGAGCCCAAATTGAGTAGTTCCTTGCAAGTAGCGGAGGATTATTTTTTCTGCTTGCCAATCACTGAAGTGAGTTTGATAGAATAATCTAGATATGATGTCAACATCATATGAGATATCTGGATGAGTATGAGTAAGGTATAATATACTCCTTATAAGTTGATGGTATAGAGTTGCATCACATAGAAGGGATGAGCAGGAAGTACTTAGATTTATGCCATATTGAAAAGGTGTAGGAGAAGGTCTGTAGTCTAATATTTTAAACCTCTAAGGAAGATCTAAAGTGTATTTTTGTTGACACAATGAAATACATATATTTGTTTGGTTTATTTGGATCCCAAGGAAGTAATGAGATAAACATAGATCAGACATATCATATTTTTCAGAGATGGAGTCTTTTATAATATGAATGTGATCGAAGGTACTACCAGTGATTAGAATATCATCAATATATAAAACAAGAATGGTGATTTTTTTTCATCTCTCCAAATGTAGACTGTGTTATCAGACTCACAATGAGAAAAACCTACGGAAAGAAGGATGAAGTTTATCTTTTCATACCAAGCTCTAGGAGATTTTTTGATGCCATAGAGAGACTTGTTTAGCCTACAAACAAGAGAGGAGTCTTGAGTGAAACCCGTAGGTTGTTTCATTTATATCACTTCCTTTAAATATCCATGTAAGAAAGCACTTTTTACATCCATTTGAAAGACATATCACTTTTGGGAAGCAACCAGAGCAAGAACCAGTATTATAGAATCTATTTTAACAATTGGAGCAAAGGTTTTGGTATAATAAATTTCTTCAATTTGAGAGAAACCTTTGGCTACTACGTGAGCTTTGTGTTTGTAAACTTCTCCATTAGGACCATACTTTGTTCTGTAAATCCATTTACAACAAACTAATTTCCTTCCTTTAGGCAAGGGAACTAAATCCTAAATTTTATTTTTCATTAAGGAAGAGAATTCATTTTCCATGAAATAATCCCATTCTTTAATACCATTTTCTTCTTTGAAGTACTGAGGATAAGAGGAAATAGATTGACAGAAAATACCAGTGCCTATGGAGTTGGTTGATCTGGATGATGGAATATTTTATATGTAAGGAGTAGCTTCTTTAACAATGGTACAAGCCCATTTTGGCATAGAGGAAGGAGTAAAAGGAGTGGAAATATATTGAGTTGGAGTTACAGGTTCCCCATATTGATTATCAATCTCTAAATTAACCTCTAGAGTTGGTTCTTCATAATATTGAGGTTCTATTATAGGAGAAGGCTCAATGGAGGAAAAGGAGAATTGAGGATCTTTATGAGGGAATGTTTCATCAAATTGTACATTCCTATGAAAAATACCTCATAAGTTGAGGGATCAAGGAGATGGTATGCTTTCATTTCATCACAATAACAAACAAAGATGAGCTTTCTAATTTTTATATCTAGAGCCTTCATTTTATTCTTTGGGATGCGTGCCCAAGTAGTACACCCAAATATATTAAAGAAGGAAAAATCTATTTTTGAACCATTCCATGCTTCTTCAGGAGTTAAATAATCAAGAGCTTTATGAGGTGTGTGGTTTTGAATATAATTGGCACAATTAATAGCTTTTACCCAAAAAATGTTTGGAAGATCTCTTGAATAGAGCATATACTTTGCCATTTCGTTGAATGTTTGGTTTTTCCTTTCTGCAATACCATTTTGTTGAGTATTATGGAAGATAGAATATTTATTAATGATGCCACAACCTGATAACTCATTACTATAGTATTCTCCCCCATTATCTGTGTAAATTTACTTGATTTTGCAAGAGGCCTGATTTTCAACTAAGGCTTTGAATACTTTAACATGGGATAGAACATAAATTTTATATTTCAAGAAGTGGACCCATGTTTTTCTATAAATTTCATAAATAAAGGTTAGAGCATACTTTTATCCTCTGAAAGAAGGTTCTAGAAAAGACATCATGTCACTATGGATTAATTCGATAGGGGATGAGGCTTTTTGAGAACTACTTGGGTGGAAAGGATATTGATGTTGCTTTACAAAGGCACATATAGGACAAACTCCATCAATAGAAGAGACTTGGGGTAAACCTATTACCATATCATGGGTGCTCAATTCCTTTAGGTAGTTGTAACTAAGATGACCAAACCTTTCATGCCAAATTTTTCTTTCAAGATCTCCATGATCCACAAAACAGGAGGCCCCTTCTAGATTTTTGAATCCTTTGAAGTGAAATAGATGAGTGGTGTGATCAATAACTCCCTTGACTATTAGAGAATGGAGATCTTGAAATTTTCTTATCTCAACTCCTATTGGACAGAAGAGAAATATTTTCCCCTTTCCATAAGTACAAATCTGATAGATGGAGAGGAGATTTGTGGCAATGTTTGGAAGATAGAGAACATTATTTATAGAGCCACAATAAATGGTTATATTCCCTTTTTCTTTGATTGGGATAAAATAAGAGTCATTATCTTCTATGCTACATGTAGAACTTGAGGAGATAGAAGAGAATGACTCATATGAAGCAGTCATGTGATGATTAGATCCAGAATTTAGGACCTAGTAATTAGAGGAAGAATTGGAGGTTTTCCATTAAACATTTAGGGATTTACCTATTTTCTTTTTGTTTTCTATATTGAGTAATATTTTCCAAAATTTGTTTACAAAGTGACCATTCTTTTTGCAGTGAGTACAAGTTATGGGATTCTTTTCCTTATTTTTGATTTTTTCTTTAGAAGAGGTGGAGGCTACTAAGGTTTTTGAGGAAGAGGAATAATAAGAGATTTCATATCTTGCAAGTTTTTTTTCTTCCCTAGTTAGTCTATTACAAAAATATTCTAAAAAGTGCATTTTAAAAGTTGCACCAAGAGCATCTTTGGTAGATAGAAAGGTGCTAGAAAATATTTGAAATACACCATTTAGTTTAGAAAGGATTAGATAAATGCATTCTTATTCAAACTTAGTCTTCCCACTGCATTTGTATTGAGTTAAGACCTCTTTGAATTTGGTAAGTAAGTCAACGATATTTTTGAATTCCTAAGGAGATAGAGTTGTTAATTATGCTTCTAGTTGCATTGATCTAATTTGATCTACTTTCCCAAATAATGTTTTTAGTTTCCCTAAATTTCATAAGGAGTTTTACAATATATAATGTGAAACCACAAACTTGCACTTACATTAGAGCTAATAATTCCCATAGTTTCATATATTTTTCCTTTGAGAACAAATATTTCATATTATTTTTCAAACTTAGGTTGCCTTACTTCTAAAAGGTGAGTGAGCCCTTTTCGAGAAATGAGATTTTAAATTTTGGAATTCCATATATGGTAGTTATGAGGAGTGAGAGGATCAATTGTATTCATTTTGAATTCATTTTGAATTGAAGTTAACCCAAAGTTCTCCCTTTTAACTTTAATTTAGAGAATGCATTGGTAATTAGTTACAGAAGCCTGAAAAAATAACCAAATGCCCCAAAATTACCCATCCTAATGAGAGGGAGACTATAAGTAATTTGAGGAAAATTGATATGAGTTTGAGGCTAATGAGAACAAATATGCCAAATACCCGCCCTAACAAGACAAAAACTATAAGTATTGAGGATATTTGAAGTTAAAGATTGTTTTAAAGAGAACAAATATGCCAAGACAATATATCTATCTGTCTCAAATACCAGCCCTAACGAAAGGGAAACTATAAGTATTGTTTAGATAATATACTTGGAACATAGGCTAGATCTTCCAAACCTATAGTGGTAATCTTAACAACCTGCCCCTACATGAGTAAAAATATAAGTTATATTAGATTGCCAATATGGGTGACAGGAGATAAAATACTTGTCTCTTGAAATCTTCAAAAAATATTTCTAGATTAGATTTTAAAGTTTGATAAAGATGTAAATTTATTATTAATTTTTTTAAAAGAATAAAATTTTGAATAAGAACTCTTTGTAAGAAACTTTGTAATCAATAAACATTTTCATATAATGATTTGCTTACTAAGAAATATTATTAGGATTAATTTGATCACAAAGCTAAAATAATGATTCAAACTAATAATAATAATTAAGCTATGAATTGAAATATTTTATTAGAAGCAAATGATTTTAGCAAAAACTATTTTAACTATAAGAAATATATTTTTTAAATTTAAAATTTTACTTTGGATTTTATTAGAGATATGTGAAGAAGGAATACTTTTAAAAAATACATAGAATAAAAACCCCTTAAAAAAACCGAAAGGTGCACAAAAAAGCACCTGAACAACTCCCCCCCCCCAAAAAAAAAAAATATTTACTAGCTTACAAAGGAATCGTTTCACTATTTGCCCTCGAAGGAGGCGAAGTGGAAAAAAAAAGTGATAAGTTAAAGCTAAAATAAAACTTTAGGGAAGGAAAATAAATGGATTTTTTCTTTTGAAATTGAAGAAAAAACCCGTACAAATATTTTATAGAATAAATGAAATTAAAATAAGACCATTACACTTCGATGCACTTTTGAGAAGATTTTTTTGTTGTTCGCATGAAGTTGAAAGTTGAGGAGACGAAGCCTTTGTTGACTCTAGATGATTTCTTCGATAAGCACTTGCAAAGGATAGCTTTTATGATGTGTATCTCAGAGACGCAACTTTCGAATAGGTAGCTTTCATTGGTGAAAGCATCCTTCAAACATACCTTCCAATGCAGGCTAAGTTCTCGTTGTTTTGGTGACATTGAAATCGTAGATGAATGTCTCGAAGATGCAAATTTCACTAGAGTGAGGACCTTTAAACCTACAAAAAAAATAATAGAGGTAAGCAAGGGAAAAAGCAACAAAAATAATGAAATGACTTATATCAAACTTGATACCACCTCGTAGCGTCTCGGTAGAGAGGATTAAAACCTACAGAAAAAGGGTAGTATAGGTGAACAAGGAAGAAGAAATATATTAAAAAACCATTAGTTAATCCTTCATAATTCGTATGCTGTCTTGAGCAATCTGAAAAAATTTCTCTACATAGATATTCATCAGAGAAATTAAGCTCAAGAGAAATAAAACAATGAGAATTGAAAAAGAGAATGGAGATAACTTAAATAGGATGAAGGAGAGTTGTCGAAAATTATGAACTACGAACAAATCCACCAATTATCAGTGATTGAAAGGTATCCTAGTTTAAGAGCATCTCCTATGGATATCATCAATATGCAAAAGTAACGACAGTGAAGAGCAAGATACATCAATTAAAGATGGAGTAAATGCCACTGACATGATGAAAACAGCTAAAAAGACATTTTAAAAATCATGAATTTTGAAAGAGTCTCTAAGGTGTGCCAAGCATTATAGACAGAGAGCTACAATTTAATCTCCATGAAAGGATATATGGAAATTGTTGACGTCACGATTGATGGTGCCTAAAAAATATGGATGCCTCGATTGAGAGCATCAAAATGCTTCTCTGAGAGCAACGTGTAGGCAGCAACCAAAAGTTAAAAGAGACTCTAATGTGTGCCAAGTGTTATAGATGGATAGATATAATTTCATATCTCTATGAAAGGAGAAATAAAAATCATTGATGTCACGTATCAATGGCATCCAAAAAATATGAGTGCCTCGATTTCAGAATGTGGAAACGCTTCTTTGAGAGAAACGTGAGGGCAACAACCAAAAAACAAATCCTCTCTTGCAAATAGGAATGACCTTAAAGAACAAAAAATAGATTCCTTTTAATCAAGTTTTTTTTTTTTTAAATGCTTGAATAAGGTGTTCCTTTTTGGAGAGAAAAAACAATTAATATATATTAGAATGGGTATAATAAGAACAAAAAAAATATTTACTTCAACATTCAATCAATTTTTTTTATTTTTTAACATTAGAAATAATAACCCACATATATATATATAAAATAATATAGCAGAAAACTATATATAAGAATAACTTATTGAGGGCTTAAATCCAAGGAAAAAAAACTGGAGAATCCAACATAAGAATCAAATAACTAGCTTCTAGAACCTTCAAGAAGGAATTATAGCAAGATCTATCCTACTCCGGTACCATGTTAGATTTTCCCAAAATAGATATGCATAGAATTACATAAAATATGAATACAGAGTAGAATTGATTGATTTATTTCAAGGATCAAATTTGTATAAATAGCAAAGTGGATCATTGAGAGACGTTGGATAACAACAACTCATCAAACCTGATGAAGACAACACTGATATTTCACCTAACACATGAAGGAGTGAAAACTCAAGGGTGTCTATCCTAGTAGAACTTAAGAGAATATTCACTTATTCTAACAAGTTTTTCCAATTTTTGCAATTTGGCCATTAAATTAGCATTATTTTATCTCCTAAGATAAAATTTGTATTTTAAGGACTTATTTTTATAAATTTTTTGTTCTATTTTTTTTATTGAAATTTTGATTTTAACTTTGTCAAAAGTACTTATATAGCCCATTTTATCAAATTTTGGAAGGCAAAATTTTGTAAAATCTAGTTAAAATTTCTGCATTAGGAAACTGAAAATTATTCCTAAAGCCTAGATTAGTTCTTGCAAAACCATTTTGTAATCCTCCTAGTCTAGCATATACACGAAAAAGCATGGCTAATGACCTCAAATCAAACATGGAAAACCTTACTATTGTAGTAGACATTTATTAGATAAGGTAAAATACATTGTTGTGCAATTGACTACTAGTGATAGAAAATTTCATCACAATCATGTCAACAAAGCTAAATGTGAGGTCAAATTGTATGAAGGATCTAAGAATCTTGATGTATTCTCCACATGGATTTTGGATATACAAACTTGGTTTGCTTATGCTGAAATTCTTGAAGGTGAAAAAGTTGCATTTGCTACCGTAAAACTCACAGGTTTAGCAAAATTTTTAATTGTAGAAAGGCAAATCCATAATGACACCATGACTTGGAAATATTTGATCCAAATTCTAAAAAACATATTCTTTCTACCCAATTACCAAAGTTACATCACGACCAAGTGGTATAGATTGAGGTAATTTCACTCGTGGATTGTAAGATTAAATTTTTAGGAAAATAAATTTCAATGTTTTCCTCATATTGGATGTGGCATTCAACCATGTCATTATTGTAGAGAAGAAATTTGGTGCATATCACAAATATTGTTCATCACAGGAGAGCTCTTCTAGAGGCAATAATCAACATCAATAAAATGTGAATAATAATTCTCATTCTTCCGCTCATTCTTCTTCTCCTCCCACTTCTCCTAAAGCACATTATTCTTCTTCTCATGATAAATATGCTTATTCTTTAATGTATTGTGAATTTTGTAAAAATCATGATCATGTAAAATCCAACTATTTTATTTTTAAAAAATTTAAGAAGAAGAAATCCCTAATTGTACAACTTACAAGTGAGGAACCATATGATGGTCTTGTAGACACCAAAACAACACCAATCTAATTATGTGACAACAAGCACCACTCGCATTGACACACACAGCCCCCAGGGCATCCCCTGGAGGTTAAAAAATGGTTCTAACCACTCCCACAACAGTTTGGAAGATTAGAGGTCAATTTGGAACCTTTTTGGCACTTTGCTCTCTACTCGTCCCACCCTAGGATGATTACAAACTAGTATTCGTCCCACCCAGGTATGATTATCAGCATTCGCTCCAAGGTGGGGTGAATAGCAAGTTTGATAAAAAAAAAGTCAAACCTCGACAGGTCCACCAATTAACTGCAGCTTCAGGCCATGCAATTGCGAGGAATGGCTTCAAATCAAGGAGAAATACTTCAGTAATGCATGTATTTGATTTTGGAGGCCTCATGCAAGGAGACTCTAAATAAGGGAATAATATTTTCTCTCAAAATAGGACAAGCAACTCAAGTGGTGCCCTCGCATGCGCATTCAAAGAGAGAGACCCTAGGTCTATAAATTGGTGAGTCTTCTCACCTAAAAAATGGGGGAACAGAGAGAAGCCTTTGGAGCAATGAATTTCTGCCAAATTATATCCTCACCCATCGATTTTGCTTTTACATCCTTGATCTCTCTTTTGGAGGGAGGTTATTGGGTGATTATTGGAAGTGCAATCTGGACCCAAACCCAAAAATTTGGCAAGAATATCCCACCAATTTTTTTTACATAACCCCATAAGAGGTTTTGGACCCATCCCAAGTGGATTGGTTCTGAAACAGAGTCCAAAACGATGGGTGTCCTGCCCACAGGTGCCCCCCAAATTGTCGCAGTCCTAATCGTCCCACCCCGGAGTGATTAGAAATCTATGGAATATTTCCTTGATTTTTATTTTGCATCTAATTCTAGGTTGTTTACATATGTTGCCATTTAAATTTCATGTGATTCTGACGAGTTTTGATCATGCTTATATCATTTCCCGCCTTTACTAACATGCAGGTAGCATCATCAAATTACTAGTGATAGAGGCCAAATTGGGAAAATATGACCTTCTGGGTCTTCCCAAAATACCCCCAATTAGATAACCCCAAACTTTGCAAGTGATTTGGAGCTTCCCAAATGTGACATTTGGGACAATTCTTTTCGATGCTTTATTATAGGTCTATTCGTCCCACCCCAGGGAGTATACAAATTTGTGGCAAATTTTAGGACTGTTCTTTTTGCAGTGTCTTCCTTGTGATTTTTTGATGCCCCTATCAAGTTTTTAGTTCATTTGGATCTATTTTAGTTATCGTTTTATTTATATTTTGCATGTACTAATCGCAGGCTTAGGGTTTGCATGTTTCATTTTATCTACAGGTGCTACTGACTATTTTATGTTTCCTTGAATGTAGGGTCTTGATATTAGAGGAGTAGAAAGGAGTCAAGACTCATCAACACAAGCGACATCGACGTTTGGTCCACCCACTTTACAATGTGGGCACGCGAAAGAAGGAATAGCATCCATTGATGTGACAAGAACACATTTAATGCTCCTAGCCCCTAAAAATGGAGGAGGTGAATTGTAACCAAGTTCTAAATCATATTAATGAAAAGTTTTGTCTTCCATATTTGCTTTTTATCTTTCTTCGATTTGTTTAGGCTTCTTTCATTTCATGCACTTTCAATTCATGGGATTTAGCGTTATATTTTGTTTCGGTTACATCACATCTTGGATTTTCATTTTTGTTTTCGTATCCTTGTTCTTTCAGTGGTGATCATGGTGGGAATGCTGTCCCTTGATTTTAATGTTAAATTTCTGATCAAAATTTGCTTGTTTTTTCTTACGGTATCAATCTTTCAGGCACTGTACTACTGCTTGTTCCATCCTGTAATGAATACAGAGCTGGAATTCGTGCCACCCTGATATGAATAGGAATTCATATCACCCTAGAATGAATATAGATCTATTATTCATATCACCCTGAGATGAGTAGATCTCTATGCAATTTCAGGGCAAAATTTAGAGGCATCCAATTTGGGCAGAGAAGAGGTAGGGGTCCTAAACACCTTCTGTCATTTTCAGCTTTCTATTTTTCATTTTCTAGTTATTTGCTTGCATAGGAGAGTTTGAATTCTTGTTTTCTTCATTTATGCAAATTAAAAAGAACCCCACACACCATGTGGTAATTGAAACAACAAGGATTTGGTCGTAAAACCCCAACCCTTGATCAAGACCAACGGTGGATTTCATCACCACCTTGGCTTGAAATATTGTATACATAACCCCGATCGTGATTGTTGCTAGACGTAAATCCTAATGAAAGTTGACCAAGTGTAGCGGGGGTGATTACCAGCACATGAGGATAAATATTCTATGGTAGGTTTCATAAACAGAGTGATTCCCCTTTAGTACTGTCTATGTTCCACATACTGTTCTGCTCTCACGTACCTATAGTCTCCCTCACGTAAGGGCGGGTATATAGAGAGGTTTGGTATAATGGCCTGGAAGTGGTATATCGAAGGGGCAACATTTTTTGGGAGTCATAAGAGCTATCATATTGCATTTGTTACAAAATGTTATTTACAAAACTATCAAAACAAACATCAAAACACACTGAACCAGATTTAGGGCACACTTTTAATCTTTAAACAAGATAATCATTGCTTTAATTATGTGTTTCCCTTCTATTTAGTGTAGCATAAGAAATCCTAAAGAAGATAAAAATGCACACATATTTAGGTAAACATCACCATGGTGTACACCCATAGCCGAGCCCAATCACGGGTAGGAGCTATAGAGAGTGCACAAAGGGGGACAAGTCGCCTCCGATATAGTCTTGAGGACTTGGTCATACCGCCTTGGTGGCTTGACACGCAAGATAGTCCACATCATGACATTACAAAATAGGACTATAGAGGCACCTCTTTGAGAGGCACCCTCACTCAGCATAGATCCTTTAAAGAGGAGGACATACACGTGGAACTCAACATAGACAGGAGGTCTCCCTTAGATGCTCGTTATGAGTGGCCTAGTGATGAAGTGCTAGAGCAACATAAGGTCCATAAGGAGGGGCCACATGATTTCATCATCCCTCCTTTACCTCTTATTACTGTTAGAAACACTAGACAAGATCCAGATCACAAGGCTCTCCAGATAGGGCAAGACAATTCTGCCTGCCTCTTTCACACATACAAATGGGAGTATGAGGAAGACCACTACATTCCTCAAGAGCAACACACAGCACAAGGGCAATGCACCTCCACACTTGCTATGTATCAGTATCACCCAATGAGGCCAGAGCCTCAGGGGAATGCCGCTAAACTCGATAGAGGAAAGCAACCCATAGGGATCTCGGATCACCATGATCAAGATAGACATGTAGGAGAGGCATATAGGCTTCCTAAACACAAGACGGTGGAACAAATTGACTTGGAATTTGCCAAACATGCCGCCTGCCAAGTGCAAATCACGTAGCTCAGGCAAGACCAACAACAATTAGAGCATCTATATCCGCTTAGCAAAGAGTGCATCTGGAACCAAATATATGAGATGCTTTGCAACACTATGTCTGAGAGGGTTCCAACCCCTCAAACACAGAGGGTAGAAAGGCATAACCCCCTAGTGCAAGATAGGTCTCCAAGACCTTACCAAGTGCTACCTTCATGACCCCCTCGACCTCAGCAGGAGGCCACTCCAAAAAACAATGATGGGCACCCTCCACGGGAACCCACCCATGGTCATAGGTCTCGCTCAAGAACTCTTCAAGAAGCTTATGAGGAGTATGAGCAAGAATAAGAGTGGGCAGAAATGCCCTACCAAGGTAGAGGGGGTGATATTCGACCACCCCTCTATAGGCCTCAAGTTCACTGCAACCCACAACGAGAGCAAACCAAGGAGGAAGAGATCAAATCCTTTGATGCATATAAAGCACTGTTAGAGTGCTTAGAATTTGTGGAGACCAAGACTTATGGGACCCAAAAGCCCACTTTACACCAGATCTGCAGTCACCCTATGCATCCATCAATGTCGGTGCCCCCATACCCTAAACACTTTAAACTGCCCTAGTTGGCACTCTTTAGAGGGGAGGAGGATGCCCAAGAGCATGTGACTAGATTCTTGAGCCAATGCTTTGGCATTCAAGACAACGATGCTTTGTTGCTAAGAACATTTATAACCACATTCGTAGGCCCTACCTTGGATTGGTTCACTCAATTACCAAAGCACAACATTAGTAACTTAGATCATCTAGTGGACGTGTTCCTCGAATGCTTCACCTTCAACACTAATAAGAAGGTATTATTAAGTGACCTAGCTAGCCTTAGGCAGTATGAGGAAGACACCATGGTAGCATATGGGAATCGGTGGAGGACGTTGCTTTCAAAGTTGTGCTACCTCCCTCCCATGTCCGACCTGACCCAAATGTTCTCAAAAAGTTGTTTGAGATCAATATCCATGCTATTGTAGCTACAAAAATATGCCACTCTTGAGGAATCCCTGGTGCAGGCCAGAATCATTGAGGAGATCAAGATACAGGACGGTGAGATTTCCAAGCCAAAGAAGAAAGAATGGTCTATGAACACCAAAATAGGGACCACACAACAAAAACCCATTGCGGTCAATCAGGTTGCTATAAACGTCCCTAGGCCTACAAAAGCAACACGGCCCCAAAAGGCTAACTATCAGGCAATGCCTCTTAACAGTTATGAAAAATAAAATAAGAGGCAAGAACAAAATTAGTAGCGTCACCCTAGGAAACAGTTCACACCTTACACAGAGTCTAGGGACTCCTTGTTTGACTGCTTGTCAGTGGAAAATTTAATCAACCTGCCCGAGATTCAAACCATAGACCCCAATGCACCGAAGCCTAAGGGTTATAGGGAGGACTTGTACTATAGGTTCCACAGATAGAAGAGACATGACATTAATGCATTTTGGAAGTTTAAAGTCTTGGTGCAAGTCCTAATTGACAATAAGATGCTGGCAGTGGACAACCCCGTTGCACCAAACAACCAACAGATGGGAGTCTTAAGAGACCCCCTGCCTGCCCATGATGCACAGGAAAAACCCCTTCAAGTCAATGAGGTGACACAGAATTGCCCCATGTAGGGGTATGTAGGGATGATAACCATAGTGACTAGGAACGAGAAATATCTAGGAGCTGCCCCTACGATAGCCACAAGATAGGTTCCATTGACGTCATAACCTCAAAAGCACCCTACGCAACCTCCCTCGCCTAGGCTAGTGGCCATAATTTGGACTAGACTTACCCAAAGTCTAAGGACCACGTTGGCTAGGCTCTCCATTTACGAGCTTATTCAACAATCAACACCCTATCAGGAGGCTCTAATGGATATATTAAAAGCCATTGAGTTGCAACCCCAAGAAGCAAAATCTTTCAAAAACTTACAAAACCAGTCATCACTTTTAGAGAAGATGAATTGAAATCAGTGACTGGTGATGTGGCAAATCCACCCCTGCACATCATTGCACGGGTCAATAGGATTTCGTATAAGAGGGTGTTGGTGGACACTGGCTCATACAATAATATAATTACAACATCAGCATTGAAACATCTAAAGTTGCTGATATCTCACATCATGGCCTCCACCTATACTCTTTGAGAATTCAATGATGCAATATGCTCGATGGTTGGCACAATTGTCCTACCCATCCAAGTGGGACAAAAGACTATTCATACATTGTGCCACATCTTGGAAGGTGATATGGCCTATAATATCTTGTTGGGGTGGCCTTGGATCAGGGACATGAAGTGTGTCCCTTTGATATCTCATCAATGCCTAAAGTATACATTTGAAGGACAGGTGCATGTCGTACCGACAGACTTAGAGCCCTTCAAGTACTGCAATATGATGCAGCTAATGTCGCAATCGACCCTTCCATCAACACATTTGGATTTTTAGTTAAATACATCTAACCAGGGTCTGATTCCACATGCATCCCCATTGTCAAGTCCATCAAATCCCTAGTCGGGTCCATCTTCCTCATCTGGTCCTTCACCAACGATGCCATCTATGGTGACCACATTGAAGGGAAAGAAACCCCTATAAGAGGAACCACTCCTTGTATTAACCATATCTACCAAAGATATGCCTAGTCGAATGGAATTTGAGATGCCTAGTTCACCCTACATGGAGTGGACTCAGGAAGAACTCCCATTCGCTCCCTCTCAACTGCCAATGATCACCATTGAGATGCCCAAAACGGGCCAGGGGGATTATCTAGTGTGGAACATTGTAGCAACACCCACACTTGATTCCATGCAGGACATGGGGAGACCTCAACTCCCCATCAGCTCTGTGGTCCCGTTAGGCTACCCACCCAATTAGACAAACTTTGTTTATGGGGGCCTCAATAATGGCATTGAACCTTACATGCAAGAATATGAAGATGAAGAGCCCTTTGCTGAGAATTTCAACTATTTGTCCAACCTAGATTTCACTTTGAGATATCTTGGCCAATGTAATTGGCATGGATATGGGTTGGGCAGGTATGAGCAAGGAGTGCGTGTTCTTTACCAACCAAGATATCAAATCCAGTACAACAAGTCAGGAGTAGGGTTCAACCACCCCCTGCCCCTGGACATCTTGGTAGAGAACATGGAAGGCCTAAGGATAGAAAACAAGGATGGGTTGGCATTAGATCCATATGTCAATCCTAACACAACATATACATTGGGGGATTATCTCCCATTGCTAAAAACCAACCTTGTTGACCTTGACAACCCTTTTCCTTTGGTCAAGAAGGGATAAAGTTCGAGGAATCACCTACAAGAGGGATATAGACAAGACCAAGAAGGGTCTTCAGAATATGAGTCGAAGTAGAAGGTAAAACCTTGGGATCCGTTCGAGTCTGATAGCAATCATTCACAAGTGACTCCCATGGATGATTATCAGGAGAGCTTCCTGACAATGTTCATTTTAGATGCTCCAATTGAGCATATGCCACCTCAAGAGAATCAATTCCCCTCGCAAAGAGCAGAAAAACCCCAATGGGACCACATTAATTTTCTCTAGAAAGATGAACCTCATATGTCGCAAACATCTATTGGAGCTGTTGACACTTTTTGTCACATTATACAAGGGGTAGAAGAATAGCAGAAATTTTGTATGATATTAATTATTACCTTTTAAAATGTATGTAAGTTATAGCAATTTTGGTTTTCCTAGCCTTTCCTCTTGTACACCAAAGAAGATAGAAAGAGCCTCGTAGCTAGGATAGCTTTGCTGAGGGAAGGAATAATAAAATGAAAAGAACTACGGGCACAATGCATTTCAAAAGGTTACTTCGGGTGGAAAATCAACGAAGCAGTTTTACCGAAGAAAAAAAAATGAGGAAGGTGCCAAGAAAATCTTCGCACCTGAAGCATTTCCAAAACTACTTCGGGTGGGAACCTAGCGAAGATATATTAAAATGACTACTCCACCCGAAGAAGGAAGGTCCAAAAATCAAATTCCAAAGTCACTAAGGCAGAAGAACTACTTCGAACCCGAAGCGTTTCTAAAGGCTACTTCGGCCAAAAAACTTGCGAAGCAGATCTTGAAGCAAACATTGAAAATGCTTCGCTAGAAAGTCATCGAAATACCCACCTTGGGCCCCTCCACCTGTGAACCATTTCTACTTTGGCCACAAGCCTTTCGAACCATAGTTTCAAAGAAAGATCATGACAAAGCATTTCCTTAAGGCATAGACGAAGTAATTCAACCAGCGAAGTAGTAGAGCATGAAGTGCCCCACTAAAAGAGATCTACTTCGGCACTCAAACCTCCCGAAGTTGTGCCACGAAGCTCAACTATCCAAAGTACCAAACCCAGAGGAAGGATCTACTTTGGCCAAAACAAAGATCTAGCGAAGCACTTCTAAGGCACACACTTCAAGACAGATACTTTCCCGAGGTGGTCAGTTGCTTCATAAATGCATTTTTCCTTGCCCGACAAGTTCGTCGATCATTTTGGGCAATTGGTCCCAAAGTACCAGTCCAAGAAGGAGATCCCGTCAAGCATGATGGCTACTCGAGTATTGCACCCAGAAACTAAGGACAGTTCAGGCGAACCATTGAATGCCTATTTCCCTGATGGACCTGGTTGCAGTTGCTATTTTTAGTAGTCGATTTGAGATATCAGTCATAGCAACCGCGAGGAGCCAATTATCAGGGCTCGAGGGCGTACTCTTCTTCACTATGTAATTATGATTCAGAGGTCCAGGTCCTCTATAAAAACCTAGGCATTGTAATGGAAAAGTGGGGGGGACTATCTGCTAGAAAGCTGCTATAACTTGATGTCCTGCGATTAATACTAAGAGACTTTGAGCTCAATTATTCTCTTTTATGCTGCCTTCTATGCTTGATTCTTCTATCTCTCCTCGTTTGTATGTTGGATGCTGAACTCTGTGTCCGGTGTGCGATCGAGGATAGTGTCCTGAAACTCGTTCGAAAGGATACATAGGAGTTGGAAAACATCCTATTGACTTTCTTTTATGTTGCCTGCCTTGCTTGATTCTTCTATCTCTCTTTGTTTGTAGACTGAGATGCTGAACTCTGCATCCGGTGTGCGATCGGGGATAGTGTCCTGAAACTCATTCGGGAGGATACATAGGAAGGTTGATATTACGTTTCTTTCATTTTACTCTTGGTGTTCCTTGCTGCTATTCAAGTTATCTGTTAGTGATCATGCTTCCTGTTCTCTCCCACCTCAAATCACCGATCTCTCTTCCCTTAACCCTTTTTTATTTCTTTCTCTAACCCTACTCCTTTTTAGTTCTTTCTCTAACCCTACTCCTTTTATATCTTTCCTGCACTCTTGTCTCAAAACACCCAAGTAGTTTAGCATAGGAGCCGACATTTCTTCGGAGATTGGCACGAGGGGCATCTCTTCCCTTCGGAATTTCAATGTTGGTCCAGGTCTAGGGCGCATACATATACTCAAAAACCTTTCCTATGCGGATCTGATGACCAACAATTTTTGGCATGCCCAGTGGGACAGACTGTATCTGTCTTAGAAAAATCCATAACCAGTCAAGGTCCCATACTTTGAATATCAAGCCCGTCTTCACCGAAGCCAATAGTACTAACCAGCTTCCGGTGTGACCCGGTCAGTCTCACCTGATTAGTGGTAGTGAGGACCGATGCCCTCATTACTAAAAGACATAGCATCTGGTGACTCTGTTCAACCCGAAAATCTCTAAGTCGTAAAGACCAGTGCCTAAGCCTATTTCCTTATGTCAACTATATCTTAAGAAAGCTCGAGTTTGGTGAATCTTTAGCTTGTATTCATCTAGAAAAATCACCTGGAAACTCTATTAAGTTGAAGATCTGGATATCTTGATTGTAGGCACCTTTAAAATCTGAAAGAAGATATCCCGAAGGAATCAAGGTTCAGTGAGCAGCGTTGACCTCACAAGCGGAGAAAGAATGTTCACCTGAAGACTCCGACCTAGTGGCGAGGATCGTGATCTCTACAAGCCACTGCTATAATGGAGAGGGTATGTTATCCCAGCTGGGATGTTTATAACCCTCTGAATCTTCAAAGTTACCATGAAATTCCCAAAGGCATCTTGAAAAATGTGCCAAAATATGATGGCACTAAGGGAATGGCCCTAGAGCACCTTGAATATCTTGTTGATTTAGGGCCCATCTATGACATATGCCATGAAGATGTCATGATCAGACTTTTGGTCCTCTTTGGAAGGAAGGGTGCTACAATGGTATAGATTGCTTGGGCGTAAAGGCATTTGCTCGTGGTATGACTTAGCAGGAGCACTACTCGAAGCATTTGATGGATCCCAGGACCCCTTCCAACTATCAAGCATGCCTCATTAGGAGGTGGGACGAGGAGAAGAATAGACTCAAGTGGCAAAACCTGAGAACAAAGAGGGCACATTTTTGCACCCTTTTTATGTCCCAAAGGATGGAACATAGGTATTCAACCAAAGCCCATTAAGCATGCCTCATCAAGAGGCTAAACCTAAAGATATCCTGGAAGATTACTCCTTGCAAGAGGAGCCCTATTACCACATCAGGAAGATGGAAGAACCTGTACCCAACCCATAGTTAATGGATTCATTTGAATTCTGGTATTGGTTCTAGCCATCACCACAACCGGTACCCATAAAATACCCCCATGCGGCGAACTTCTTTGCCACATCATTCATCACCAGTATGGGTACTGGAAGGAGCGATAACCTGCTACGTTGCTCCCTATTTGTAGCATGGAAAAATTTTGGAAGAAGTGACATGAACCTCAAAAATCATCTAAAGTTCAATCGGATCTGGTCTGGACATTGCAGGTTTGTCGGATAATCACCCGAAGTTGAATTTATGGTGATGGCATGTCGATTATGCCACAAAAAAATTATGTAAATACTGTAAATAGTTTGGCTGGTAAATAAGGTGTTTCTCAAAGACTCAGGTCAAGTTTTACTTCGACAGCTCAAAAAAAAAAAAAGAAGAGAAGCTCGAGGACTGGGCGTACGAAGTAGTTTATAGAAAACAGCTCACAACAAATTTTGTTGGCTGATCAAGACTCAGACCGAGGAACAAAGGGTGCTTCACCAAGAGGAGTCCAAGTGAAATAGTTTTTGAAGGAGGACTGGTGAACCATCTTCTGCAAAGAGAACTACTTCGGGCCCGAAGCGTAGAAAACCGGCTCACACCAAAGGTTCGCTACGAAGCATTTCAACCTTGACCTCGACTTCACCAACCCAATGACAAAAAATGTAGGGGCATTTAAAAAATGCCTGGGGGAACATGCCGACAGTTGCCTTCAAAAGCGTCCAAAGTGGGCGAGTTAAATGAAAATGTGGCGGGTACATCCTCTAGTGATTTAGTTAGGGGAAAAGTTCATGCTCGGGTACAAAGTGGCAGAGGGTCACGCTTCCAAAGCAAACCATAATCATCATAAAACATAGCCCTGTGTACCACTCCACCATGCAACAAATTAGACGAAGCGATGCGAAGTTAATTATGGAAAGTGCCATAAATACTGGTGTTTGCCTTCTAAGGCTATATAACGCAGACTCCAGCAGTGGAGAAGCTACTTGCTCAAAGATTCATGTAGAATTCACCACCCTAAGCATCAACCATGGGAAAGAAGAACTCCAAGGAAAAGGGAAAGGAACCAGAAGTGGTGGCCCCCAAATAGCCAAAGGCAAAAGGCCATGACAAAGGGCCGAAGAAAGTTGATTTTAGCCATCGCCCTAAGAAACAAGTCATGGGAGAAAAAGAGGATTCTAGGGATGAGCAACTTGAAGAACTACCAATTGATGCATGGGATAGGATCAGAGACACCAAGCTGTTGAGGAGCATAGCTGAACTCAGGAGCACCATTAGGTTCATGAAAAGCAGGCTCTCAACAGACAACAAAAGAGCTACCACTTACTACTCCTAGATATACTGGTATCTGATGCCCCCCACACATCACTGCCCTGAGCTGATTGATGCCATCATGCGAAACTATTAGCCCACCTCCAGGCAAGTGGTATATGCCTCCAGCCATAAGCTGTTCTCCATTCTGAAGGAATATGTCTAGGCAGCCTTTGCGCCACAGTAGGGCCCTCCTAAGGGGTACACAGTTGACAACGTTATTCTTAGCGAACAAATGGAGAGGTTCACGTCCTCCAACTACATGATCAATTTCTTACGGCAGAGCATCAAAAGTGGGCTCCCTTTGGGCAAATTGTCCCAAATTCCCCTACCCTTGGAGGCCTTCAAAAATGTCGACATCTTCTCCATCATTGCATGGGTGGCAGGCCTATCTACCGACGCTTCGATGCACCCGTGGCAGGTGTCTTTGGCTGAGTGTATTTCCAGAGGGGAATTTTATGCCCCTGATGCTTCGAGGCCGAGCACCAACCTAGTTTTTTTTGACTGGACAGAATGGGTGGCCAGGACCCTACATACACGGCTCACCAGCATGAAGAATGCTAGGACAAATAAGTACTTCTTGCCCTGTTCTCTTCTTGTTTGGTTATTTTTCTTTCATGTACATAAAATTTTCCCTTATTTTGCTATTACGGCAAGTGGCGACGATGGAAACCCTCTGCCTGTATACCAGTGGACCCTTATCCTATTGAATATGGAGTCCTATTATTATTTTAACCAATAATTTTTGGGACCCGCAATGCACATGCTAACAAGGTATTCCCCTCGGGTTCCCCTCCTCCCAAGGGACAATGTGGTACAAGAGAAGAAGGGATACATTTTTTAGCTGACACAGGGGCTCGTAATTTGCATATTCGGCTTCGTAGGGAAGCCTTTCCTACTACCAGTCTATCCCTCTTAATACCAGTTCACATTGGAGGTTGCTCGGTAGAACGATGCAACAAATGCCATTTATGGCCATGGATGGAAATGGGCTCACACCTATGATTTCCCTTTCAAAATGGGAGTTATCGAGGTATTTGCCCTCAACAAAAATGTTTTCTTGGAGGAGAAACTCACCAGTTTTGGTCTAGTCCAACTTCCTCAGCAATGGCTCTATGACCCCTTGGGGGTAATGAGGGACCATCTTCGATTCAAGAACTTCCATGCTTGCCCCTATCCAAAAATTGTGGAGCAAAAGAACAATCCTAATGGGAAGGATCTGGAGTGGCACTTGGAGAAAATGGAAACACTATCTCCTTGGCATGAGTTCTACCCAATGGAGGTCACATATGACCCAGTTTAGCACCCTCTCCCAAGCACCAAATCCACCTTCTGGAAGAAGGCAAAAGATGATTTGAGGGAGGCAGTGAAAGATTGGGACATGGCCCAACTAAGAGAGTGGTGGATAATGAGGGTCCATCACTGGAAGATGAATTCTTACAGTTTTTTGTCATCTGACAAGGACTTTACGGTGGTCTATGAGGCCAATTCTAGGACATGGAAGCCCCTGTCCTTCGCCAACCTCATTCCTCCAGCTATCCCAGGTTTGGGCGAAAGCCCAAGAAGAGAAAATAAGACTTCAGGGCCGAAGAAGGAGAATAAGGCAAAATCCACACCATGTAAATCACCTCAGGTACTTTTGGGAGGCCAAGACATGAGTTTCGAAGAGTTAGAACAACCGCTGGTGAAAACAAAAAGAAAGAGGCCAAAACAAGGCCCAGTGCCCCCGAACTATCCAAAGTGACCCCATACAGGTTTTCAGAGTGCCTCCACTGGATGACCTACACCAGGCCCATATGAAACAAATGCTGAAGGTGTAATGCCACCAAGCACTAAAACCGTCTCAGATACCAATGTCATCAATGTGGAGGAACTCCTCCAATCCAAAGGGGATGCTGAGGCAGAAACCATGGAGGTTGAAAATATCAAGGCAGAGAAATAACAGGAGATGGCTACACTTGAAGTCACTACAGCCACTTTTCCAGGAGGGCACTTAGGTACACATTCTCCACCCTTTACTTAGGACTCACCCATGTCCACTATGGCCACAGTCAAAGGTTCCCATTAGTCTCCCCTATAGGGCCACTCATCCCCTCACGCATCACCCGTGGCTAGTCCAAGTCCATCCCACAATCTCAGTAGGGACAAGTCCATCGATCCTACTTCACCTATCCATGCTGCCATTCCCTTGGTCATTAGTAGAGGTAGGGATGCTACTTTGATGTCGAGTCCCACTTCTCACGATCTGGCCCCCATTGCTGAAATGCCCACCACACTCATCGTCGAACCTTCTGGTGAGGCATCCCCCATCCATTACCTATATTTGTTCACTCCTTCGGCTAGAGATCCAACCTTATTCAATTTAGAGATGTCCTTGATCAAGGAACTCCCCCTTTTCGAGAAGCTACTTCGAGCCCAAAAAAATATCGACAAAATACTGAAGGAAGCAAGGAAAAGAAGAGGCACGCGACGACTCAGGTTGAAAAATGTGTCGTGTTTGATCTAAAAGCTGGGAAGATGCACAAAATCAAGGTCCCTAAGGTATAGAAGCCTCTAGATGAAATGAATCCAGAAGACTATGATTACTAGAAAACACCTAGGGACTTGGTGCATATGAATGTGGATAACGAATCAGCATCCATGCATGTCCCAATCGAGACCTTTAGAGCGTATGCTACTATTGCTAACCAGCGTAGGTTGGAGGTAGAAAATGCTAATGTCAAATGAGAGGAAGATCTAGAAAGGGTTCACTCCAAGTTGATAGAAGCCGAGGAGCAGTGCAAAACAATGGAAAAGGAAGTGCGTGCTCTAAAGTAGCAAATTCTACAGCTCTAGTGTACAGAGGAGAATCAAGATCAGAGACGAGCCAAAAATGATTTAAAGGCCAAAGAGCTTGAAGGCAAATTCATGCAAATGCAAGCTTAGTTGTACAAGAAGGAAGACCTATCAATGTTCGACAGGAGTAGGATTAAGGAGATTCATGCACATCTGCTTAAGAATTTTAGGTCTCGATGTTCCAACGCCCTTTCCATATTGACCTACGTCATCGAAGCCCAGCATGCTATTACCGATGGAGGGCTGGTTATTGATGAATTCACACAAAAAACCAGGAGTCGACTCAAGTTGGCCTTTGACATCCAAAATGCTAGATATCAGGACCTGCAGGTCACTGCAATGATCCAGACAGCCAGGGACTGGTCCACGGCCCAGGCCATGGTTCGCGCCTTCTTCTCCAAGGTGCAAAAGGCTCAGAAAGCTAGAAGTCACCAGGACATTTTTGACAATGAGTAGCATGCCTCAATGAATTATTTTTAGGAACTTTCTTCCTTGAGTTTCCCGAGTTTCACAGACGATGACAAAAATATTCTGACTAAAGATGAGCTCAAACCAGTCTGGATTTAGTTCAAGAGCGATGTCTCTGAAATAGATGGGTGGGCAGAGCCGATATTAGAGGGGCAGATAACTGACTTCATCTTGAGACACTGCAAGATGGTAGCATGCCTAAACGATCTATTCATCAAGGCCAAACATGCTGACATTGAGAAAATTGATCGGTTTCACGTTCTAGTAAAGGCATTGCAAGATCAGGAGCATTTTTAGAAGGGTGCTTGGGCTCATGTCCGATGAACGATGAAACGTATCCGGTTGCCTTGAACCATCACCGTAGCAAGAGGCCATGCTAGAGGCATGAAGAAGAGGAAGAGGAATCAGAAGGAAGAGCAGAGGCAGAGGAAGGGCAAACTATAGAAGCTCCCCAGGAGATAGAAAAAGGAGAAGGGTCTGAGGGGGATCAGTGACTCAGTAGCCCAATGGATCAAGGCTAAAGGGTTCTTTTGCCGAGGTGAGCTCGTCACCCCGTGAGCTGCCAAGAATGTTGACACTTTTTGTCACATTATACAAGGTGTAGAAGAATAGCAGAAATTTTGTATGATATTAATTATTACCTTTTAAAATGTATGTAAGTTATAGCAATTTTGGTTTTCCTAGCCATTCCCCTTGTACACCAAAGAATATAGAAAGAGCCTCGCAGCTAGGATAGCTTCGCTTAGGAAAGGAAGAATAAAATGAAAAGAACTTCAGGCCCGAGGCATTTTAAAAGGTTACTTCGGGTGGAAAATTAGCGAAGCAGTTTTACCGAAGAAAAAAAAATGAGGAAGGCACCAAGAAAATCTTCGCACCTGAAGCATTTACAAAACTACTTCTGGTGGGAACCTAGCAAAGAGATATTCAAATGACTACTCTACCCAAAGAAGGAAGGCCCAAAAATCAAATTCCAAAGTCGCTAAGGCAGAAGAACTACTTCAGACCCGAAGCGTTTCCAAAGGCTACTTCGGCCCAAAAACTTGTGAAGCATATCTCAAAGCAAACATTGAAAATGCTTCGCCATAAAGTCACCGAAATACCCACCTCGGGCCCCTCCACCTGTGAACCATTTTTGCTTTGGCTGCAAGCCTCCCGAACCATAGTTTCAAAGAAATATCACAGTGAAGCATTTCCTTAAGGCATAGATGAAGTAATTCAACCAACAAAGTAGTAGAGCAAGAAGGGCCCCACCAAAAGAGATCTACTTTGGCACTCAAACCTCCCGAAGTTGTGCCACAAAGCTCAACTATCTGAAGTACCTCCTAGAGGAAGGATCTGCTTTAGCCCAAACCCATCGTGAAGCAAAATTGTAAGAAGAGATCTAGAAAAGCTCTTCTAAGGCACGCACTTCAAGCCGGATACTTTCTCAAGGTGGTCAGTTTCTTCATAAATGCATTTTTCCTTGCCTAGAAAGTTTGTCGATCATTTTGGGCAATTGGACCTGAAGTACCAGTCCAAGAAGGAGAGCCCGTCAAGCATGGTGGCTACTCGAGTATTGCACCCAAAAACTAAGGATAGTTCAGGAAAACCATTGAATGCCTATTTCCCTGATGGACCCGATTGCAGTTGCTATTTTTAGTAGTCAATTTGAGAGATCAGTCGCAGCAATTGCGAGGAGTCGATTCTCAGGGACCGAGGGCATACTCTTCTTCACTATGTAATCATGATTCAGAGGTCTGGGTCCTCTATAAAAACCTAGGCATTGTAATGGAAAAGTGGGGGGGACTATCTGCTAGAAAGCTGCTATAACTTGATGTACTACGATTAATACTAAGAGAATTTGAGCTTAATTCTTCTCTTTTATGCTGCCTTTTATGCTTTATTCTTCTATCTCTCCTTGTTTATATGTTGGATGCTTAACTCTGCATCCGGTGTGCGATCGGGGATAGTGTCTTGAAACTCATTCGAAAGGATACATAGGAGTTGGAAAACATCCTATTGACTTTATTTTATGCTGCCTGCCTTGCTTGATTCTTCTATCTCTCTTTGTTTGTAGACTAAGATGCTGAAATCTGCGTCCAGTGTGCGATCGTGGACAATGTCCTGAAACTCGTTTGGGAGGATACATAGGAAGGTTGATATTATGTTTCTTTCATTTTACTCTTGGTGTTCCTTGCTGCTATTCAAGTTATCTGTTAGTGATCATGCTTCCTATTCTCTCCCACCTCAAATCACCGATCTCTCTTCCCTTAACCCTTTTTTATTTCTTTCTCTAACCCTACTCCTTTTTAGTTCTTTCTCTAACCCTACTCCTTTTATATCTTTCCTACACTCTTGTCTCAAAACACCCAAGTAGTGTAGCATAGGAGCTGGCCTTTCTCTGGAGATTGTCATGAGGGGCATCTCTTTCCTTTGACATTTCAATGTTGGTCCAGGTCTAGGGTGCATACATATACTCAAAACCCTTACCTAGGTGGATCTGATGACCAAAAGGAGCCAACGAAGGCCTTTGGATCTTCGACAGTGATTATGAAGATGAAACTGAGATGGCCTATCTCAATCATATGCGACAAAAACAATATCCCTTGGACATAGACGACATGTTTGAACTACACATAGGGCCAAGGCATAGGTGGCACCTAAACCGGGTGCAGTTGGACCAACTATTGCATCCGCCACTTGAGGTATATAGAGAACATCTTCTGCCTGGAGACCCTATAGAACCATCAGTGCCTAGGGTGGACCCTATCCTCTTATGCGCATATAGGGCCAATCCATTTGTGCCAGTACCCATAGATCTAGATCCGAAGCATAAAGATCACCTAGGATGTTCGAGTAACCACACCCACGGTAATGGAGACCAGAATCATTTCATTAACATGATATCCATTGACTTAACTACCCCCATCCATAATCCAACCAACCCCACACGGTCATTGCATCTAGACCTAGATGCTATAGACTGGGATCATGCTGACAGATCGCCATCCCCATTAGAGTACTGGCCTTGCAGTGGGATGTTCCATTTCATGCCAGGACAAACTCAGGATGTCTTCCATGCTAAAGAGGAACCCGATGTTTTGAATGATGATCTAAATTCAGCAAACAATATCCACCTGATCCCAACTCCACACTAGTTGGAAGACGGGTCCCACATGTCAATCGAGGAGACGAATGACGTAGACATCGACTCTGATCCAATAAATTTGCAAATCATCAATATGGGGGTAATTCTATCCCCCAAAGAGCAACTCGACTACATTGCCCTTCTCAAAGAGAAGGAGGTTTTTGCATGGTCCTACAAAGACATGCCGAGGCTAGATCCACAACTACTCACGCATAATATTACACTTGATCCGATAGTCAAGCCAGTGAAGCAAAAACTTTGTATGATGCATCCAATAGTAGCCTTAATGGTAAAATATGAGCTACAAAAGCTATTGGATGCATAGTTTGTCATTTGCATGGATTACCCACCATGGTTGTCTAACATGGTGCTCGTCAAAATTCTCGATGGGAGGATTCGCATATGCACTAATTTTCAAGATCTAAATAAAGTGATTCCTAAGGATGATTTCCCATTTCCTAGCATCGACGCATTGGTAGATGCTACAACAGGCCATGAAATGCTTTCCCTCATGGAAGGTTTCTTGGGATACAATTAGATTCTTATTAATCCCGAGGACCAACTAAAAATGGTGTTCACAACACCTTGGGGGATATTTTGTTATAAGGTCATGCCCTTTGGCCTTAAAAATGTTGGCGCCACCTACCAACGTGCCATGACATACATCTTGCATGATCACATGCATAAAAATTTGGAATATTACATGGATTATTTTTTGGCCAAATATCTTTTGCGCCCAGATCATCTCGATGACTTAAGTAAGATCCTCGATCACCTCATTGAACATAAAGTCAGACTAAACCCCAAGAAGTGCATATTTGGCATCACATCTGGAAAGCTCTTGGGTTACGTAGTCTCCAAATGAGGAATCAAGGTAGACCCATACAAAGTCAAGGAAATCCTTGCAATGCTTCCCCCAACTACCATCAAGCAACTCAGAAGCTTGTAGAAAAAGGTCACATCAATCAAGCACTTCATAGTGCAACTATCTGATAAGTGCCGACCCATGAATAAATTATTGCACAAGGGGATAGCATTTCACTAGGATGACGAGTGCCAGTAAACCTTTGATGACATCAAACAATACTTGGCTTTGCTACCAGTATTGGCACCACCTAGACCAGGAGTGTCATTCTACTTATACATCTTAGCTACTGTGGTGGCATTGGGCACCATGTTGTCCCAAAAAAAAGAACTACACAAAGAATAGGCTAATTACTATCTTAGCCACACACTGGTCAGTTATGAACTTAACTATGCATACGTTGATAAGATCTGCTTGGTAGTGGTATTTGCTACCAAAAATCTATGCCACTACATGCTCAGCAATACGAAATATGTTGTGTCTAAGGAGAATCCATTGTGGTACATGATGAGTTGTACTTATCATAGTAGTCACACAGTGAAATGGATTATGTTGTTGACAGATTTTGACATAGAATTCATTGGAAAATATCCATAAATTTTCAAGTCATCACCGATCAACTAGTAGAGGCTCCTCTTGAAGACGATCAACCTCTCATTGTAGAACTACCTAATGATGGTCTTTTTCATGTTTTAGAATCACCAGATTCTAATGAGCCTGAGTCTCAGGCTGACATGACCCTATTATTCGATGGTTATAAATGTGAGAAAGGAGGTGGTGCAGGAATTGTATTCTTCACACCACAAGGGGCTCCAATGCCTCTATCATTTAAATTAGACTTCTTGTGCACCAAAAACAATGCATAATACGAAGCCTTGATCATAGGTCTTTAGACAACAATCACCATGAATATCAAATGCTTAAACATCTTTGGTGATTCACTGTTAATTATCAATCAAGTCAAAGGGGTATTCCAATGTAAATGCATAGTTCTGCAGGCCTACAAAGCCCTTATGGAAAAATTCCTAGCACAACTTGACTGGTACGACATTGAGGCACTCCCTCGATCATTGAATCATTTTGTGGACACTGTGCCATCCTTTGGGTCATTAATACCACAAGACCCTTTTGGTGATATGACAACCATTCAGGTCAAAACATTATCGCAATCCATGATGGAGCATGCAAGATCTGACCTAACACCAGGAATCCACCTGATCCAGATTGAACCATCTCAGGATAAGTTCTCTAAAATCCACAATTGTCTGACTCAAGCCAACTGGGGGTCCTTGTTCTCCCTGACCCCTCTTAATAGCAACACAATGCTATTTTTATAAGTTCTTTCCCACTCAGCTTTTGCTAGGGATGAACTTCAAGAGGAATTGGTCGTTCATACAATCAAGGTTTTTGATCAACAGTATTGGTACACACCCATTAGGGATTACCTTAAGTTAGGTAATCTCCTGCTTGGATTGACACAAGCCACTAAAAGATCATTTAAATAGAAAGAGGGAAAACATGTCTTGATAGGAGACATTTTGTATCGTCGGAGCTATGAAGGAATCCTCCTCCATTGCTTGGACCAGTAAGATTCCACTTGGGTGATCACCCAAGTCCATGATGGTACATGCAGTGGTCACTTCAGCTATATGGCCATTGCAAAGTGCATTATCTACATGGGATATTATTGGCCATATTTAGAATGATATTGTTGTGCGTATGTAAGGAAGTGCATGAAGTGTCAACATCATGCCAATTTAACACATGTACCTTCTTAGGCCTTGCAGCTGATCCAGTCGACTTGGCCATTCTTGTAGTGGGTCTTAGATCTAATTGAAAAGATCTGCCCTATATCGTCAGGTCATCACACGTTCATAATAACGGCCATAGAGTACTTCACCAAGTGGGTGGAAGCAATTTCGCTAACCTCTATGACTGGAACATGCATTGCGGAGTTTATTTTATGTAACATCATATGTCATTTTGGTATTCCATCCAAGATCATCTCAGATAATGGGACGTCATTCAAGAATAAAGATGTGCATGCTTTGACAACAAAATACAAAATTCAGCATAGTTTTTTGATGCCATATTATCCGTAGGCAAATGGGTAAGTAGAGGCATCAAACAAAATGCTAGTTGCCATCCTTAAAAATACCATTGCAGATAGTCATAATGATTGGAACATTCGAATCCCCCTTTCCCTATGGGCTTATCACACTAGCATTCGAATTCCCACTAGGGCAACTCCATTTTTGCTGGTGTATGGCTCTGAGGCAGTCATGCCTCTCGAGTTGGAAATCCCTTCACTATGCATATCAATGCAAGACTTCATCGATGATGACACTGCATAGCAAGCCCGGTTATACCATCTTACGTTGCTCGATGAACGACATGTTAATGCTATCAAGCATTTACATATCTATCAAGAGCGACTTAAGAGGGCATACAACATGAAGGTTCACCTGAGGGACTTTCAATTTGGTGACTTGGTTTTAAAATAGAACCAACAAAATTCTAATTTACTGCCCCATATAAGGGACACGTTCATGGCAAACTGGTTAGGTCCTTATGTGATTAATAGTAAAATAGGACATGGAACATACCGGCTCACCTCTCTTGAAGGAATCAAGGAACTAGAACCCTTGAACAACAGTCATTTGAGGCCATTCCACATTTAGAGAGACATAGCCTACCCAAAAGCTCCAAGGATTCCCATAATCGTTTGGTAAACCTAAAATACCCCAAAGGTATCTATAAACCCTTTGATCAACCCAAAAGCTCCAAGGATTCCCACAATCGCTTGGTCAACCCAAAATGCCCCAAAGGTATCCATAAACCCTTTGGTCAAACCAAAAAGCTCCAAGGATGCCCTCAATCTCTTGGTCAAACCTAAAAATGCCCCAAAGGTATCCATAAAACCTTTGGTCAAACCAAAATCTCCAAGGGTTACCATAACCACTTGGTCAAAACAAATATTAAAAAACAAACAAAAACAATAAAAACATCAAAAATAACAAAAAAAAAATTGCATCTCAATTCCATGCATACTCGTAAAAATTAAAATACAAAATATAAGTGGCATTAGGCATCGCATCCATACATTGCATATTTGTTGGTCATACATGTCACAAACTCCATAGACTATAATTGCTCAGAAATTCTTTCATTTTCCACATTCCACCCATTTTATAAAAACATACATCCAAAATAACACCATCCTCATTTCTAGCATAGTCATTTGTCTCCTAATGTATGTAGGGTTTTCGTCATTCAGCTGTCTTTAAATTTCTAGCCAAAAACTGTACAAAGTTGAATGAATTTTATAAGGGAAAGTTTTACTTGGATCACACCTCGTTATGTAACATCCCTACACAAGTTAAAACACATAAAATAATTCCCAAGTTGTGCGAACACAAGAGAAACCTACAAAGCAGTCTAGGGTACCATAGGTGAAAGGTTAGATTGTTCATCCCCCTGTGCGAATGGTTCGAGAATGCTAAGAATTGACAAAAGGACAAGCTCTTCCACATCCATCCCCCATAATAAATAGTGGTTTTCACCACTATCAATCATATCCCCAAAAACACCTTTGGTCCCCAAAGTCGTAAGGATTCATACTACATGCCCCTAACAAGGATGGGTAGTCATCCCCAATGCCTAAAAGAATCAATGCCATTCAAAATCCAAATCCCAACAATCAATCATCAACATCTCCAACCACATTTGGTCCCCAAAGTCATAAGGATTCATAATACACAACCCTGACAAGGATGGGTAGTCATCCCCAAGGCCTCAAAGATCAATGCCCTCACATAATAATACCCCCAATCACCTTTGGTCCCCAAAGTCACAAGGATTTGTACTACACATCCCTGAACAAGGATGGGTAGTCATCCCCAAGGCCAAAAGGATCAAAGCCATTCATAAGCCAAAACCCTACGAGCTCATCTTTGCAAAACCAAATAACAGTGGTTATCACCACTACTCAAAACCCCTTGCTCAAAAAGAAAAGCAAAAAAATACAAATAAACAGTGATTTTCATCACTATGTATGAAAGCAAGTATCCTAACATGTTGAGTAAATAAAAGATTCCTGAGCTTGAATCCCTAGAATTCTCAACATTCAAAAACCATCTAGGTGATCCTCATTACGGGTTTGGTGGATAGCCTACCTGGAAATGGTTGTATCCTAAACACATGACGATATGTCTATCAGATTAGCTTTGAGTGTGAGCAGACCAATGTTTGCATGTGGATGAGCTAGCTTATGGTACCTTAGATTGTCCCATGGATTAATCTTACTAAATACAACAACGGAGTTAGTGGAGCTAATTAGGTGATCCTCAGTATAGGTTTGGTTGACAACCTATCTAGAACTAGCGGTATCCTGACAAATACCACATAAACAAACTCAATTGCACACACAAAGATGTGAAATAACTTGGTCAAACTCAAGTCTGATTTATACCTTGTTCAAAATTCTTGTGAGATAAATGTACAGTCTTGGCTAGTTAGTTAAAATATTTGAATCTCAGAAAAGCTTAACTACATTTTAAAACAATTGGTACATTTTATTACTTACATCACCATCAGATAATACAAAAAATACAAAAAACAAAGTTATCAAATGCAAATTCATTCCACAAAGCCATCCCATAAGTCCAACAAGCCAGTAAATCTTGTACAGTCTATGGTGCCATCGACAAGTTATCAACAACTCATTTTCATTCATTCCATATGCATACATCATATAATTAGACACATTGCATTCATAATACCACATGCATACATCATCCTAAATAACTGTGCATAAATAGAAAAACAAACCACGACAAGTGTCTAAACACAAAGAAAGTCATTTGTATATATATATCATCAAAAATGCCCATAGGCTACAATAACCGGTCCTCTAACCCCACAAAAAAAAAGCACAAACTCAAAAACCCCCACGCCTAGGGCGTTGACCACCATGATCACGTAGGATCAATGCGACGGGAAATACCCCCCATGGTGTGGGTCTTATGGGACCCCTCAGGGCGACTTCTGCTAGCCCCCACATCATGCCTACTAGAGCCCCCCTCATCCAGTCACCTGCACCAAGAGGATGCTGACTGCTCCACATCACTCCCTCTTGAGCGGTGCGATGATCTACCTCCACTCAACGTAGGGATCCTCCCACTGAGGTGGCTAATCTCCACCTCCAGTTCCAATCAATGTTGCACAAAGTCTATCTCCCACTAGCGATACATAGCCAAATTCTTATTGCACTATGCTAGCTATGTCCGTAGGAGATCCCTCTCCTGTGCAGCATTGGTATCCCCCTCTCGTTGGTGATACATCACAAATGCGTTCTCTCACTTTGCTAGCTATGTTTGTAGGATATCCCTCTCCCGTAGTGCATCCCTGAGCTCCTCATCCCACCTCCGAAGAAGCCCCACAAATCATGCATTCTCAGTGCGCAACCCTGCCTTTGTGTCCTCCAAAACTCCTTGAGGCATTGGTGTCTCTGGCACAGTAGCCTGCTCTTTCTCCCACTACTCCGGAATGTCCTGCATCTTCGATTGATCCGGAACCCCAAAATCCCCCCCAAAATCATCCACCTCTACCATGTTTGCATCCTCAAGAGGAACCCCCTAGCCCTCTCTTGATGCCTTTGCATCATCACCACCTGTTGCTACCACCTCTATGCCCCTCAGAGGCCCGTCGCCCTACCATCGCCATAAAGTCCACCACTTCTCATACTCAGTCGTAACCCTAATGTCATCCACGTTTGGGATTTCAATAACTGTATCTAAATCCTCACCCAATGGTGCAATGACTGGCCAGACCAGAGTCCTCTCGTCCCCCCAATGTCGATAGATTAAGGGCTCACCAAGAAAACCCTGGTGCACCCCAAACTATCGTGTCACCCGACCATACAGGAAGAACTCCTACTCAATCCCATGTTGCCCAATTAGCCACCTCTCCCTGTGAACCCACCACAGCCACTCTCCAGCCTCAGGCTAGGCTGGATAGTCCCGGTAGGGGCGCCAGGAAATCTCCCCTAGAGCAAGCCGAGCGAAGGCATCGACATAGTGCCCTATGACACCTGCCCACCATCGACTCTGTCCTTGCTCCTTAGACCTCTACCATAATGCCCCATACCCGATCTCTTAGTCTACCATCTCTACCCGAGTCATCCACAACAACTCCACCTACCTCTCCATAGCTATGTGTTGCCAAGCCCATCACTACAATAGATAGCTGCATCCAATCCCCTTCTGCCTCCGGTAGTGGACCTTGTACAACTCATCATAGAGTTGTGCCCATAGAGTCTGTCCCCATATCATGATCAGAGGTACCTTCGTCAGACACTCCACCAACCTGAAAACCACCTCCAACAGGTTCCAAGGGAACCGTGCACCTGATGAGTCGGGTAGCAACATGTTGGAATTAATGCCCATCAGTACTGCATGCCTCACTCCCAACACACCCCTCTCTAGCAACCATCGTACCAAAATCTTGCCAATCTGGCAGTCACCCTCTACCCTCTCCATTGGGCTGTCCACACCCATATCCTCCCCATGCCCAAAGCAGCATGTTAACACTATTGTCCATTGATCCCACGGTGTTGCCCTGATTGGCAGTTCGTCTATCAAAATCTGTAGAATCCGATAGACATCCTCCAAGGTAACTATCATCTCCCCTGTGGGGAGATGGAAAGTGTTGGTCCAGGGATCCCACAAGTTGATCAAGGCCATTAGATAGGCCCGATCCCCGACCACAGGCTCCAGCTGAGTCACCTGCTTGAGTCCAAGGGAATCAAGCCACTCCCAGTTAGCCAAATTCAATGCCTCCCATGCTTCAGAGAAAAATATCGGCACACGATACCGGATCTTCACAACCTGCAAAAGAAAACAGAACAAAAACATTAAAAACCATGAAAAACTATACAACAATAACATGAATATACAACAATGCATAACCAAAATGTACAACCAAAAACAATTCAAAAATAGTTTGTCAGTCCTAGGGTTTTTAACTCTACGTCTACACTGATAAATTAAAAACAAATAAAAACAAAAAAACAAAAAAATAGTCAGAAATAGTTGTCAGTACCTAGGGTTTTTACCTCTACGTCTCAACTGACAATTTAAAAAAAAATAAAAAATTCAAAACAGTTTTCAGTACCTAGGGTTTTTAACTCTACGTATACACTGATAAATTAACAAAAACAAAAAAATAGTAAAAAACAGTTGTCAATACTTAGGGTTTTAACCCTACGTCTCAACTAAAAAATTAAAAACAACAAAAAATTCAAAACAATGTTTGTCAGTCCTAGGGTTTTTAACTCTACGTCTACACTGATAAATTAAAAAAAACAAAAAAACATTCAAAAATGGTTGTCATTACCTAGGGTTTTTAACTCTACGTCTCAACTGAAAAATTAAAAACAAAAACAATAAAAAAAAAATTCAAAACAGTTGTCAGTACCTAGGGTTTTTAACTCTACGTCTACACTGATAAATTAAAAACAAAAATAAAAAAACAAAAATAAAAAAAAATTCAAATAACGTTTGTCAGTCCTAGGGTTTTTAACTCTACGTATACACTGATAAACTGATAAAAACAAAAAAAATCAAAAACAATTTTTCAGTCCCTAGGGTTTTTAACTCTAAGTTCAACTGAACAATTAAAAACATCGAACAAATTCAAACCACGTTTGTCAGTCCTAAGGGTTCTTAACTCTATGTCTACATTGATAAATTAAAAACAAATAAAAATAAAAAATAACTAAGGTTTAAGCTCAGTTTTACACTAATTTTTTTAAGCTAAATTTTGATCTTTTTTCGACTAAGGTTAGCCTAAGTTTTTAAGCTAAGTTTTGATCTTTGTTCAACTAGGGTTAACCTAAGTTTTTAAGCTAAGTTTTGATTTTTGTTAGACTAGGGTTTCTTTTAGTTTATCACAAATGCCAAATAAACATGGTTTCCACTAGGGTTTCAACCTAAGTTTTAATGAAGCCATACAAAACACAAAAAAAATCACACATAAAAACACACATTTAATTAGAGTTTTCGTCTTTAATTTGAAAAACAAAATCCAAAAGAAAGAAACAACTAAATTACGGTTTTAAAAACTGTAACAAACAACACAAACAATAAAGAGGAAGAGCACTCACCGGTCTCGCTTTGGCTCCGTCGCTTGATGATCTGTTCTATGAACTCATGGTGGCAAGAAAAATTTTGTAGTGCTTCGCTTCACAGAATTGACCTCCTCCTCCTCAGAGCTCCAAATCGCCAGGAAAAACAAATGCAAATGAGCCCAAAACCCAGTTTTGGACCTTAAATAGGATTTTTAGTCTATAATCGTTCCACCCTGGGATGAGCGCACTAGTTGGAACTCGTCCCATCCTGGTATGATTATAAAACAGGTATTCGTCCCACCCAGGGATGATTACAGAGCAAAAATTTCAAAAAATAGGAAAAACTGCACCAAAATGCATAAAAAAATAGCAATAAAATTGTCCAATAAGAGTGCTTTTGCACTTGACATTCTGGGCATGCAAAATAGACATTGGGGTCACAAATCCTCACTATCCTACTCCCTAAGAAGGCTACCATAACTGGACCACTCCACGGGAGGACGGATTATCGAGAATTTCATCCCTAAATGGCATCACCAAAAGGGTCCAAACCAAATCAAAAATAGCAATAACATTGCCGAACGAAGGTGCTTTTGCACCTAAAATTCTTGGCATACAAAATAGATGTTGGGGACACAAATTATCACTATCCTACTCCCTAATAAGGCTACCATATCCGGACCGCTCCACAGGAGGACGTATTGTCGCGAATTTCATCCCCAAATGGCATCACCAAAAGGGCCCAAACCCACTCAAAAATAGCAATAACATTGCCGAACGAAGGCAAATTTGTGCCTGACATTCTTGGCATGCAAAAAATATGTCAAGGTCACAAATCCTCACTATCCTACTCCCTAAGAATGCTACCATAGCCGGACCACTCCACGGGAAGACGGATTTTCAAGAATTTCATCCCCAAACGACGTCACAAAAAGGGTCAAAACCCACCAAAAATAGCAATAACATTGCCGAACGAAGGCGCATTTGTGCCTAACATTCTTGGCATCCAAAATAGATGTTGGGGTCACAAATTGTCACTATCCTACTCCCTAAGAAGGCTACCATAGCCGGACCACTCCACGGGCGGATGAATTTTTGACAATTTCACCTCCAAAATGCGTCACAAAAAGGGTTCAAACCCACCAAAAATAGGTCATAATATTTGGAAACTGCGTAAGAATTCAACGAAAAAACTGAAGGCACCCTTACCTAAGTCATCTTGGGTCAAGTGACTCATCGCTTTTCTCATGTCGGTCATTCCCTCATCGATTCGTCGCTTGAGGGGGTAGTCACACTTAGTCACCAATCAATAAATACACACCCAATCAAGGAAATGGCACGCATTCAAAGGATCATTGACAAAGACAATCATGCTCCTGCTTGGGGCAGCAAACAAGCAATAATCACAAGATGATAAAACAATTGGCATTCGTGAATCATGAACTCAAGGTTCCCATAGACAAAAGGTTGAGCCCTTTTCCTATTAATGACTGATCAATGTCCAAGATCAAGTAACACCTCACCAAAAATGGTTAATACTTGAATTAAGCTCCTTATCTTGTCAGAAGCAAGGATTCAAGAATGCATGCCCTTTCCATACTTGGGGCATCAAGAGTTGGTTAGGTTACTGAGAAACCCTAATTATTAGTGCTTTAGTTATCTATTTTTTCTTAGTGCTATGCCTTTCATAGCTCTTCCCAAAAAGGGGCATCTATAGACACCAAAATAACACCAATCCGATTATGTGATAACAAGCACTAATCACATTGACACACACAGCCCCCATGGCAGCCCCTAGAGGTTAAACAATGGTCCTAACCACTCCCACAGTAGTTTGGAAGATCAGAGGTCAATTTGGCACCTTTTTGGCACTTTTCTCCCTAATCGTCCCACCCTGGGATGATTACAAACTGGTATTCGTCCCACCCAGGGATGATTATTAGCATTCGCTCTAGGGTGGGGTGAATAGCAGGTTTGATCGGAAAAAAATCAAACCTCGACAGGTCCGCCAGTTAACTACAGCTTCAGGCCATGCAATTGTGAGGAACGACTTCAAATCAAGGAGAGATACTTTAGTCATGCATGTCTTTGATTTTGGAGGCCTCATGCAAGGAGACTCTAAATCAAGGAATAATATTTTCTCTCAAAATAGGACAAGCAACTCAAGTGGTGCCCTCGCATGCGCATTCAAAGAGAGAGACCCTAGGTCTATAAATTGGTGAGTCTTCTCACCCAAAAAATGGGGGAATAGAGAGGAGCCTTTGGAGCAACGAAGTGCTACAAAATTATATCCTCACCCATCGATTGTGCTTTTACATCCTTGATATCTCTTTTGGAGGGAGGTTATTGGGTGATTATTGGAAGCGCAATCCGGACTCAAACCCAAAAATTTGGCAACAATATCCCACCAAATTTTTTGACAAAACCCCATAAGAGTTTTTGGACCCATCCCAAGTGGATTGGTGCCAAAACAGAGTCCCAAACGGTGGGCGTCCTGCCCCCGAGCACCCCCCAAACTGTCGTAGTCCTAATCGCCCCACCCCAAAGTGATTAGAAATCTATGGTAGATTTCCCTAATTTTTATTTTGCATCTGATTCTAGGTTGTTTACATATGTTGTCATTTAAATTTCATGTGATTCTAACAAGTTTTGATCATGCTTTTATCATTTCCTGCCTTTACTAACATGCAGGTAGCATCATCAAATTCCTAGTGATAGAGGCCAAATTGGGAAAATTTGACCTTCTGGGTCTTCCCAAAATACCCCCAATTAGCTAACCCCCAACTTTTTAGGTGATTTGGAGCTTCCCGGATGTGACATTTGGGACAGTGCTTTTTGACGCTTTATTGTAGGTCTATTTGTCCCACCCCGGAGCGAATACGAATCTATGGTGAATTTTTTGACTGTTCTATTTGTAGTGTCTTCCTTGTGATGTTTTGATGCCCCTATCAAGTTTTTAGTTCATTTGGATCTATTTTAGTTATCATTTTATTTATATTTTGCATGTACTAATCGCAGGCTTGGGGATTGCATGTTTCATTTTATCTACAGGTGCTACTAACTATTTTCTATTTCCTTGAACGTAGGGTCTCAACATTAGAGGAGCATCAAGGAGTCAAGACTCATCAATGCAAGCGACGACGATGTTTGGTCCACCCACTTTACAATGTGGGCACGTGGAAGAAGGAATAGCATCCATTGATGTGAAAAGAACACATTTAACGCTCCTAGCCCCTAAAAAGGGAGGAGGCAAATTGTAACCAAGTTCTGAAGCATATTAATAAAAAAGGTTGTCTTCCATATTGGCTTTTTATTTGGTTTTGATTCGTTTAGGCTTCTTTCCTTTCATGCACTTTCAATTCATGGGATTTAGCGTTATCTTTTGTTTTGATTACATCACATCTTGGATTTTCCTTTTTATTTCTGTATCCTAGTGCTTTCAGGTCCCATTATGGCTATAGGGATAGAAGAAGAGTATTGTGCTTTAAAGGATAAACTAAATAAAATTACCCTCATGTCATATATATTTTCTCAAGGGGATCATGACCATTTATTTATCACTAGATCCCACCTTATGCAGATTTCTATGTTTATTGTATCATAGATAATGGATCACAAAAGAATGTAATTACAAAGTCCATTGTGGAGAAGTTGAAGCTTCTCATAAAGCCACATCACCAACCATATACACTTGGATGGAAATATGTATACTCCACATCTAACATCACACACACTTGCACCTTGAATTTTGCTTTTGGTGATAAGTTTGTGGACAAAGTAAGATGTGATGTCACAAAAATGGATTGTTGTGGAATATTTCTAGGTAAACCCTATAAATTTGATAGGAATTTTGTTTATCATGCTAAAAAGAACACCTACACATTGTATTTGCATGATTAAACCTACTTGATATAAAGTACTACACCCACATCAAATTTTATGTTAAGTTGTACGTAATTTTAGAAGCCACTAAGTCAAACAATTATTTTGGATCCTACTTGAATAAATTCCACACATGTTGAAGAATAAAAACCATAAAAGACTCATGATAAAGAAAAATATTCACTCCCACAAAATGAACAATCACAAGAACAAGTGGTTAAGGAACCCATCACTCTCAATCATGAGAAAGATTCTATTCATTCTATTGGCATCATTTTGGGTAGACCTATGGACACAAAAACTTGCTCCATAGATGTTGCCTTTGGCTTTTCCTACTCTCACCATTTCATACATGGAGGAGCAAGCTAAGAATACTTCCTTCATTGAGCACCAGTAGAGCCTTCTATGCAAGATACAATAGGACTTGCAGGAGACTCCGTAGAAGTAGCAGAGCGTGGTATGCAAGCATCAAAATTCTCACTCATCTTAGGTTGGTGATAGAGTTTGGATTCCTTTGGATAAGCATCACTTTCCAAATATACCATTTTAGGATGCTCTTTTGGTACCTGATCCTGTCATCAACTCTACAATGATAGTGGTACCTAATCGTCAGCTTCCACTCATTTCAGATAGAGTTTTCAAGATGAATACTCATCATATTGAACATGGTTTTTCCACTTCTTACCTTGCCACCCACCATGGTCACTTTCCACACATAGCTCGCTAGATTTCTCACCATAATATGGGCCATGAATTTCCAAATTTATTGAGAGTATTGGGGTACAATGCTTCTATGGTTGGTAGGAGTATTGAGGATGCTTAAGATTATCCATTTAAGCCTAAGTTAGTATTATTTATTATTTTATTAATTTCCTATTTCTTGCACTTTGTATTCGTGTGAGACATAGTATACCCATATTAGAAATAGGTTGTTAAGTTATTTGGGTATTTAGTTAACTATTAGCATATATATTTTTTTCTAGTAGTTAGTTGTCATTTTTTTTTAGTAGATAGTTATCGGTTAGTTAAGTGGTCAGCCATGTTTGGAAAATTATTGTAACCACTTAACCTATGTGAGTATATTGTATTGCTTATATATTCTTCTATTGTTAGTAAGAAATCAACTTCACATTGAGTTTCTACATCAACTAACCTTGGGATAAAAATATAGTGACTTATCCTTTGCTTATCTTTGAAATAAGAGTGTGTGTTTTCTTATTGTCTCCCTTAGTATTGTATGATGAATCTAGATATAATTTACATCAAATGATGGATCCAAATAATTCTCATATTTTAGGTCTTTTATCTACTTATGTCAATCTAAATGATTGATTATTGTTAAAAATTATGAAAATAGCATGATATATATATATATATATATATATAACACCAACAAATGTATTGGCTAATACAATGCCCTACAATATAAACTTCCCTTGAGAATTACCAATATTCTTTAATACATTGGTATTAAGAATTTGATATGGATTTCTAAAATGCCTAACATAAGCTTGAAGTCTTTTAAGAGATTTATCACCATAGAAAATTTCACTCCATGTTCTTAAATACAAGTCATATATGGTACTACCAATCATTTTATCTACAACTTCAAAATTAAATAAAATGATTATAATTAGAAAGGAAAGTCATAGGATAGTGTGAAATCAATTTCCACTTGTATTTAATTCATTTTTTAATATCTAAATTTGAACATTAACCATTATATCTTGATCAATCATTTTATCCTTGATAATTAAATCTTGTGATACATTTTTTGCCTAGATAGATATTACATTTTGTTGAATCCTTAATTCTAGTTAAGATTTTATAAATATATATTTTTGTTAGGTTATATATTAAAAGTGGGTTTTATCAAGGCTCTCAAAGCCTGATTACAAAGGATCATAATGCAAAACAATACATCGACTTGTAACAAAAGTAAAAACTAGAGAAAAACAAAAAATAAAATAGATGCGCCATCCTAAACGCTAGAGGAAGGCACAATCCTTTGCAATAGAGGAAGACTACTTCCTAAGTACCAAAGGAAACACGGGCAGGAAGGGAAATCCCGTCAGAAAATCAATTTTGAATCAAAGGGCACAAAATAAGAATTTTCAAGCAAACCTAGGGCGGGAGAAAGCACCAAACCACCCCATCCACTAAAAATCAATTTGAAACTTTCCCAAGGGCGAGAAAAGGAACCAAAGCCAAGATTTTAAATTTTGAATCAACCCAATGGTAGGAAAACCAGAAACCACCATTGGGAAATAGGCTTGAGAGAAACCACCTTCCCACACAGGGGAAAACAAAAAAGAATTAGAAAATCCACCATGAATAATAGGGTGGATCCGTGAAGCAGAATGAAACAAACAGGGAAAGTGCAAGATAAATAAAACTAAGAAGACCATTCCCTGAATGCCTTAAAAAGTGAAACAACATAAAGAGGAAAATTGGAGGCAACGAAATCCTCATGTAGTGGAAAAACAACCTTGAGGATGGTGCATCAATGGAACAGGAACAAGAGGAACTTCCCAGGCTATGAAGTCCTCAAGTAGGAAAAATGAAGTCTTCGAGAAACAATGCCCAACATAGGAAATGATAGTAGTGGAATAGCACATCAGAAGGAGAGGCAAGAAAGTGCCATAGGAATCCAATATGAAGGAGTCATGAAGAGGCATGGCTATAAAAAAAGGAGCCCAGAATGAAAGGAAGCATCCAGGAAACCCATACAACCTTCAACACCAAAGCTTCAAGGATGCAAAAAAGGAAAACCTGCAAGGAGTCAACAACAAGAAAAGTAGAGGCCCACCCTCAAGAGCCATGAAAGGAATTGAAAACCTGTACGAACCAACACCATGAAACCAAAGTGTAGAGTCACAGTAGGAAGCACACGGTCTCCAAAATTGAAAGGATGTTGTGCAAAATTGCTCATGAAGCCAAAATTCCTCAAACCCACCAAAATATAACTTCAAGGAAATGAAGGAGGAAGTCTTGAAAGGAATCAATAGTAGGAAGAATAGAGGCCCATCCCTGAAGCCATGAAAGGAGCTAAAAAACTCCAAGAACCACCACTTTAAACCCAAAGAGTAGAGCCACAATATAAAGCACATGGTCCCTCCAACCAAAAGGATGCTATGCAGAACTGCTCATGAAGTCATAAATCCAAAGAACCAATAAAACCACAACTTAAGCAACCCAAAGGATAGTCGAGAGGAAGACCTTCAAAAAAATATTGAGAAAAAAACCCTAGGAAAAGTCCTAGGGAAAACCTGAACACAACCCAGAACCTAAGCATCAAAGGATGAAATAGAGGAATAGAAATGGGACATATTTTCCCACCCAAGGACAAGGAAATGGGTAGAACAGAGGATCAAGGATCTCCCCCTCCAAAGGATATCGTTTGCAACACCTTCCTTTTGAAAAGGATGGGAAATATGCCAAGGAAACTGGGAAAGGAACAGGGTCCTAGGACAGGGATAGGAAAGGATGTAGGTAAAAGGAAGGACTTCCATGGGAAGTCACCTTGTAGATCCTCCCTTCCAAGAAGATTTTGGTCTTGTAGGACCCTTTAGATTAGGATTTTATAAATATAATTTCTTCCTTGCTACTTATATTTTTGTCAAAAAAATCCCTTATTTTTTAAAATATTTTATATTAAAATATCTAAAAATAAAATTAGATCCTTCATCATTACTCCCTAGTAATCAAAATATTTAATTTAAATAAAATGTATTTAATTATTATTTAAAATATTATTTTTTTTATTTTTAATTATTTTAAATTAATTATGAAATATTAGAATAAATCCAATATATATATATATATATATATATATATATATATATATATTTCTTCTTATGTACAAATTGAGCAAACCTCATACTAAAACTAAAAAATGAAAATATAAATTCTAAAGTTCAAATAATATAAAATAAGGTTTAGACATTAGAAACTACTCTACATTATTAGTGTGCCCATGTATAGCCAGTAGCCTGATCTTACTCCTCTGCTAGTTGCACCTAACTGATGATGGTGATCTATTTTTTGCTTGTTCGATGGTCGCCTTCATGCTACGTGTTGAACCAAACTGACGAAGATGGTGCGAACCCTATGCGTTCGGCGGTCCCCATATCACATTAGGTTACCATTAACAAGACGATGGATGTGTTGGAAGCCTTCCCTAAGAGTTTGAACCTAAAAATTGTGATTGTAACCAATTCTTCTATGTAACAAAATAAAATAAAATGTTTAGTTATAATAAATTATATATATATATATATAATACACTCATGTAAAGGAGTTGAGAGGCCACATGTTCAAAGATATGCTATGTAAAAAAGGTTACAAATAAAATAAAATAAAATAAAATAAAATAAAAATAAAAATAAATAAATAAATAACTAGTGCACAACGCACATCATTACACACATGACATGGTTTGAACCTTGAGAATCCAAAGTTCTGCCATTATTCCCACTGAACTTCTTTAAATCATTTTCAAATAAAATCTTTAAAATTAAAATTATTTCTTCCTAGTAACAAAAAAAAATTAATTTAAATAAATGTATTTAATTATTATTTAATAATACTATTAAAAACCCTTAAAGTGGACAGAGGTCAAGGTTCAAATCTAAATCCTCTTTAATTTTTTTTTTTTTTTAATGAGGAACCTTTTATATACAACATATCCGCAACATGTGAGATAACTGGAGAGATTTGAACCTGGGCCTCTTGATAACTGGAGAGTTTTAACTACCCACTTGCTCTCCAACTCCTCTACTTGAGAGTTTTAATTTTTTTTAAAACACACAATGCACATCATTACACAGATGACATGGTTTGAACCTTGAGAAGTCATAGTTCTACCATTGCATTGTTCCCACCGAACTTCTTTAAATTATTTTCAAACAAAAGATCTAAAAATAAAATTAGATCCTTTTTCATTATTTCCTAATAAATAAAAAAATTAATTTAAATAAATGTATTTAATTATTATTTAATAATACTATTAAAAATCGGGTAAGGGATGGAGGTCCAAGGTTCAGATCTAGATATTCACCGTTCTCTTTCTCAATAGTGTAAAATTTTTAAAATTATTATGGCATGGTGGTTATAAGGGATGAACTGATGGAAAACACAAAATATTGTTCTATGCTAGCCATAAAAAATAGACAGCCTATCCGAATTTGTGGCAACTACCAAATCCACCATGTAAATAAAAAAACAAATCACCAAAAAAATACTATGAAAAATATAATATAATTTGTTATAATAAATTAGAATAAATAGGTCCGAGGTGTAGACCAATTGGTTCATTCAAACCCCATAAGGGGGCGGATGTCCAAGGTTCAAATATCAAGCCTCGCCGGACTGAACTCTTGTCGCTTTCCTAGTGCTTTCAACGGCGTAAAAGGTTTAAAATGATTGTGGCATGGTGGTTATAGGGGTGGACTGCATGAAGATCTGTGTGGCGGTTTCTAGGGCGGACAATGCTAAATACTGTGGCGGCCATAAAAGCTGGACAGCCTACCCGAATTCATGGCAGCTACCGATTACACCATGTAAATTCAAAAAAAAAATAAAAAAATAAAAAAAATTCATATTCTTCTTATGTACAAATTGAATAGCCCTAACACTAAAACTTAAAAAATTGTAAATAAATATTCTAAAGTTTGGATGTTGTGAAATATTTTTTAGACGTTAAAAACTACTCATTACAAATATGATTTATTTTTTATTTCATTATTATTCTAAATTAATTATAATAAATTAAAATAAATATAAAATAATAATTGTTTTACTTATGAGCAAATTGAATAGATCTAATAATATTAAAAGTTAAAAAAATAAATATAAATTCTAAATTTCAAATGATGTGAAATAACGTTTAGACATAAAAAAACTACTTTCTAAAAATAAAATTAGATTTTTTATTTTTAGTTTTTGAAAGTTTTAAAAGCCTTCTTTTCCTTCTACATCAATTTAATTTTACTCATAGTAATCAAAATAATTAATTGAGATAAAATATATTTAATTATTATTTTAAAATAGGTTAAAAATATAATTTATTTTTATTTTTGAATTATTCTAATTAATTGTAAGAAATTAAAATAAATAAAAATATATATATTCTTCTTATATACCAATTGAACAAACCTAATACTAAAATATAAAAAGTGCAAATATAAAATTTAAAATTCAAATGATGTGAAATAATGTTTAGACATTAAAAACTACTTTAAGTGTCTACTCATACAATGGTTAATTAATATATATATATTTATTTGATTTTATTTTTTTCTTCTAAAAAAAAAATCCTTCATTCTTTAAATTATTTTGAATTAAAAGCTCTTATAATAAAATTAGATCCTTTGTCATTATTTCTTAGTTATCCAAATAATTAACTTAAATAAAATATAGTACTACCTTGACAACTCCTTGGGAAGGAAGGAATTGCACAAGGAAATTGAACGACTTTGTCTTTCATAATTAAGAATTGTTAGAATTACTCTTCTAGAATTGTTGGAATTACTCTTTAGAAGGTGGATATTAGCAGGATGAGCTAACAATTACCACTAGAAATGAAGACCTCAAGAATTCAGTTTTAAGAAGATATGTTGTAGATAATGAAAATAAACCTTTCAATACATTTTTCAAGAATTTAGTTTTAAGAAGATATGTTGTAGATAATGAAAATAAACCTTTCAATACATTTTTAAGAGAATGGTTTATCTTATGATGAGTCATTCTCTATATTTCATTTAGTAATTAGGGGTAGAAATGTTTTTCTGTGTAATTTTTGTCTATTCTCTAGTTGATTATAGGCATGTATATCTAGAGGCAATTCCACCCTGCAACCCATGTATGGAAGACCTCACCACTATGTAATTTGGATTGTTTAATAAAATTTAATTTGTTTTTCCCAAAAAATAAATAAATAATAATTAATTATTATTTAATACTATTATTAAAAATATAATTTGTTTTTATTTTTAATTATTTTATATTAATTATAAGAAATTAGAATAAATCCAAGAAATTTTAAATTCTTCTTATGTGCAGATGGGAATAGACCGTCTAGGACATCCAACTGAATAGCCAACCAAACAAATACTTAACCTCTACTACTCAGTCTATCTCGTGATAATTTAAACTTTGAATCTAACAATAAATAAAAAGTAAAATAAAATAAAATAAAAAATGAAATTAACCAGGTATACCAAATTTTGAATTTCGTATTTTAAATAAACTATTTTTTTGTGTATTAATATGAAATGAAATGAATATTAAACAAGTATATAAGCCCATTCAAACTGTATTATTTTATTTTATATTATAAACATTCTTACAAGGAAGTTTATCTCAGATCTTGAACATGGAATCTTTCTTAAATTCTTTCACAAAGCTCTAAATCGTTATCTTGAACATGGACATAATTTCCATGTCAAACATGGATTTAACATTTAGGAATCCATTGGCCAGTGCCAATGGTGCAGACATAAATATTCCTGGAAGGGCATGCCCAGTCGGGTGTACCCATCACTCATTAAAGATCCGAATATGTTTGTCATTGCACTCCGACGTGATGCATTAGCACAAGCATGTTTCTAATTATGAGTAGTACAAATTCGGCAACAATAAACGTTATCCCATCGTCTTGTATTACGTAGTTGGGGTCGTGGGGAAGCGTTAAAAATAATTGAGAAGCAGGAAATCAGCTGTTGTAGCATTGGCATTAAAATTTTTCTAATATCTTCACTTCATTTAGTTTTGATTTCGAATTTACAAGCTTTACTGCCTCCATGCAAATAGTGGGCAATTCCTCCATGGCATTTCTCCCAGTATTATCCGGTTGTCAATTAAATCGTAATCACGTACCGCACTTCCTATAACATAATAACGCCTTAGTGCTAGATGAAATGGGGCTGTTCATTTCTCTAATAAAACCCTTTCCTCACAGTGTTTCATCACAGAGTGCTAGTGTAGAACAGAATCAGGATTAGAAAGAAGAAGAACACTTAACCATGGGTTGCTGCGCCTCTACTTCCCGCCATGTCCATCCAAAGCAATGCCAACAACACCAGCATCGGAGCAAAGATCCTAAGCTGCCGAATGCTAGGGTATGCATACATCAACAATTGCTTTATTATTTTTGTTAAAAAATGGCGTTGCAGCTTCCACATAGACTCTGAATTTTTTTGTTAATATTATTTTATGCTGACAACAGAAATGATATTGTCGTTATTATTTCTAATATTAATTATTTTTTATTATTTAGAATATACGGGATGAGCATGAAAGTCCTCACTCAGAAGAGGACGACCACCAAGAGTTCTCTTTTCCAGTACTTGTGTCAAGTCCAGGGAAAGACGACCTCTTTTTCTGGAGTTAAAATTTTTCAATACTTGTGTCAAGTCCAAAGAAAGACAGCCTCTGATCTTATGTAATTTAGAGATCATAGGAAGAACTGAGAGAGAGGCAGGTTCTTGTAATTTTGGTTTTAGATTTTATGTAGCATGCACTTTTGCTGTGCAGCTTGTACTCTATAATCTATATATACTATGCTCCATAATGATCCAAGCTTGGTTTTATAAAATCAAAAGTAAACTTCTAGATTATTTTTTCTTGTTAAAGGTATCAGGCAATGTTGTTTTGGTGCGAATATTTTATTATTTTCGCTTTGCAGATTGTATATGTTCTTTGTGAAAAGGTTTAGGTGTTTGAAATTTTTAATTATTAAATAATATTATAAAAAAATAATAAAAATTATATTAACCTTTAGATACCTATAATCTAACACTTGTAATATACATCAAATATACACATCATATAAAAAATATACACCTTCTACAATATTTATCCTTGCCCTTGCATCTCCCATCCTTGCCTTAAATTTGAAAGTTCACGTAATATCATATTCATAAACCTTTTGTTTCAAATAATATTTCAAAAATAATAATAAAGCGATTTCGTTGTCTGACACCATTCGATTCTTTTAATCATAACAGTAATAATAATAATACTTTGATCTTGTTATCAGACTGTTTTTGTGTAACAACGAATCAATATCTCGTTTAAAACTGATGTTTATTTTGTGTTAAACTTGAACTTGTAAAAAAATAAGGATCAAACTTTTTATTTTTAATCCAATTGGACACTGAACCGAGACATGAATGACAGTGAAACTAGTGATTGTCATTTGCCACATATAAATTTATATTTATTAATGATACTGAAAAACAAGGAAGAATAATATTACCCAAGTAATTAGGTGCAGATATACACAATACAATTCACAAGGGAGGAAATGTATTTATAGTTTGATGTCTTCAAGACATATATGGAATTATAGTCGTAGTTATTTTTATTTTTATTTATAAAATTTTAATTATGTAATTTTTATAATATTTAAATATAATTTATTTAATGAATTGATATTATGTTATTTAATTAAAATGTTAAAATTTAATTATAAAACATAAATTTTAAATTTTAAAATAAAATTTTTATTCTAATTTTTAATACAATTTTATTAAACAAAATATTGAAATTTTTCACTTACCCTAATCCTATAAGCAACATTCATTTATAATATTTATTATAAACAAGAGTTCACACAACATTCATTTATAATATTTATCAAAAGCAAGTTCACCTAAGATTAAGACATGTTTTGACAGTATAAAACTCTTAAATTCTGGACAATTATCCCAACATCCATTCATAACATTTATCAAAATCCTATAGGCAACATTCATTCATAAAAATCTTAAATTATTGACAATCACCCTAAATCCTATAGGCAACCTCCATTCATAGTATTTGTCAAAATCCTATAGGCAACATCCATTTATAATATTTCTCAACGGTGAGAATTCTCTTACGTTTGAGAAGTACGTTGAAAGTATAAAATTCTTCCCTTTGAACCAATTACCATAGCATAACATATATTTTTAATATTTATTTAGCATAAGATATATTTATAATATTTATTAAGAGAGTTTAATTATGCCTATAAACATACCATACTAAGTGTAAAATCAAATACCTAGACGTACGCAAAATCAAATACCTAGACCTCCAAGCCTTTATTCCACTCGCAAAGATTTTAGATGACTCTCTAGACCACACATGAATTATTTCCACTCGCAAAGTGTTTAGATGACTCTCCTAGACCACACATGAATTATTTAGAGAAACACACTATATTGTGTATTGAAGTGTAAATTATTTTTGAACATGGAAATAATGACACTTAGCTGAAATTAGTTTCTACAAGGACGAAGGATTTAATTAATATTAAAATATTTAACGTCAAAAAAATTATATTGATTATTTGCTTATTGTCAAATAATTCGATAAAAAATTAGAATTTAAAAATTATATTTAAATTTAAGATATTTATTAAAATCATTTATTAATATTTTTTTAAGATATTAGGAATGATATTAAACACCCACTTGGATGAGTGCATGAGGGGTGGGTGTATGGTGTTAAATTCTCTATTGATAAGTATAGCTCTCCCCGGTTTTAGGGGATCATGGATGGTTGGGAGGAGACTGCTCAGTGGAAGACTGCTTAACTTTGTGCTATCTGTTATAAAGTTTTATCCGAATTAGGCAAATAAAAAAAAAAATCATTTTTTTTTAATGATATTTTACTCTATTCAACTATAATTTGATATGGGATTAAACATTTTGACTTAAAGAATATGTATATAGATAAATAAAATAATGTTTCTAATAATGTTTGTCAATATTATCATTTTACATGCATTGTTCATCACATTTTATTTTTATTATTTAATTATTATATTAAATAATATTTTTTTATTAAGTTTATAATAATATATTTAATGTAATAATATTTTAAAGGTAAAACTTTAAGTTTTTTTTTGAAAAAAAGATTGAAAATAATATATTAAAATAATAATATTTACAAGTTGGGGTGAGACTCCTCTCAGCCTTAGCTAACAAGTATTTTTCTCCTTTTTAACTTTTTAACAAATTTCTATAACTTTAAAGCCCAAGATCCTAAGAACTAACCACTTTTGGTTACAACATTAAAATGAGATATGCGTAAGATCCAAATCTCTCTACACCATAGCTAACAAGTGTTTTCCACATTTTACTTTTCAATAAAATTCTATAACTCTAAAGTCCAAGATACTAAAAACTAACCATTTTTTAATACAACACTAAAAGAGGTTTATCACATCGGTCATAGAGGTTTATCGCAATAACAAAATAAAATAATCATTTTTTAATGATATTTTATTTTATTCAACTATAATTTGATATGGGATTAAACATTTTGACTTAACGAATATGTATATACAGAAATAAAAATAATGTTTCTTATAATGTTTGTTGATATTATCATTTTGTTTGCATTGTTTGTCATATTTTATTTTTATTATTTATTTTTTATATTAAATAATGCTTTTTTATTAAGTTTATAATAATGTATTTAATGTAATAGTCTTTGAAGCATAAAATTTGAAGGTTTTTTAAATATTGAAAGTAATATATAAACACAATAATATTTAAAATTTGGGGTGAGACTCCTCTCAACCTTAGCTACCAAGTGTTTTCCTCCTTTTAAATTTTCCATAAAGTTCTAAAACTCTAAAGCCCAAGATACTAAGAACTAACCACTTTTGGTTACAACATTAAAAGGAGATATTCATTGGAGTCAAATCTCTCTAAACCATAGCTATGAAGTGTTTTCCACCTTTTAATTTTCAATAAAATTTTATAACTCTAAAGTCCAAGATACTAAGAACTAATTATTTCTGGTTACAACACTAAAAGGAGATATGCATTGGAACCAAATTTCCTAAGCCATATGTGTAAAGCGTTTGTCCAAATTAACCAAATGCTACATTTATTAGTTTCCAAATTAGTAAAATTCTAGAGTTGCTCACCAGTATCACTAATCCTCTCATCCCTAATCCAAATAAACCAAACACTTGTCCAAATTAGCTAAATATTAGATTTTCTCACAAACCTGCCTAATCCTCTCATCCTTAATAATAATATCAATGTGCCACTGAATCCATACCTCTTCTTGGTACCCATATTAGCTAGGAATCCTTTCCCTACCTCCTTCTTTGTCCAATATTAGCTAGGAAGCCTACCACTATATTTTAGAGATCTATCCACATAGCTCTCTACCCACATAGCTTACCACAATATTCAAAGTTCTACCATAAAGCTTGCCACTACATTCAGAGCTCTACCCACATAGCTTACCATTATATTCAGAGATCTACCCACCTAATATTTACCCACATAATTTACCATTATATTCATAGCTCTACCCACATATTTTATCACTATATTTAGAGCTCTACCCACATAGTCTACCATTGTATTAAGATTTTTACATAAATGTTGGCTATTGATGCTTAACTCCTAATTTTAATAAACAAAAATATACAACCTAATACTAAAATATAAAAAGTGCAAATATATATTATAAAATTCAAATGATGTGAAATAATGTTCAGAAATTAAAAACTACTCTAAGTGCCTACTCATAGAATGCTTAGTTAAGATATATATTTATTTGATTTGATTTTTTCTTCTCAAAGAAAATCCTTCATTATTTAAATTATTTTGAATTAAAATATCTTATAATAAAATTAAATCCTTTGTCATTATTTCTTAGTTATCAAAATAATTAACTTAAAAAAAATATAGTACTACCTTGACAACTCCTTGGGAAGGAAGGAATTGCATAAGAAAATTGAATAACTTTGTGTTTCATAATTAAGAATTGCTAGAATTACTCTTTAGAATGTGGAGATTAGCAGGATGAGCTAAAACTTACCACTAGAAATGAAGACCTCATGATTTCAGTTTTAATAGGATATGTTGTCGATAAGGAAAATAAACCTCTCAATAGAGTTTTAAGAGAGTGGTTTATCTTATTGCAGTTATGATGAGTCCTTCTCTATATTTCATTTATTAATTAGGTGTAAAAATGTTCTTTTGTGTAATTTTTATCTATTCTTTAGTTGATTATAATAATGTATATCTGAAGGTAATTCCACCCTGCAACCCATGTATGAAAGACCTCACCACTATGTAATTTGGTTTGTTTAATAAAAATTAATTTTTTTTCCAAAAAAAATAAGTAAATAAAACATAATTAATTATTATTTAATACTTATATATATATATACATATATATATATATATATATATATATATATACATATATATATTTATTATTTTCTATTAATTATAAGAAATTAGAATAAATCCAAGAAATTTTAAATTCTTCTTATGTGCAAATTGGAATAGACCCTCTAGGGCATCTAACTGAATAGCCAACCAACAAATACTTAACCTCTACTACTAAGTCTATCTTCTCTCCAACAAGAGTTGAGATAAATGACTTTCAAGATCCCCATTCTCATAGCCAAAAGAGATATTTATCACAAAAATCAACTATTTCACTTTAAAGGATTCAAAAGTCCATATGGGACCTCCTATTTTGTAGCTCATGGAGATCTTGAAAGCAAAATTTGATATGAAAGGTTTGGTCATCTCAATTACAACTGCCTAAAGGAATTGAGCACCCATGAAATGGTAACAAGTTTACCTCAAGTCTCTTCTATTTATTCATTTTGTCCTAGATATTCTCTTGGAAAGCAACATCAAGATCCTTTCCACACAAGTAGTTCTCTAAAAACTTCATCCCCTCTAGAATTAATCCATAGTGACTTGATGTCTTTTTCAGAACCTTCTTTCAAAGGAGAAAAATATGCTTTAACCTTTATTGATGAATTTTCTATAATAACTTGGGTCTACTTCCTAAAATATAAAAGTGGTGTTCTATCCCACTTCAAAGTCTTCAAAACCTTAGTTGAAAATCAAGCCTCTTGCAATATCAAATAAATTTGCACAGATATTGGGGGAGAATATTGTAGTAATAAGTTATCCATATTTCTATAAAATCATGGCATCATTCATCAGCATTATGTATCTCATAATCCTTAGCAAAATGGCACTACAGAAAGAAAAAATAGAATATTAAACAAAATGGAAAATTGTATGCTCCATTCAAGAGATCCTCCAAAATTTTTTTGGGCAGAATCTATTAATTGTGCCAAATATATTTAAAACCGCACACCTCATAAGGCTCTTGATCATTTAACTCCTAAAGAAGCATGGACTGTTTCAAAACCAAATGTTTCCTTCTTAAATATTTTTGGGTGTATTTCTTGGGCGCACATCCCAAATAAGAAAATGAAGTTTGTAGATATGAAAAGTAGAAAGCTCATCCTTGTTGGTTATTTTTAGGAAATGAAAGCATGCAGGCTCCTTGATCCCTCAACTCATGAGGTATTTTTCATAGGAATATCCAATTTGATGAAACATTACCTCAGAAATATCCTAAACTCTCCTCTCTCTCCATTGAGCCTTCTCCTAAAATGGAACCTCAATATTATGAAGAACCAACCATAGAGGTTAACTTAGAGATTGATAATCAAGATGAGGAACTTTTAAATCCAACTCAATGTCTTTCCACTCCTTCTATTCCTTCCACTATGCCAACATGGACCCACACGATTATTAAAGAATCTACTCTTTACATCCAAAATATTCCATCATCTAGATCAACCAACTCCATAGGCACTGGTGTTGTTTTTCAGTCTATTTCCTCTGACCCACAGTCCTTAAAAGAAGCAACTGATATTAAAGAATGGGATGATGCCATGGAAAATGAATTCTCTTCCTTAATTAAAAATAAAACTTGGGATTTAGTTCCATTTCTTAAAGGAAAAAAAATAGTTTGTTGTAAATGGATTTATAGAACAAAGTATGGTCCTAATGGAGAAATTGAAAAACATAAAGCTCACCTAGTAGCCAAAGATTTCTCTCAAATTAAAGAAATTGATTATATCGAAACCTTTGCTCTAGTTGCTAAAATGGATTCTGTAAGACTCGTTCTTGCTCTGGTTGCTTTCCAAAAGTGGCTTATATTTCAAATGGATGTAAAAAGTGCTTTCTTACATGGGGATTTAAAGGAATAGATATACATGGAACAACCTTTTGGTTTCACTCAAGACTCCTCTCTTATTTGTAGGCTAAACAAGTCTCTCTATGGCCTCAAACAAGCTCCTAGAGCTTGGTATGAAAATATGGACTCCTTCCTTCTTTCCATAGGTTTTTCTCATTGTGAGTTTGATAACACAGTCTATATTTGGAGAGATGAAGGAAAAATCACCATTCTTGTTTTATATGTTAATGATATTCTAATCACTGGTAGTACCTTCAATCACATTTAGAATATAAAAGACTCCCTCTCTAAAAATTTTGATATGGGTGATCTAGGTTTAGCTCATTACTTCCTTGGGATCCAAATAAATAAAAAAAAATGCAAGTATTTCATTGTGTCAAAAAAAATACACTCTGGATCTTCTCTAGAGGTTTATAATGTCAGATTGCAAACCTTATCCTACACCTTTTCAATCTGGCATAAATCTAAGTGCTTCATGCTCATCCCCTCTATGTGATGCAACTCTATACCATTAGCTTGTAGGAATTATGTTAAACCTTACTTATACTCATACAGATATCTCATATGTTGTTGGCCTCATATCTAGATTCTCCCATCAACCTTATTTCAGTCATTGGCAAGAAGCAAAAACAATATTCTACTACTTTCAAGGAACTAATCAATTTGGGCTCTTATATAAGGGAAACTCCATGGATATCATTGGTTACATAGATTCATATTGGGCAGGTTCAGTAGAAGACAAATTTTCAACTTATGTATGTCTTTTATCTTGGTTCTTCGCCGATAGCATAGTTATGCAAAAACAACAAGCAATAGCCTTATCATCTACATATGTAGAATACAAGGCATCAGTTTTAGCAAGTTTGGAAGCTCTTTGGATTCATAAAATTATAAGGGAATTTTGTTTATCCCATGACAAACCTATAACTCTTTGGTGTGACAATCAGAGCACAATTCATATTGCATGAAATCTAGTTGAGCATCAACGCACCAAGCACATTGATTTACATATGTGCTTCATTCGATAGGACATTCAGAATGGAGACTTATACTTGGAATATATTCCAATTGAGGAGCAAATTACAAACATTTTCACCAAGTTATTTCCTTCTCTACGTTACATAAAGTTGTGAGAGAAACTTGGAGTAATATAGCTACATTGACAAAGAGGTATTCGACATATCCTTTTACTATTGTATTCTTTGGAGGATGGTTTTTTCCCTTGTGGTTTTTTAATCATCTATCCAAAAGTATATATTGTTCATGAGTACCTAATCAAGCCATGTTTTTGGGACTCATATTTTTTTGTGTTGAGAGGACAATCTTCGTCATCCGAAGACATACCTCTATCTTGGATATTATTCTTGTGATAGATGGTTTTTATCCTAGGGGTTTTTTCACCATCTATATATTGTAAATGAGTACCTCATAAGGCCATGTTGTTGGGACTCATCCTTTTATTGTTTTAAGAGGAAAATCTTTGCCATCCGAAGACAAGCCTCTTCCTTATTTCTTTTTTGATTGATGGCTTTTCCCATTGGGTTTTTACCATATCTTTAGAAAATAAATCATTGTACATGAGTACCTCATTAGGCCTTGTTGTTGGGACTCATTTGTACAAACCACCCCTAGTATCACTTAAGGGGGGTGTTAGAATAAGTGAATATTCTTTTAAGTTCTACTAGGATAGACACACTTGATTTTCCACTCCTCCATGTGTCAGGTGAACTCTCAGTGGTGTATTCATCAAACTTGATGGAGTTGTTGTAATACAATGGCTCTCAATGATCAACTTTGCCATTTATACAAATTTGATCCCTAGAATAAATAAAAAAGTTCTATTTTTTTCTTCAAATCTTGTAATGTTTTGTAGTTCTACTCTTTGGAATAGTGAATATATAAAAGCTTTGTATATTTGACTCCGATCCATTCTTCACAAAATTCAAGCTTTACAGACCATTATTTTATGGTCAAAATGCCTTTGGGAGTAAGTCTTGGTGACAAGAGTGAATCCCGCTCTTAAGGAGTGGAGACAAAGTTCAGTGATGATATGTTTGACGTCCTTAGGAGTAACCTCTAGGGTGGCTTTTATTTCATTTTCATGCCACTAAAAAACCCTGTATATAGGTCCAATGCTATAAAAGGTGATCAAAATGGGCCAACTATTCCTCCATTTTCTAGATCTAGCCATGTGGTTGGGAAGATAAGCTCCTATATTGACTTATATTTTGATGATGAGGTGATTCGTAAGGATTCTAAAACTACTCTATCATAAGAAATAGCATGGGCTACTCACCTTTCATTGTAGGTCTATCTTTTACCAAAACCTAAGGAAATTTCATGTGCTAACTATGCTCGTTACGTTAATCAAATTTTGCAAATTTTACACACCATGTAGTTATGGATAAGAATACATCTAGCTAGTCCTAAAAGAGAAGATTGTGCAAGCACCCCAGATAAATATGATGCATATTTGAAATAGGACACACAATGTAGGAAGTAAAGTAATGATGCTTGGCAATGTTGGAATACATTTCATTTGTTGTCTGAGCACAATAGCCAATTATTAGTAGCCCTTGATGTTTTGAGTTCTTTGCCTTCTTCAAATTTAGTTGAACTTTGGTTTGAAGAGCTTGTAAGGGTAGCCATTATCCATACCAATGCCTTCTTAACCAATGCACATGGGTATCCTTACCTATAAAAGCACCATAAAGAGCTAGTTACATATTTTTTCAATAATTATGTATAGATAGTGATAGTTGAGAAGGCATGCATCATGTTGCTGCAAAAAGTTCTAAAAAAACCAAGAAAGTAATAATTGTGTTGTGGGTGAATATGGTCAGATAAGAGTAGATGATTTGAAGCCATATTTAGACTATATTGGATATATTTATCAATAAATTGAGCCTCTGTATGAACATGAATGGTTTGAAATTGGCTACATGGACTTTTTAAAAGCTCCATTGTAGACTCTAATGGATAATATATAGGCTCAAACTTATGAAACATTTGAGAAATATACTACGAAGTATGATCAATATCAAAAAGCAGTTAATATTGCTCTACTTGATCAAGTTCTAGAGGATAAAGCATTGATGACTATTACTATACTTATGGTTATAGGTGTGGGGCTAGGACCTCTAGTTAGGGCCTCACTATAGGCTACTAAAGAAACATGAAGAAAATTTAGAGTCTATGTTGTGGAGAAGAATCCTAATGCAATTGTAACACTTAATAGCTTGATAAATTTGGAAGGTTGGAAAGGTATTACAATAGTTGTATCAAGTGACATGTGCTAATGGGTTGCACTAAAAAATACTGATATTCTGGTAAGTGTGTTTCTTGGTTCATTTAGAGATAATGAACTATCCCATGGGTGCTTATATGGGAAACAATGATTTTTAAAAGAAGATGGCATTTCCATTCCATCATCGTATACAAGTTTTATTCAACTAACTACAGAATCAAAAATTCATAATGATGTAAAGTCACATAAAAACATTGCACATTTTGAAACAACATATGTAGTAAAATTGCATAGCATTTCAAAACTAGCTCCAATCCAACATATTTTCCCATTTGCAAATTCTAAATTCTCTCTAGAAAGGGACATTCACTGGTATAATAAGTTTTTTTTTAGTTACCTTCTGATATCGGGTCAGCATTAGTCCATGGCTTTGGTGGATACTTCGATGCTACACTTTACAAAGACATCCATCTTGGTATTGAACCTTCTACGACAACACCAAACATGTTTAGTTGGATTGCAATTTTCTTTCCACTTAATAAGCCTATTTATATACTAGTTGGGTCAATTTTAGAGGATCATTTCTAGCATTGTATAGGTGCCATGAAGGTCTGGTATGAATGGTCCATCACATCTCCATCAGTATCACCTATCCATAATTATGGAGGTCGATCGTATTGGGTTGATTTGTAGTTAGAATTTTGTAGGACTACATGATTGGAATGTGCTGGAAAATGCATAGATTCTACAAGTTATATTGAGCCCATGTTCACAAGCCTATATTACAATTTGCATGGCCACTAATGTGTGCTACAAAGCAATTCATCAATGGAGATGTCAGAAATTTTGAGTATACAACTTGGTTTTTTTGCATAACCAGGCTATTGGCGAAGAACCAAGACAAAATATATAGTCAAAAGTTCAAAATTTATATTCTACTGAACCTACCAAATATGAATCTATGTAGCCAATGATATCCATGAATTTTCCCTTATATAATATCCCAAATTGAGTAGTTCCTTGCAAGTAGCGGAGGATTCTTTTTGTTGCTTGCCAATGATTGAAGTAAGGTTGATGGGAGAATCTAGATATGATGCCAAGAACATATGAGATATATAGGAAAAATACAGAACTTAGTAGGTGTTTTTAATGGTGCATAAATTCAAAATTGAAGAGACAAACAATTTTTTTTTACAAGGCTTAACACTACATTTTTTATATAAATGCTTAGTTCTTATGAGCGCCATTGTCATCAAAGGTGCACATTGAAAAAAAAAAATGTAGCCTCCATCTAAAAATTTAATTTTCTACCAACCGATATAGACTCCTAGACATAAAAAATGGAGATACAGTGTCCAAAAACAATGGAGTCACTCTGCAAAATGAAGTGGAGTCTTCACTGCCAAAAAATAGGTAGCCTCTTGAAAAAAATAGGTGTAATCAAAACATGCAAAATAGATGCAAACTTGCTAGAAAACAAAAGGGATCTCCTAAAAAACAAGTGTTAGTATAAACAAATCAAAAAAGGAATATTGAAGCTTGGTTGTACGATGAAACAAATAGTGAAGGAAATGCACTGATGATTCAAGCGCCATCATGAAGGTAATGGTGACTTCTAGTAGAATAAAATATTAAATATCCCAAACAAAATGAACTACCAATGAACTAAAAAATATTGATATCATTTACATAAATAGAGATAAAAATAGCAACATGAATGGCCTTAATATCATCACGATTTGAAATGCACGAGTGCTGCTTATTGCAAACCAAATTTTTATAGAAAAATAATGCAATATTCCTGAAGATGAACCTTGGTAGAAGATAAATAGGATTACCTTAGTAGAAGAGACATCAGGAAGAATGGTTAACTGATAGTGGAATTTACTTGAACTGGTAGTGCACAAGTTGATAACGTGAATTTGACATTGGAAACTCAGAGTGCAAGATCGATTCAACTGGTAGAAAAATACCTGATAGTTGGCATCGATTATTTCAATGAGACATTAGAACTGGTAATTTCAAGTTCAGCTCAATGGTTAGTGTGAGACCAGTTAGCTAGCAGTGCAATGCCATTGAAATCTGACAGAGATCAACTAAATGGTGCACTGTGACGATCCTAGATAGGTGCATTGAATGGACATCATAGAACTTAGAGAGAAACTCAAAGCTTTATCGATTATTGATTAAGATATAGTAATAATATTTCAAATTTAAGGAAAAATTTGGAGTGCTTCGTAAAAAAAATGAGGAAGGCCCAAAGGGAGAGAGCTAGAATGCAAAGCCCAAATAAGATAGCACTCATATACTATAAAAAATAGTTAAGCCCAATGTGAGAGAGCATAAACATGAAGTACGATGGTATAGAGCACTCTAAACACCAGAATGGTAGCTTATAGATTTGATTTGAAAAAATAATGAATTCCCATTTAAAATTAGGAAAAATTTTTTATAAAAAATAATCTCTTTAGAAAATCTTAGGTGAGGCTATCTTGTAGAAGGTCGTGAGGGTTACCAAAATTGATTTTGGTAGCACACCTCCAGAATATAGCTTAATAGCTCTCAAGACTAAAACAAAAAATTGCTACGATTTGGACATGATGAAATAAAAAATGGATAAAAATTGACTATTTCACAACTCTTCAAGCAAGCTGAATAAAGTTAAAAAAAAAATTATCCAAAAAAAATTTAAACCAGATCTTGAAAAAAAGAGCTTCGAAAAACTTGAATGTTTGCAAAGAACTATCCTAGCTCTGGTACCATGTTAGAAAACAATATTCTATTGAAAGAAGGAAATAGTTCAGCAACACATCACAAGACTTGTAGAGAAGCTCAATGAACTGATTGATTTATTCCATGGATCAAATTTGTATAAATAGTAAAGTTGATCATTGAGAGCCATTGGATTACAACAACTCATCAAATATAATCTAGACTATATTGAGAGTTCACCTAACTCATGGAGGAGTGGAAACTCAAGTATGTCTTATCCTAGTAGAACTTAAGAGAATAATTACTTATTCTAACAAAAGGTAACTATTCCCCCAAGGTCCCTTGGGATGTTGCTTCCATATGACCAACACCCCTCAAAATTGTATTTAATATTTTATACATGAGATCTAATGACATTTTGGTCTCTCTAATAAGAAAAAAATATATTTTAATTTTCTCTAAGAGTCTTTGAATAGAAAATTTATGGGTTTTATTGATTAAATCCTTAATATTCCATGATTGTATAATCATTGGTTACCTTGAAACTAGTAATAATCTATTTTCCCACTAATTACTTAATGATATTAGAGAATATTAAATTATTTGATATTTTGAGATGTGCAAGATATGTACAAGTGTCATACTAGAAGACTAAGAGTGTTGTATACAAGTAGTAATATAAGAATGCAAAGATCATTTTCAAAAAAATTTAGAGTTATATTTTATAGCTATATTATAGAGACAAAGCTCCATAACTTGTATAAAGTATAGAGAATATCTTTAGATTATATAACTAAAATTCATGAAAAATATTTTAGTATTTTTCAATATTGTTAATCTATATGATATTTGATATTAATTTGTATTCTTCATTATTCATATTTTTACCTTTGATATTTTGGCTTATTTATATTGGGACCTATGATATTTTGTGGTAGTCTGTCTTAAAAATCCATCAAATTACCAATTTGTTTCCTTTAGATACTATCAATTCCTTATTTAATTTTCTACCCACTCTATGAGAGTTGATATTCTTTGATTTCATCTCCACCTGACCAATCCCTAGAGTTGTATTTTCTTTAATATTTTACCACACCCACAATGACATTGTTTACTACTAACTGCTCTTAGTTATGCATTATCAATACCACTATAATATTTGATTGTGGTAACTCACTACACTCTATTACCTACTCTACTATAAGATGAGCCAAAATAGGGGATTGAAAATGATTGTTATTATTTCCATTAGTCTCATCCACTTCTTCCATGAGTTCTTCTTCATACTTCACTAGTATCTTAAATATATCAAACCCATTTGAGGGTTTGGGCTATGTATGTTCTTTGACATATTTTTTATTTTACCTCCTTTTGGATTTTTTAAAAATATCTCCCTATGCTTCTCCTCCCTAAGAAATATATAGTGTTTTCTTAGTGACTATAGACGTACCATCCTTAGGGAGATTTGACATTCTCATATGAGCTTAGGAAGAAGATATAAAAGCATATGTGTCACGATATGGAAGAACCAAGAAAGCACGTAGTCACAGAGGGAGGAATATCATATATGGTTGGAGATGCAACACTCTATTGCCACACACACAAGAAATCATGTGCAAATGGAGAAGAAAATTATTACCAAGAAAAATTAAAATTTTTCCTAAGGTTTAATAATAGACCAATATGAAGCCCTAAACTCTTCCCTAATATCCACACAACACGTTGTTATCTGTTTGCTGTTTGGTGAAGGTTCTAGCCACCCAATAAATGCATACCATGTGGCCATAGCAATTACCCTACTCGATGGTTTCCTGGTAGTTGGTGGCATCAAAATGCATTCTACAATGTAGGTTTTATATTTTTGATCTACTTTTTGGTGTAGTGTCAATATTTTCTTATGTCCATTGGCAGTACTCAACGTAGAAAAACCATCCTCAGTGAAAATAAAACACAAATGATTTAAAAGTTAAATTTTATGATTTTTGACTACCTACACATGTTAACAAACAATTTCTAGCAGAGAAATTCTGATGATTATTCACAAATCTAGTGAAATATCTTGTTTGGATGGTGTCTCTTTTGGTAACTTGTTGTACTTCAATGAGGTGAAGACATCTTGACATTCAAAAAAACTCCATTGACTTGAATAACACCACCCATTTTCAATGAATGATTCCTATTTTGTTAGTAGCAAATACTTAGTACTCTGACGATGATTGTGAATTTCACAATTTTACCATTCATTAGTGTAATATTATAGTTCCCAATGAGAAGTTTTAGATTATTTTATATTTATGGTGTTGTTGTAGTTCAAACTAATTTTTTTGGGCAGAATCTATTAATTGTGCCAATTATATTTAAAATCGCACACCTCATAAGGCTCTTGATCATTTAACTCTTGAAGAAGCATGGTCTATTTCAAAACCAAATGTTTCCTTCTTCAATATTTTTGGGTGTATTGCTTGGGTGCACATCCCGAAGAATAAAAGTAAGTTTGTAGATAAGAAAAGTAGAAATCTCATCCTTAGGAAATGAAAGCATATAGGCTACTTTATCTCTCAACTCATGAGGTATTTTTCATAGGAGTGTTGAATTTGATGAAACATTATCTCAAAAAGATCCTAAAATCTCCTCTCTCTCCATTGAGCCTTCTACTATAATGGAACCTCAATATTATGAAGAACCAACTTAGAGGTTAACTTAGAGATTGATAATAAAGATGAGGAATTTGTAAATTCAACTCAATGTCTTTCCCCTCCTTCTAGTCCTTCCACTATGCCAAAATGGACCCACATGATTATTAAAGAATCTACTCCTTACATCCAAAATATTCCATCATCCAGATCAACCAACTCCATAGGCAATGGTGTTGTTTGTCAGTCTATTTCCTCTGATCCACAGTCTTTCAAAGAAGCAACTGATATTAAATAATGGGATGATGCTAAGATACCAAGTATTTAAATGTGAATTGAATGCAAACTATAAAGCAGAATTGCTGTTTAGAATCGCTTTGAATATTGTTGGAATCCAAACAATATGAATAAATTGAAATGTATTTGATTTGATTGATGTCCTAAAATGAATATGGTGATGTGCATAAATATGAAGGATGGGGTGCGATTGGAAAGATGCACCCCCTAATAAATATATAATTATAATATGTTAGGAGGGTCCTAACATGCCACCCTCCTTAAAAGAGCTTTGTCCTCAAAGCTGGAAATTTGGAAATTTCTGCTGGATATCTTGAAGAGTTTCCCACGTCGCGTCTTCTAAAGGTAGACCTTTCCAATGGATTAAAACTTCCGTGATATCGCGAGTACGAAGGTGACGAGAGCGGCGATCCAAGATAGCTTCTGGCTCGACTAGAAGTACTCCATCCTCGGAGAATTCTGGAAGAGTGGTTTGTGTCGTGATATGCGTTCCGACTGCGAGCTTAAGGCAAGATACATGAAATACGGGGTGAATTTTGGAAGAGGGAGGAAGCTCAAGTTTGTAAGCAACGGCCCCAATACGTTGGAGAATTTTATACGGCCCGTAAAATTTGGGTGCTAACTTCTGAGAACCTTTTTGTTTAAGAGAGGATTGCCGGTAAGGTTGGAGACGTAAGAAAACCATATCCCCCTCGCGGAAACTACGTTCGCTTCTATGTTGATCGGCTTGCTGCTTCATGCGATGCTGGGCGGTGTGTAGGTTCTCTTTTAGGATCCGTAGTATGTCATCTCGAGTAGCAAGTTCTGTTTCCACCGCATGGACTTTTGTAGTCCCTGGAATATAGGAAGTGAGGGATGGTGGTGTTTGACCATATAGTGCTTCATAAGGAGTCATTTTGATGGACGTATGGTATGAAGTGTTATACCACCATTCCGCTAGTGAAAGCCACTTTACCCAATGGAGTGGTTGAGTAGAAACAAAACATCGAAGGTATGTTTCCAAGCATTTATTTACAACTTCTGTTTGGCCATCGGTTTGAGGATGGTAAGCGGAGCTCATACGAAGTTGAGTACCTTGTAACTTGAACAATTCCTTCCAAAAGGTGCTAGTGAAAGTTGGGTCACGGTCACTAATAATTGTGGAGGGCATACCATGTAATTTAAAGATGTTATCGAGGAAGAGGTGGGCTATAGTGCTAGTGGTATAAGGATGAGCCACTGGACAAAAATGGGCATATTTAGATAAACGATCAACGACTACAAAAATGGTTGTTTTTCCGCCTGATTTTGGTAATCCTTCAATAAAGTCCATAGAAATATCTGCCCATGTTTTGGTGGGTATAGGAAGAGGTTGAAGTAATCCTGGAGTAGCGAGGGTCTCCCCCTTTTGTCTTTGGCAAACTTCACATTCTTTTACAAAGTTTTTGATGTAATTTTTCATCCCTACCCAATAGAAGGAGGTAGTGGCTCTTTTATAGGTTTTTAAGAACCCTGAGTGGCCTGCGGTGGGTGAGGTATGTAACTCGTGAAGAAGTTTTTTTCGATAAGTTGAATTGGGGATGAGGACCATCCTCCCTTTGTATCTTAATATATTGTCCTTCCAAGTGTATGGAGGTTTGCTACTAGGATTATGTTGAAGTTGTTGAATTAAGGCGTGGGTAGTAGGATCATTTATCCATTCTTCATGCACCTCATCTACCCATTTAGGAATAAGGGAGGAAAGAGCATGGACTTGAGGCATATCTTCAAATTTTCTAGAAAGTGCATCGGCTGCCATGTTGTCCTTGCCCTTTTTATATGTAATTTCATAATCATAGCCAAGAAGTTTAGTAACCCATTTTTGTTGTTCCGGGGTATTAGTCCTTTGTTCCAAAAAATACTTCAAGCTATGATGGTCGGTGCGTATAATGAAATGTTGGCCAATAAGGTAAGGCCTCCAATGTTGAATAGCATGGACGATTGCCAACATCTCTTTTTCGTACGTAGAGCGAGCTAAATTCTTAGGGGAAAATGCTTTGCTTATAAAAGCTATAGGTCTTTCATCCTGCATGAGTACGGCTCCCATTCCTATTCCTGAAGCATCACTTTCAATGACGAACGGTTTAGAAAAGTTGGGCATGGCTAGAACAGGGGTGGTACACATTGCAGTTTTCAAGGTGATAAAGGCCTCGTCTGCTTTAGGCGACCATTTGAAAGCGTTTTTCTTAAGTAATGTTGTTAGAGGAGCAGCGATTTTACCATAATTTTGGACAAATTTTCTATAATATCCCGTTAGTCCAAGAAACCCACGTAGAGCTTTTAAGGTTTTTGGAATAGGCCAATTTTTCACCTCCTCGATTTTGGAAGGATCTACCATCACGCCGTTCTTTGAGACAACATGCCCTAAGTATTCAATTTCTTGTTTTCCAAAGGAACACTTTGATCTTTTTGCATAAAGTTGATTTTCCTTCAAGATTTGTAACGCTTGTCTAACATGGTCCAAATGTTCTTCCCATGTTTTGCTATAAATCAAAATGTCATCAAAGAAAACTAATATAAATTTACGAAGGAAAGGGTGAAATACCTTATTCATTAGACTTTGAAAGGTAGAAGGAGCATTGGTAAGGCCAAATGGCATCACCAAGAATTCGTAGTGCCCTTCGTGAGTGCGAAAGGCCGTCTTAGGAATATCCTTTTCATTGACTCGTATTTGGTGGTAGCCTGACCGTAAGTCCAACTTGGAAAAATAAGCTGCCCCATGGAGTTCATCTAATAGCTCGTCTATGACCGGAATAGGAAATTTATCTTTGATAGTCATTTTATTAAGTGCTCGAAAATCGACACATAAACGCCACGAACCATCCTTTTTTCTAACTAAAATAATTGGAGAGGAGTAAGGGCTTCTGCTAGGTCTAATGACTCCTGCCGTAAGAAGCTCTTGTACTAATTTCTCTATCTCAGTCTTTTGGAGGTATGGATAACGATAAGGCCTAATATTAGGAGGTTGATGCCCTGGAAATAGTGGAATAGTGTGATCGTGACTTCGTTGTGGAGGTAGTCCTTTTGGTTCATTGAATACCGCCTTATGGTGGTCTAGAATCTTTTGTAACTCTGGTGTCTCGTCTTCTTTGTGACTAGGTTGAATTGAAAATAATTGGGCGACCATTCCTTTGTTTCCTTTTCGGATAATTTTCTCCATTCTATGTGAGCTGACGATTTGGGAAGGTCCTGATTTCAGGCCTTGGATAATATAGGTTTGGTTCTTTGCTGTGAATTTCATCCATAGTTCATCAAATTCCCATTGGACTACGCCCAAGGTTCTTAACCATTGTACGCCTAGTACAATGTCGCACCCCCCTAGGGGTAGAACGTACATGTCGCTTTGCATGGTATAAACCCCCATAGTTAGTTTTATATTTCTGCATTTTCCTTTGCATGCAATTTTTCCGCCGTTTCCAATCATCACTTCAAAGTTATTGCAAGGGTATATAAAACAATTTGCTTGTCTAGCCACCTTTGGATCGATAAAATTGTGCGTGCTACCAGAATCTAGGAGCACGGTAAGGTTTTGTTTCTTAAAATACCCTTTTACTCGCATTGTTTGAGGGGCAGAAAATCCGGCAAGGGCGTTGAAGGAAACCTTTGGTGCATTTTCTTCGTCACTTTCAAGTGTGTTGGATAATACCTCTACTTCGAGTTCAGGTTCCTCTTCAGTAGAATTTCCTTCCTCCGTGGCATCTAGAATATATAATTTTCGTGAGGCACATTTATGATTTCTGTCAAATTTCTCATCGCAATGGTAGCAAAGACCCTTAGCTTGTCTTTCCTTCATTTCCTCGAAACTCAGACGTTTAATTGGTAGAGCGGGGTTAATTTTGGGGGTTGTGTAGGAGTTTTGGGTTCGTCCATTTTGCATTGGTTTGGGGTTGGTATAAGTGTTTGATTGTTTCCCCCAAGTTGGTTTCGTGAACCGATTCCGTGCCTTGATTTTGTCTTCTGCTAATTTCGCTAGGCCGATGGTCTCTAACATGTTTGTAGGGTTGTACATTTGTACCTCAATTCGAATTTCTTCTTTTAATCCGCTAACGAAACATTCTTGAAAGAAGGCAGCGTCTAATCCGGATGTTCGATTAGCTAACCTTTCAAATTCTGCTTGGTACTCGCTTACTGAAGTGGTTTGGCATAATTTAGTGAGGGCCCCTGTGAAGCTTTGAAACTTGCTAGGGCCAAATCGTACTAATAGGTTCTGTGTAAAGGTTGACCACGACGGAGTGCCATTAGTTTTCTCGAACCATTGGTACCATTGGATGGCGTCATTTTCCAAATGGAAGGAGGCGATATGCACTTTTTGTATTTCCGGAATTTGATTTAGTGAAAAATATTGCTCTGCTCGGTAGATCCAGTTTGTAGGGTCTCCGCCTTCAAATTTTGGGAAGTCCAATTTGGTCGTCCGTGGTAGAATGGAAGTTTGTGGACCTCCTAACATTGCTCGGTTTGATGACCCGTTGTTGGTTGAGTTTGCTTGTGTTGTTGCCTGATTTTGATTGATGGCATCAAGTTTAACATCCATTGCAAATATTTTCTCGAAGAGTTCTCTTGTGTTACGGGAATTCTCCTCTCTTTCTTGTTTAACTTCTTCAGCGAGCCTTTCGTGTTTCTCGTGGATGGAATCCAGTGATCGTCGTCCGTCGGCCATTGCGGTTGGTAGATGAGAAAAATAGTGCAATTTTGGTATATAAAAGTTGTCAAAAAAGTTGTTTTAGCAACTTTGCAAAAGTTAGAAACTTTTTTTTTGTTTTAATTCGGTGCTCACTGTTTATTAACAGTAGCCTTTAGATTTTATTATGAACCGGCGCGAATTACGGAGTGAGTCAGCACAACAGGGCCCGATATGAAGCACGAGGCGGGGTGGAGCGAATGCAAGGTAGCTGGCGGCAAGGGCAGTGTTGGCTAGCAGAAAATCGATAGACGGCGGAGCGAATGCAAGGCGGCTGGCGAAAAGGGTAGCGTCGGTTTAGCAAGAATTTCGACAGACGACAAAAACTCCAAAGCGGTGGCTTCGATGCTATTTTTCTGTGTTTGTTTCGATGGCGATGGCATGGATTTTGGGCGCGGAAACTCCACGCGAGGATTGTCCTTTGTCGACAACCGAAAAAGACCTGTGACTTCTATTAAAATTAATTTTAATAAGTTATACGCTGTCCTTTTCCTGTAAACCGTTGGTAAAAACGTCCGCAGGTTGATTTCCTTGATAATTTTTGAATCCCTGGTGTTATCTGGCACTTAATATGAATTTGCGGAGATGAACACGGTGAATTTGGTGTTATCTGGAACTTAGCTTCTACAATTACGGGTCCCGACGAATTTTCCTTTGTCGACAACCAGAGAAAAGACCTGTGACTTATATTAAAATTAATTTTAATAATTTATACGTCGTCCTTTTCCTGTAAACCATTGGTAAAAACGTCCACAGGTTGATTTTCTTGATAAATTTTGAGTCCCTGGTGTTATCTGGCACTTAATATGAATTTGCGGAGATGAACACGGTAATTTTGGTGTTGTCAGATATAGCTATCGATGAGTGCGACGGTGAGAGGCGTTTTGAATTGACAGTGGTCAATTTTCTCTGCGTGACGTCGATGTGCAGCTGGGATAGATGATCCCTCGTACGACGAAGTTGTTGGGTCTCAGACAGCCCGATGCGATTGCTGCTGATCCGTATGGTTACAATGCTCAAACTGCTTGAGGTGTCCTATGCGTTGTTTGACGTCGATGCACTGCTAGAAGTATTGTTTGTGTGTGCTGCTTTAGTTAATAGCAGCAAGGTACAGGGACCAAACTGCTCTGATGCCAAAATGCTAAGACACCAAAATATTAAATGTGAATTGAATGCAAAGTATAAAACAGAATCGCTGTTAGAATCGCTTTTAAATATTGTTGGAATCCAAACAATAGGAAAATAGAAATGTATTTGATTTGATTGCTGACTAAAGTGAATATGGTGATGTGCATAAATATGAAATATGGGGTGCGATTGGAAAGATGCACCCCTTAATAAATATATAATTATAATATGTTAGGAGGGTCCTAACAGATGATGCCATGGAAAATGAATTCTCTTCCTTAATTAAAAATAAAACTTAGGATTTAGTTCCACTTCTTAAAGGAAAAAAATTAGTTTATTGTAAATGGATTTATAGAACAAAGTATGGTCCTAATGGAGAAATTGACAAACACAAAACTCACCTAGTAGCCAAAGATTTCTCTCAAATTAAAGGAATTGATCATCTCAAAACCTTTACTCTAGTTGCTAAAATGGATTCTGTAAGACTCGTTCTTGCTCTGGTTGCTTTCCAAAAGTGGCATGTCTTTCAAATGGATGTAAAAAGTGATTTCTTACATGGGGATTTAAAGGAAGAGATATACATGGAACAAACTTTTGGTTTCACTCAAGACTCCTCTATTATTTGTAGGCTAAACAAGTCTCTCTATGGCCTCAAACAAGCTCCTAGAGCTTGATATGAAAATATGGACTCCTTCCTTCTTTCCACAGGTTTTTCTCATTGTGAGTTTGATAACACAGTCTATATTTGGATAGATGAAGGAAAAATAACCATTCTTGTTTTATATGTTGATGAACTTCTAATCACTGGTAATACCTTCAATCACATTTAGAATATAAAAGACTCCCTCTCTAAAAAAATTGATATGGCTGATCTAGGTTTAGCTCATTACTTCCTTGGGATTCAAATAAATAAATAAAATGTAGGTATTCCATTGTGTCAACAAAAATACACTCTGAATATTCTTAAGAGGTTTATAATATCATACTGCAAACCTTCTCCTACACCTTTTCAATATGGCATAAATCTAAGTTATTCCTGTTAATCCCCTCTATGTGATGCAACTCTATACCATTAGCTTGTAGGAATTCTGTTAAACCTTACTTATACTCATGCAAGTATCTCATATGTTCTTCACCTCATATCTAGATTCTCCCATCAACCTCATTTCAGTCATTGGCAAGAAGAAAAAATAGTCTTCTACTACTTTCAAGGAACTAATCAATTTGGGCTCTTATATAAGGGAAAATCCATGGATATCATTGGCTACATAGATTCATATTGGGCAGGTTTAGTAGAAGAAAAATGTTCAACTTATGCATGTATTTTATCTTGGTTCTTCGCCAATAGCCTAGTTATGCAAAAAACAACAAGCAATAGCCTTATCATCTACATAGGTAGAATACAGGGCATCAATTTTAGCAAGTCTGGAAGCTCTTTGGATTCATCAAATTATAAGGGAATTTTGTTTATCCCATGAAAAACCTATGACTATTTGGTGTGACAATCAGAGCATAATTCACGTTGCATGAAATCTAGTTGAGCATCAATGCACCAAGCACATTGATATACATATGTACTTCATTCGATAGCACACTCAGAATGGGGACATATACTTGGACTATATTCCAACCAAGGAGAAAATTGTAAATATTTTCATCAAGTTATTTCCTTCTCTGTGTTACATAAATTTGTGATAGAAACTTGGAGTAATATAGCTACATTGACAAAGAGGTATTCCACATCTCCTTTTACTATTATATTCTTTGGAGGATGGTTTTTTTCCTTGTGGTTTTTTCATCATCTATCCAAAAGTATATATTGTTCATGAGTACCTAATCAGGCCAATTTGTCAGGACTCATCATTTTTGGTGTTGATAGGACAATCTTCATCATCCGAAGACATACCTCTATCTTGGATATTATTCTTGTAACAGATGGTTTTTCTCCTAGGGGTTTTTTCACCATCTATATATTGTAAATGAGTACCTCATAAGGCCATGTTGTTGGGACTCATCCTTTTATTGTTTTAAGAGGACAATATTTTCCATTCGAAGACAAGCCTCTTCCTTATTTCTTTTTTGATTTATGGCTTTTCCCATTAGGTTTTTACCATCTCTTTATAAAATAAATCATTGTACATGAGTACCTCATTAGGCCTTGTTGTGGGGAATCATTTGTGGAAACCACCCCTAGTATCACTTAAGGGGGTGTTAGAATAAGTGAATATTCTCTTAAGTTCTACTAGGATAGACACACTTGAGTTTCCACTCCTCCATGTGTCAGGTGAACTCTCAGTGGTGTATTCATCAAAATTTATGAGTTGTTGTAATCCAATGGCTCTCAATGATCAACTTTGCTATTTATACAAAATTGATCCATAGAATAAATAAATAAGTTCTATTTTTTTCTTCAAATCTTGTAAAATTTTGTAGTTCTACTCTTTGGAATAGTGAATATCTAAAAGCTTTTTATATTCAACTCTGATCCATTCTTCACAAAATTCAAGCTTTATAGAACATTATTTTATAGTCAAAATGCCTTTGGGAGTAAGTCCTGGTGACAAGAGTGAATGCCGCTATTAAGGAGTGAAGACAAAGTTCAGTGATGACATGGCCAACGTCCTTAGGAGTAACCTCTAGGGTGGCTTTGATTTCATGTTCATGCCACTAAAAAACCTTGTATACAGTTCCAATGCTATAAAAGGTGATAAAAATGGGCCAACTATTCCTCCATTTGCTAGATCTGATTTGGTCTTGAGTCCACCACAGTGGTCTAGCCATGTGGTTGGGAATATAAGCTCCTATATTGACTTAGATCCTGATGATGAGGTGATCCGTAAGGATTCTAAAACAACTTTATCACAAGAAATAACATGGGCTACTCACCTCTCATTGTAGGTCTATCTTTTACCAACACCTAAGGGAATTTCATGTGCTAACTATGGTCGTTACGTTAATCAAATTTTGCAAATTTTACACATGTAGTTATGGATAAGAATACCTATAGCTAGTCCTAAAAGTGAAGATTGTGCAAGCACCCCAGATAAATATGATACATATTTGAAATAGGAAACACAATGTAGGAAGTAAAGTAATGATTCTTAGGAATGTTGGAATACATTTCATTTGTTGTTTGAGCACCATAGCCTATTATCAGTAGCCCTTAATTCTTTGAGTTCTTTTCCTTCTTCAAATTTAGTTGAACAGTGGTTTGAAGAGCCTATAAGGGCAGCCATTATAAAAACCAATGCCTTCCTAACCAATGCACATGGGTATCCTTTCCTATAAAAGCACCATAAAGAGCTAGTTATATATTTTTTCAATAATTATGTATAGATAGTGATAGTTGGATAAGGCATGCATCATGTTGCTGCAGACAGTTCTAAAAAAACCAAGAAATTAATAATTGTGTTGTGGGTGAATATGGTCAAATAAGAGCACATGCTTTGAAGCCATATTTAGACTATATTGGATATATTTATCAACAAATTAAGGCTTTTTCCGAACATGAATGGTTTGACCTTGGCTACAGGGACTTTTTACAAACTCCATTATAGCCTCTAATGGACAATATAGAGGCTCAAAATTATGAAACATTTTAGAAATATACTATGAAGTATGATCAATATAAAAAAGTAGTTAATGCTGCTCTACTTGATTGAGTGCCAGAGGATAAAGCATTGCTAACTATTACTGTACTTATGGTTGTAGGTGTGAGGCTAGGACCTCTAGTTAGCGCTTCACTACAGGCTACTAAAGAAATAGGAAGAAAATTTAGAGTCTATTTTGTGGAGAAGAATTCTAATGTAGTTGTAACACTTAATAGCTTGATAAATTTGGAAGGTTGGGAAGGTATTGTAATAGTCATCTCAAGTGACATGTGCTAATGGGTTGCACTAGAAAATACTCAAATTTTGGTAAGCGAGTTGCTTGGTTCATTTGAAGATAATGAACTATCCCATGAGTGCTTATATGGGCAACAACATTTTTTAAAAGAAGATGGAATTTCCATTCCATCATCGTATACAAGTTTTATTCAACAAATTATAGAATCAAAACTTCATAATGATGTAAAGTCACATAAAAAATTTGCACATTTTGAAACAACATATGTAGGAAAATTGCATAGCATTTCAAAACTAGCTCCAATCCAACATATTTTCACATTTACAAATCCTGACTTCTCTCTAGAAAGGGACAATCACTGGTATAAGAAGTTGTTTTTTTAGTTACCTTATGATATTGGGTCGGCATTAGTCCATGGGTTTGCTAGATACTTCAATGCAACAATTTACAAAGACATCCATTTTGGTATTGAACCTTCTACGACAACAAAAAACATGTTTAGCTGGATTGCAATTTTTTTTCCACTTCATAATCCTGTTTATATACCAACTGGGTCAATTTTAGAGGTTCATTTCTAGCCTTGTATAGGTGCCATGAAGGTCTGGTATGAATGGTCCATCACATCTCCATAAGTATCACCTATCCATAATTATGGAGGTCAATCGTATTGGGTTGGTTTTTAGTTAGAATTTTGTAGGACTACGTGATTGGAATGCGGTGCTGGAAAATGCTTAGATTCTACAAGTTGTACTGAGCCCATGTTCACAAGCCTATATTGCAGTTTGCATGGCCACTAATGTGTGCTACAAAGCAATTCAACAGTGGAGATGTTAGAAATTTTGAAAATACAACTCGATTTTTTTGCAAAACCAGGCTATTGGCGAAGAACCAAGACAAAATATATAGCCAAAATTTCAACATATATTCTACTGAACCTACCAAATCTGAATCTGTGTAGCCAATGATATCCATGAATTTTCCCTTATATAGTATCCCAAATTTAGTAGTTCCTTGCAAGTAGCAAAGGATTCTTTTTTTGCTTGCCAATGATTCAAGTAAGGTTGATGGGAGAATCTAGATATGAGGCCAACAATATATGAGATATGTAGGAAAAATACAGAACTTAGTAGGTGTTTTTAATGGTGCATAAATTCAAAATTTAAGAGACCAAAAAAAACTTTTTACAAGGTTTAACACTACATTTTTTATATAAAGGCTTAGTTCTTATGAGTGTCATTGTCATCAAAGGTGCACGTTGAAAAAAAAAATGTAGCCTCCCTCTGAAAATTTAATTTTCTACCAACCAATATAGACTCCTAGACATACAAAATTGAGATACAGTGTCCAAAAATAATGGAGTCACTCTGCAAAATGAAGTGGAGTCTTCACTGCAAAAAAATAGGTGGCCTCCTAAAAAAATAGGTGTAAGAAAAACATGCAAAATAGATGCAAACATTCTACAAAACAAAATGGATCTCTTGAAAAACAAGTGTTAGTATAAACAAATAAAAAAAGGAATACTGAAGCTTGGCTATACGATGAAACATATAGTGAAGGAAATGCGCTTATGATTCAAGCGCCATCATGAAGGTAATGGTTAACTAACAGTGGAATTTATTTAAACTTGTAGCGTGCAAGTTGATAAAATCAATTTGACATTGGAAACTTAGAGTGCAAGATCGATTCAACTGGTAGCAAAATACCTGATAGCTGGCATCGATTACATCAATGAGACATTAGAAATGGTAAGTTCAAGTTTAGCTCAATGGTTAGCGTGAGACTGGTTAGCTAGCAGTGCAATGACATTGAAAACTAACAAAGATCAACAAAATGGTGCATTGTGAAGATCCTAGACAGGTGCACTAAATGGACATCATGGAACTTAGAGAGAAACTCAAAGCTTTATCGACGATCTACTAAGATACAATAATAATATTTCAAATTTAACCAAAAATTTGGAGTGCTTCCTAAAAAAAATGAGGAAGGCCTAAAAGGAGAGATCTAGAATGCAAATCCTAAATAATATAGCACTCATATACTGTAAAAAAATAGTTAAGTCCAATGGGAGAGAGCACAAACATGAAGTACGATGGTATATAGCACTCTAAACACCAGAATGGTAGCTTATATATTTGATTTGAAAAAATATTGAATTCCTATTTAAAATTTAGGAAAATGTTTTTATAAAAAAAAATATCTTTAGAAAATCTTAGGTGAGGCTATCATGTAGAAGGTCGTGAGGGCTACCAAAATTGATTTTGGTAGCACACTTCTAGAAGATAGCTTAATAGCTCTCAAGACTAAAAAAAAATTGCTACGATTTGAACATGATGAAATAAAAAATGGATAAAAATTGAATATTTCACAACTCTTTAAGTAAGCTGAATAAAGTTAAAAAAAAAATTATCCAAAAAATATTGAACCAGATCTTGAAAAAAAGAGCTTCAAAAAACTTGAATGCTTGCAAAGAACTATCCTAGCTCTGGTACCATGTTAGAAAAAAATATTCTATTGAAAGAAGGAAATAGCTCAGAAACACATCACAAGACTTGTAGAGAATGTCAATGAACTGATTAATTTATTCCATGGATCAACTTTCTATAAATAGTAATGTTGATCATTGAGATCCATTGGATTACAACAACTCATCAAATATAATCTAGACTATATTGAGAGTTCACCTAACTCATGGAGGAGTGGAAACTCAAGTATGTCTTATCCTAGTAGAACTCAAGAGAATCATTACTTATTCTAACAAAAGGTAACTATCCCCCCAAGGTCCCTTGGGAGATTGTTTCCATATGACCAACACCCCTCAAAATTGTATTTAATATTTTATATATGAGATCTAATGACATTTTGGTCTCTCTAATAAGAAAGAAATATATTTTAATTTTCTCTAAGAGTCTTTGAATAGAAAATTGATGGGTTTTATTGATTAATTCTTTAATATTCCATGATTGTATAATCATTGGTTACATTGAAACTAGTAACAATCTATTTTCCCACTAATTACCTAATGATATTAGAGACTATTACATTATTTTATATTTTGAGATGTGCAAGATATGTACAAGTGTCATACTAGAAGACTAAGAGTGTTGTATACAAGTAGTAAAATAAGAATGCAAAGGTCATTGTCAAAAAAATTTAGAGTTATCTTTTATAGCTATATTATAGAGACAAAGCTCCATAACTTGTATTCTTAAGATTATATAACTAAAATTCATGAAAAATATTTTAAGTATTTTTCAATATTGTTAATCTATATGAGATTTGATATTATTTTTGTATTCTTCATTATTCATATTTTTACCTTTAATATTTTGGCTTCTTTATATTGGGACCTATGATATTTTGTGGTAGTTTGGCTTAAAAATCCATCAAATTACCAATTTGTTTCCTTTAGATACTATCAATTCCTTATTTAATTTTCTACCCACTCCATGAGAGTTGATATTCTTTGATTTCATCTCCACCTGACCAATCCGTATTTTCTCTAATATTTTACCACACCCACAATGACATTGTTTACTACTAACTGCTCTTAGTTATGCATTATCAATACCCCTATAATCTTTGATTGTTGTAACTCACTACACTCTATTACCTACTCTACTATAAGATGAGCCAAAAGAGGGGATTGAAAATGATTGTTATTATTTCCATTAGTCTCATCCACTTCTTCCATGAGTTCTTCTTCATACTTCACTAGTATCTTAAATATATCAAACCCATTTGAGGGTTTGGGCTACGTATGTTCTTTGACATATTTTTTATTTTACCTCCTTTTGGATTTTTTAAAAAATATCTCCCTATGCTTCTCCTCCCTAAGAAATATATAGTGTTTTCTTAGTTACTATAGACTTACCATCCTTAGGGAGATTTGACATTCTCATATGAGCCCAAGAAGAAGATATAGAAGCATATGTGTCACGATATGGAAGAACCAAGAAAGCACGTAGTCACAGAGGGAGGAATATCATATATGGTTGGAGATGCAGCACTCTATTGCTACACACAGAAGAATTCGAGTGCAAATGGAGAAGAAAATTATTACTAAGAAAAATTAAAAATTTTCCTAAGGTTTAATAATAGACCAATATGAAGCCCTAAACTCTTCCTTAATATTCAAACAACATGTGGTTATCTGTTTGCTGCTTGGTGAAGGTTCTTGCCACCCAATAAATGCATACCACGTGGCCATAGCAATTACCCTACTTGATGGTTTCCTGGTAGTTGGTTGCATAAAAATACATTCCACAACGTAGGTTTTAGATTTTTGATCTACTTTTTGGTGTAGTGTCAATATTTTCTAATGTCCATTGGCAGTACTCGACGTAGAAAAACCATCCTCGATTAAAATAAAACACAGATGATTTAAAAGTTAAATTTTATGATTTTTGAATACCTACACGTGTTAACAAACAATTTCTAGCAGAGAAATTCTGATGATTATCCATAAATCTATTGAAATATCTTGTTTGGATGGTGTCTCTTTTGGTAACTTGTTGTACTTCAATAAGGTGAAGACATCTTGAAATTCACCAAAAATCCATTGAATTGAATAACACCACCCATTTTCTATGAATGATTCATATTTTGTTAGCTGCAAATACTCAGTACTCCGATGATGATTGTGAATTTCACAAGTTTACCATTCATCAGTGTAATATTATAGTTCATAATGAGAAGTTTTAGATTTTTTGTATATTTATGGTGTTGTAGTTCTAACTATTTCTAACAAGGGATGATGATGTCTAACATAGGAAAATCAAACACTTTTAAGGTTCAACTCCTTGACATCCTCAATAATGATTTTTTGGTGACAAATCCTACTTCTAGTGACATCAAATAATTTTCAACTAATATTTTTATCGATTCCAATAATAAACCATTCACGATGAACAATTTTTTTTCTTGGTGTCCACATTCAAATCTCGGTGATGAAAATTATTTCCATTAAGTCACACAAAATTTCAATAACACCAAAATTTTATTGGCATCATGTGGAAACAAAGGGTTGTAAAACCCTTGGGATTTATATCCCACATACACGGTGTAGGGAGCTTTTGGCTATTTAAAATATCTCACACATCCTATTATAGTAACCACCTTACTGTGGTTACCCCTTCCATGCACACATGTGGAAGCACCAAGAGAGATGGCGCTAGGTGGGTTGATTTACTGCCCAAAATTTGGTTTGAGAAATATGATCACTGCAGTCCATGTTAACTTATTTTAATTGATTGACCTTGGTAGTTGATTGGCTCATTGACTCCGTAGTTGATTGGTGGGGTAAAATAAAAATAATTATTATTTTTGCATGAAAATTTAAAATTTTTAACCGATGGAGGGATATTTGTGGTAAATTTCAAAATTTTGAATTAAAAAATTGTATTTTTGGCACCAAAACACAATAGCAAGGTATAAAATTTCAATTTTTGTAATTTTTTGGCCTAATGTTTTCCAATTTTTGCAATTTGGCCATTAAATTAGCATTATTTTACCTCCTAAGACAAATTTTGCATTGTAAGGGCTTATTTTATCAAAATTTTGTGCTATTTTTGTATTGCAAAATTGATTTTAACTTTGTAAAGAGCACTTACATAGCCCATTTTATCAATTTTTGGAAGGTAAAATTTTATAAAATCCATGAACAATTTATGCATTAGGAAACTGAAAATTATTTCTGAAGCCTATATTAGTTCTTGCGAAACCATTTTGTATTCCTCCTAGTCTGGCATATACATGAAAAAGCATGGCTAATGACCTAAAATCAAACATGTAAAATCTTACTATTGTAGTAGACATTTTGTTAGATAAGGTAAAAGATATTGTTGTGTAATTGACTACTAGTAATAGAAAATTTCATCACAATCATGGCAACAAAGCTAAATGTGAGGTCAAATTATTTGACGAATCTAAGAATACTCATGTCTTCTCCACATTGATTTTGGATATGCAAACTTGGTTTACTTATGCTGAAATTCCTAAAGATAAACAAGTTTCATTTGCTACCATAAAACTTACAAGTTTAGAAAAATCCTTAATTGTATAAAGGTAAAGCCATACAATTCTTTACCATGTTGTTGAAAGAATTGATCCAAATTCTGAAAAACATATTCTTCCTACCAAATTACCAAAGTGACCTCACAACCAAGTGGTATATATTGAGGTAATTTCACTTGTAGATTGCAAGATTAATTTTTTGGGAAAATCAAGTTCAATATTTTCCTCATCTTGGATTTGGCATTCAACCATGTCATTCTTATAGAGGAGAAATTTGGTGCATATCACAAATCTCGTTCATCATAAGAGAGCTCTTCTAGAGGTAGGAATCAACATCAATAAAATGCGAAGAACAATTCTCATTATTCCCTCATTCTTCTTCTCCTCCCACTTCTCATAAAGCACATTCTTCTTCTTCTCATGTTAAATATCCTTCTTATTTAATGTATTGTGAATTTTGTAAAAATCAAGGTCATGTAAAATCCAAATACTTTACTTTTTAACAATTTAATAAGAATAAATCCCTAATTATACATCCTACAAGTGAGGAACCATATGATGGTCACATTTTGGCTATAGGGATAGAAGAAGAGTATCATTCTTTAAAGGATAAAATAAAAAAATTTACCCTCATGTCACATATATTTGATCAAGGGGATCGTGACAATTTATTTATCACTATATCCCACCTTACACATGATTTCTATGTTGATTGTATCATAGATAATGGATCATAAAATAACCTCATTGCAAATTCCATTGTGGATAAGTTGAAGCTTCCCATAAAGCCACATCACCAACCATATGCACTTGGGTGGAAATATGTAGACTCCACATCTAACATCACACACACTTGCACCTTGAATTTTGCTTTTGGTGATAATTTTATGGAAAAAGTAAGATGTGATGTCATAGATATGGATTGTTATGGACTATTGCTAGGTAAATCCTACCAAATTGATAAGAATTTTGTTTATCATGATAAAAATAACACCTACACATTGAGTTTGTATGATTAAACCTACTTGATATAAAGCACTACACCCACATCCAATTTCCTGTTAAGTTATAGGTAAGTTCAAAAGCCACTAAGTCAAGCACTCATTTTGGCTCCTACTTGCATAAGTTCCACACATGTTGAATAAAAAACACCATCAAAGACACATGATATAGAATAATATTCACTCCTATAAAATGAACAATCACAAGAGCAAGTGGTTAAGGAACCCATCACTCTCACTCATGAGAAATATTCTATTCATTCTATTGATATCATTTTGGGTACACCTATGGACACAACCACTTGCTCCATATATGTTGCCTTTTGCTTTACCCACTCTCACCATTGTACACATGGAGGAGCAAGCTAAGAACACTTCCTTCATTGAGAACCCGTAGAGTCTTCTAAGCAATATACGATAGGACTTGCAGGAGACTCCATAGAGGTAGTAGAGCGTGGTACGCAAGAATCACAATCCTCACTCATCTCAGGTTGGAGATAGAGTTTGGCTTCCTTTGGATAAGAATAACTTTCCAAAGACACCATTTTAGGACCCTCTTTTGTTACCTGATCCTATCATCATCTCTACAATGGTAGTGGTACCTGATCATCAACTTCCACTTATTTTAGATAGAATTTTCAAGATGGAGATTAATCATACAGAACATGGTTCTTCCACTTATTACCTTGTCACTCACTATGGTCACTTTCCACACATGGATCACTAGATTCCTCACCATGATATGGCCCATGACTTTCCAAATTTATTGAGAGCATTGGAGTTCAATGCTTCTATGGTTGGGAGGAGTATTGAGGATTCTTAGGCTTATCCATTTAAGCCTAAGTATTATTTATTATTTTTTTTTTATTTCCTATTTATTGCACTTTGTATTCATGTGAGGCATAGTATACCCATATTAAAAATAAATTCTTAAGTTGTTTGGGTATTTAGTTAACTTTTAGGATATATCTTATTTTCTAGTAACAGTTGTCATTTTTGTTTAGAAGATAGTTATATGTTAGTTAAGTGGTTGGCCATGTTTGGAAAATTGTTGCAACCACTTAACCTATGTGATATTATATTGTATTGCTTATATATTCTTCTATTTCTAATAAGAAATCAACTTCACATTGAGTTTCTACATCAACTAACCTTGGGATAAAAAAATAGTGATTTATCCTTTGGTTTTATTTGAAATAAGAGTGTGTGTTTGCTTATTGTCTCTCTTAGTATTGTATGATGGATCCAAAAAATTCTCATATTTCGGGTCTTTTATCTACTTATGTCAATATAAATGATTGATTATTGTTGAAAATTATGAAAATAGCAATATCTATATATATAACACTAACGAATGTATTTGCTAACATACAATGCCCTATAATTTAAATTTAGACAACACCAATTAGTTATAGATGAGTCAGGTGGACATTGAAAGGTTAAATTTGAATTAAAATTAGAATTTTGATATATTTATAGCAAGTGTGCCTCTCTTAAAATTTGAGTGCAAAAATTTGTTAAAAGTTGAAGAATGTGAACTAATAATTTTACAAGTGTATTATTGAAAATGAGCAATGCTGTAGTCATAATGATAAATTCTAATGAAATTTAAGGTAAGGAGTGATTCATAGGGATATATTAAGCTTCTTATTGCATTCTAGATGGTCCTAAGTGGGTAGATTAGGTGAATTGTGACATATGTATTACTCGAAGGTAAATAATTCTTAGGTTCTATCTAAGGATTTTTTATCCCAAGACCTACCTACTCTCTCTTGTATGCTTGGCTAAAACTAGAAACCATTATTTTTCTAATTACCTTTATTTAACATTTATATTACATAGAATTTTAATTTATGCCTTGGATATTTTCTTAGCATACAACACATATATAAGTATATATAAGATGTTTTTTCTCCTAAATATTTTACTCCTACTAGATAAACTTCCCTTGAGTATTACCAATATTCTTTAATATATTGGTATTAAGAATTTCATATGTATGTCTAAAAGGCCTAACATAAGCTTGAAGCCTTTTAAGAGATTTATCACCATAGAAAATTTCACTCCATGTTATTAAATACAAGTCATATATGGTACGACAAATAATTTTATCTACAACTTCAAAATTAAAGAAAGTGATTATAATTAGAAAGGAAAATCATATGATAGTGCGAAATCAATTCCCACTTTTAGTTAATTCATTTTTTTCTCTAAATTTGAAAATTAACCATTATATCTTGACCAATTATTTTATCCTTGATAATTGCATCTTGTGATATATTTGTTGCCTAGATAGATATTACATTTTGTTGCATCTAGTTAGGCTATTATAAATATAATTGCTTTCTTGCTACTTATACTTTTGTCAAGAAAATCCCTTATTTTTAAAAATATTTTGAATTAAAATCTCTAAAAATAAAATTAGATCCTTCATCATTACTCCCTAGTAATCAAAACGTTTAATTGAAATAAAATATATTTAATTATTTTAAATTAATTGTGAAAAAATAGAATAAATCCAATATATATATATATATATATATATATATATATATATATATATATATATATATATATATATATATATATATATAATTCACTCATGTAGAGGAGTTGGAGAGTAAAATGGAGGGTCCCAGGTTCAAATATCTCCCCTCACATGTTGCGGATATGCTATGTATAGGAGGTTACAAATAAAATAAAAATAAAAATATATAAATAAAAATAATCCTTTATTCTTTAATTTTTTTTAACACACAATGCACATGACATGGTTTGAACCTTGTGAAGCCAAAGTTCTACCATTATTCCCAACTTCTTTAAATAATTTTGAAATAAAAGATCTAAAATTAAAATTATTAATTGCTAGTAAAAAATAAATTAATTTAAATAAATATATTTAATTACTATTTAATAATACTATTAAAAACCCCTTAAGGGGTGGAGGTCCATGGTTCAAATCTAGAGCCTCTTTAATTTTTTTAATACACACAACTTACATCATTACTCACATCAACCTTGAGAATCCAAAGTTCTACCATTGCATTGCTCCCACCCAACTTCTTTAAATTATTTTCAAATAAAAGCTCTAAATCTAAATTAGATCATTTGTCTATACTTCTTAGTAATAAGAAAAATAAAAATAAAATATAAAAATATAGCCAAATAAAATAATATAAAAATAAAAGTATATCAATAAATAAATAAAGAGAATCCTTTATTATTAATTTTTTTCTAACACACAACGCACATGACATGGTTTGAACCTTGAGAAGCCAAAGTTCTACCATTGTTCTCAACTTTTTAAAATCATTTTCAAATAAAATATCTAAAATTAAAATTAACTAGTAACAAATAAATTAATTTAAATAAATATATTTAATTACTATTTATGTCGATAGGCGTCTTACAATGGCATCCAGGAAGGTCAACCATGCCATAAAAAATATTAACATCCATAAACAATATTAACATCCAAGAAGGTCAGCCATTCCATAAACAATATTAATATTTTATTAAAAAAGTCGACATTAAGAAAATTATCCTCCGACATTAAAGGTCAAGGTGGATTTAAAATATTTAAAAAACTAGCTTAAATATATAAATATATATCTATAAACATCGATATTTATCAATCTATCAAGGCGTTTATCTATCAAACCCTCAAGAAATGAGATACCTAGAGATTACAATGACAGCAGAAGGTCATTCATGCCATAAAAAATATTAATATTTTATTACAAAATGGACATTAAGAAAATTATCCCCGACATTAAGGGTTACCGTCAATTTAAAATATTTAAAAAACTGGCTTAGATATATAAAATATATATATATATATCTATAAACACGAAGATTTATCAATATTGAGGCACCTATCTATCACACCCTCAAGAAATGAGATACCTTAAAATTGATAACTCTCGGTATATATATATTTTATATATCTAAGCTAGTTAATAATACTATTAAAAACCCTAGGGGAGGTCCATGGTTCAAATATAAAGCCTCTTTAATTTTTTTAATACACACAATGCACATCATTACAAACATGACATGGTTTGAACCTTGAGAAGCCAAAGTTCTACCATTGCATTGTTCCCACCCAACTTCTTTAAATTATTTTCAAATAAAATCTCTAAAAATAAATTTAAATCCTTTGTCATTACTTCTTAGTAATAATACTAAGAAAAATTAATTTAAATAAATGTATTTAATTATTATTTAATAATACTATTAAAAATCGGTAAGGAGAAGGAGGTCTAAGGTTCAAATCTAGAACTTGATTGGGCTGAACGTTTGTCCCTTTCCTTGTTAGGGATGAACTATGTGAACAAACATATGTGATGGTTTCTAGGATGGACAACACAAAATATTGTGTTGTGTTGTCCATATAAAACAAATAGCCTATCTGACTTCGTGGTAGCTACCAATTCCACAATGTAAATTAAAATAAAAATAAAAATTGTCAAAAATAATACTATGAAAATAATAATATAATTTGTCATAAGAAATTAGAATTAAATTTTTTCTATGTACAAATTGAATAGCCCTAACACTAAAACTTAAAAAATTGTAATTCTAAAGTTTGAATGTTGTGAAATAATGTCTAGACATTAAAAACTACTCATTAAAAATATGATTCATTCTTTATTTTATTATTATTTTAAATTAATTATAAGAAAATAAAATAAATATAAAAAAAAATTAATTGTTTTTCTTATGAGCAAATTGAATAGATCTAAGGTAAAAAAATAAATATACATTTTAAAGTTCAAATGATGTCAAATAATGTTTAGACATAAAAAAACAACTTTCTAAAATTAAAATTAGACTTTTTATTTTTATTTTTTTTAAGTTTTAAAAAGTATTTTTCCTTCTACATCAATAGGTTAAAAATAAACAATTGAGATAAAATATATTTAATTATTATTTTAAAATAGGTTAAAATATAATTTATTTTTATTTTTGAATTATTTTAATTAATTGTAAAATATTAGAATTAATCCAATTTTTTTTTTTTCTTTTATATCGATTGAACAAACCTAATACTAAAATATAAAAAGTGCAAATATAAATTTTAAAATTCAAATGATGTGAAATAATGTTTAGAAATTAAAACTACTTTAAGTGCTTACTCATACAATGCTTAATTAAAATATATTTATTTGATTTGATTTTTTCTTCTCAAAGATAATACCTCATTATTTAAATTATTTTGAATCAAAATCTCTTATAATAAAATTAGATCCTTTGTCATTATTTCTTAGTTATCAAAATAATTAACATAAATAAAATATAGTACTACCTTGACAACTCCTTGGGAAGGAAGGAATTGCACAAGGAAATTGAAGGACTTTGTGTTTCTTAATTAAGAATGGTTGAAATTACTCTTTAAAAGGTGGAGATTAGCAAGATGAGCTAACAATCAATTACCACTAGAAATGAAGACCTCATGAATTTAGTTTTAAGAGGATACATTGTTGATAAGGAAACTAAAGCCCTCAATACAATTTCAAGAGAATGGTTTGTCTTATTGCAGTTATAATGAGTCCTTCCCTACATTTCATTAGTAATTAGGTGTAGATATATTTTTGTGTGTAATTTTTGTCTATTCTCTAGTTGATTATAGGCATGTATATCTGGAGGTAATTCCACCCTGCAACCCATGTATGGAAGACCTTACCACTATGTGTAATTTGGTTTGTTTAATAAAATGTAATTTGTTTTTCCCCAAAAAATAGGTAAATAAAACATAATTTTTTATTATTTAATACTTTTATCAAAAATATAATTTATTTTTATTTTTTAATTATTCTATATTAATTATAAAAAATTAGTAATAAATCCAAGAAATTTTAAATTCTTCTTATGTGCAAATGGGAATAAACCCTCTAGGACATCAAACTGAATAACCAACCAACAAATACTTAACCTGTACTACTCAATCTATTCTCTCATAATTTAAACTTTGAATCTAAAAAACAAAAAATAAAATAAAATAAAAAATGAAATTAACCACTACTAGGTATACCAAATTTTGAATATCCTATTTTAAATAAACTAATTCTTTTGGTGTATTAATATGAAATGAATATTAAACACGTATATAAGCCCATTCAAACTGTATTATTTTATTTTATATTATAAACATTCTTACAAGGAAGTTTATCTCTTAGCTTGAACATGGAATCTTTCTTAAATTCTTTCACTAAGCTCTAAATCCTTATCTTGAACGTGGACATAATTGCCATGTCAAACATGGATTTAGCATCTAGGAATCCATTGGGCAATGCCAATGGTGCAGACATAAATATTCCTGGAAGGGCATGCCCAGTCGGGTGTACCCATCACTCATTAAAGATCCGAATATGTTTGTCATTGCACTCCGACGTGATGCATTAGCACAAGCATGTTTCTAATTATGAGTAGTACAAATTCGGCAACAATAAACGTTATCCCATCGTCTTGTATTACGTAGTTGGGGTCGTGGGGAAGCGCTAAAAATAATTGAGAAGCAGGAAATCAGCTGTTGTAGCATCGGCATTAAAAATTTTCTGATATCTTCAGTTCACAGAGTTTTGATTTCGAATTTACAAGCTTTACTACCTCCATGCAAATAGTGGGCAATTCCTCCATGGCATTTCTCCCAGTATTATCCGGTTGTCAATTAAAACGTAATCACGTACCGCACTTCCTATAACATAATAACGCCTTAGTGCTAGATGAAATGGGGCTGCTCATTTCTCTAATAAAACCCTTTCCTCAGTGTTTCATCACAGAGTGCTAGTGTAGAACAGAATCAGGATTAGAAAGAAGAAGAACACTTAACCATGGGTTGCTGCGCCTCTACTTCCCGCCATGTCCATCCAAAGCAATGCCAACAACACCAGCATCGGAGCAAAGATCCTAAGCTGCCGAATGCTAGGGTATGCATACATCAACAATTGCTTTATTATTTTTGTTAAAAAATGGCGTTGCAAGTTCCACATAGACTGATTTTTTTTGTTAATATTATTTTAAGTTAACAACAGAAATGATATTGTCGTTATTATTTCTAATATTAATTATTTTTTATTATTTAGAATATACGGGATGAGCATGAAAGTCCTCACTCAGAAGAGGACGACCAGCAGAAGGAGTTCTCTTTTCCAGTACTTGTGTCAAGGGAAAGACGACCTCTTTTTCTGGAGTTAAAATTTTCCAATACTTGTGTCAAGTCCAAAGAAAGACGGCCTCTGATCTTGTGTAATTTAGATATCATAGGAAGAACTGAGAGAGAGGCAGGTTCTTGTAATTTTGGTTTTAGATTTTATGTAGCATGCACTTTTGCTGTGCAGCTTGTACTCTATACTCTATATGTACTATGCTCCTTTTGTTTTGGACATAATGATCCAAGCTTGGTTTTATAAAATCAAAAGCAAACTTTTAGATTATTGTTTCTAGTTAAAGGTATCAGGCAATGTTGTTTTGGTGCGAATATTTTACAATTTTCGCTTTGCAGATTGTATATGTTCTTCTTTGTGAAAATGTTAAGTGTTTGAAATTTTTAATTATTAAATGATGTTATTATAAAAATAAATAAATTTATATTAACGTGTAGATACCTATAATCTAATACGTATAATATAAGTCAAATGTACACATCATATAAAAATATACACCTTCTACAATATTTATCCTTGCCCTTGCATCTCCCATCCTTGCCTTAAATTTGAAAGTTCACGTAATATCATATTCATAAACCTTCTGTTTCAAATAATATTTCAAAAATAATAATAAAGCGATTTCGTTGTCTGACACTATTCGATCCTTTTAATCATAACAGTAATAATAATAATACTTTGATCTGGTTATCAGACTGTTTTTGTGTAACAACGAATCAATATCTCGTTTAAAACCGATGTTTATTTTGTGTTAAATTTGAACTTGTAAAAAAATAAGGATGAAACTTTTTATTTTTAATCCAATTGGACACTGAACCGAGGCATGAATACAGTGAAGCTATCTGTGATTGTCATTTGCCACATATAAATTTATATTTGTTAATGATACTGAAAAACAGGGAAGAATAAAATTACCCAAGTAATTAGGTGCAGGTATACACAATACAATTCACAAGGGAGGAAATATATTTATAGTTTGATGTTTTCATGACATATATGGAACCATAGTCGTAGTTATTTATATTTTTATTTTTAAAATTTTAATTATGTAATTTTTATAATATTTAAATATAATTTATCTAATGAATTGATATTATGTTTGAAAGCACGAGATTCCGGTCAAAGGAAACACCAAGTGCGATTGCATTCAAAATTAAGTACGCTTAAGTCCTAGAAATGTAAATTGCATGAAACGGAAAAGAGACACATTGGAAGAGACACAATCAAATAGAGAAAACACAGCCCTTTCATTAATTTCCCTTGATCTCCGTTACAATGATGCCTCCTCCCTTTTCGGGGGCTAGGAGCGCAAATAGGGTTTGATTACAATCGCTGAATGATTCCTCTTTCCGCGTGCCCACGATTGCAATGGGCGGGCCAAGATGATGCCGCCGCTGATGTCGATGAGTTCTTCGCCTCTGCTTGCTTCTCCTGCGAACAAAGAAATGACCAAGACGTCAGTAGCACCTGCTGCAAATGAAAAGCATTCTCTCTCTAAAACCAACGAAATATGCATATGAATATTTGCCTGAAACAGTGAATACAGTGAAACCAAATTGCTTCAAAACTTGACAGAAGGTAAGAAAAGTTACCAGAAGGCCACTGCCACTGAGGCAGCTGGCCAATCCACCTTCAACTGGAATTCGTCCCTGGGCAGGACGAATTTTGACTATAATTCGTCCCTGGGTGGGACGAATTCTTCTGAGTTGAAGAAACCGACCTGCTGCTGCTCCAATGTCGGATCCCGGGACTTGCAAAATGCCTGCAAACAGGGGGGTTATATAATTGGGGCCATTTTGGGACGACCCAGATGGTCGGATTTTCCCAATTTGGCCTCCACCCTCGGGAATTTGACCTTGACACCTGCAAGTTAGCGAAACGACAAAGCAATACAAAACATCCTAAAATCTGACCAAAAGTTACAAAATTGCAATTATGGACTAATCAGACCTAGTAACACAGAATGCAATCTAAAAAATAATCTAAAATGCTCAAAAACTAAAATTAGGACTTGGGAGGTGCGGGGGTGCCCAAGTGGGCCTCCCACCGTTGGCCCTCGATTTTGGAGCCAATCCACCGGGGATGGGCCCAAAACCTTTTAGGATTGGGGGGTCGGCGAATTGGTTGGTTCAGATGTCCATGCGTCGGATTTGAGTAAGGTTCGAGCTTCCAAAGGCCACCCAACAACCTCCCTTGCAAAAGAGATTGGTGGATGTGGGAAGGTGAACCAAGAGGGATGCAAGTGAGTCTTCAATTCGGCAAGCACTTCGTTGCTTGAACACTCCTTCAACTTCGTCTATTTTGGGTGAGAAAAGTCCCACCTTTTATAGACCCATGGGGTCTCTTTTGGGAGGGAAGCACAAATGCCATGTGTTGGCCATAGGCGCCATGTGGCAGTCTTGTCTTCCCATGAGGGAGGGGAGTCCTCCATTGACTTGAGCTTTGATAAATGCCTTTTGTGACAGTCTTCTAACGGCCCCTCTGTCCACCTACACACGCGTGCAAGGCAGGAGTCCTTAACTGACTGTTCTGGGCTGCCACTTGGCACCCTTTGCCTTTTTGCCCGTTAAGCTTAGAATTCGTCCCACCCAGGGACGGATTCAGAATTCGTCCTGGGGTGGGACGGATTCTATTTTGAATTCGTCCCTAGGTGAGACGAATACTAGGCAAAGTGTCCAAGTGTGCCAAATTGCTTCTTGACCTTACAAAATTGCTATGAAAGTGGTTAAGACCACTGTTTAACCTCTGAGGGCTGCCCTGGGGCTGTGTTTGTCAAAGCGATCAGTGTTTGCAGTCACATAATCGGATTGGTGCTGTTTTGGTGTCTACGGATGCCCCTTTTTGGGAAGCGCTGCGGGTGACGCAATCGTTGAGCAAAAATAGATAACCAAAGCACTAATGATTAGGGTTTCTTGGTAACCTAACCAACTTTTGATGCCCCAAGTATGGAAAGGGCATGCATTCTTGAATCCTTGCTTCGACGAGCTAAGGAATTTGATTTCAAGTATTAACCTGTTTTGGTGAGGTGTGACTTGAACTTAGACATTGATCAATCATGAACAAGTGAAGGGCATTTTTATCCTCAGGGGGAACCTTGTGTTCATGATTCACGAAATGCCAAGTGTTTGATTGATTTGATTGTTGCTTGTTTATCGCCCCAAGCAGGAGCGTGGTTGTCTTTGTCAATGATTCTTTGAATGCATGTCGTTTTCCTTAATTGGGTGTGTGATTGTTGATTGGTGACTAAGTGTGACTACCCCCTCAAGCGACGAATCGATGAGGGAATGACCTTCGTGAGAGAAGCGACGAGTCGCTTGACCCAAGATGACTTGTGCAAGGTGTGCCTTTAGAGGGTTTACCGTTAAGCGTGTGCAATTTTTCCAACATATGGACCTATTTTTGGTGGGTGTTAACCCTTTTGGTGATGTCATAATGAGGTGAAATCGTCGAAAACCTATTTCCCGTGGAGCGGTCCGGCTATGATAGCCTTCTTGGGGAAGTAGGAGAGCGATAATTTGGACCTCGACATCGATTTTCTTTTCCTAGAGGTTAAGTGCATGAGCACTTATGCCCGGAAATGTTTTTGCTGTGTTTTTTTTGAATTTTGTACTGTTTTTGTTGTTTTTGTGACACCATTTGGTGATTGAATTGTCGGCAATCCGTCCTCCCGTGGAGCGGTCCGGCTATGGTAGCCTTCTTCGGGAGTAGGATAGTGACAATGCAAACCCCGACATCAATTTTGCTATGCCAAGAGGTTAAGTGCAAGAGTACTTGTGTCTGGCAATGTTTATTGCTTGTTTTGTGTTGCATTTTTTGTTGTTTTGTTGTTTTTTGTGACACCATTTTGGGATTAAATTGTCAAAATCTGTCTTCCCGTGGAGCGGTCCGGCTATGGTAGCCTTCTTAGGGAGTAGGATAGTAATAATTTGTGACCCCGATGTCGATTTTGTATGCCCATGTTGTCAGTTGCATTTGCAATCCTGTCAGGCAGTTTTATTGTCTGTTTTTAGTGCATTTTTAGTCATTTTTCTTGATTTTTTTTGTGCTGGCCTGAATTCGTCCCTGGGTGGGACGAATTCCAGCTGGAGAATTCATCCCTGGGTGGGACGAGCGCTGATCAGAGCGCTCGTCCCAGTCAAGGACGAATTCCAGTGCAAAGGGCCTATTTAAGGGCCAAAACTTGATTTTGGGCTCATTTGTGTCATTTTTTTCTTGCGATTTTGGAGCTCTGGGAGGAGGAGGTAATTCTGCGAAGCGAAGCGCTGCTGGAATTCTCTCTGCCATCATGAGTGCACAAACTGGTTCGAGCGGCGGAGCCGAGGCGAGACTCGTAAGTGACCCTAGGGTTTATTTTGCTTTAACTTAATGCATTGTTTTTGTGTTGCGCTTTTCAAAACTTTAAGATTTTTTGTGATGTTTTTGTTTAACAACTAAGGTTAGAAACCCTAGAATTGAAAATTTTATCTTTTTTATTTATTTATTTATTATTATTTTTTGTTTGCTTGCAGGTTGTTAGGAGCCGCTACCGTGTACCCGCTGCCTTTACTGAGGCGCGGTTGGCCTTGACTGATGATGACTGGGAATGGCTTGATGCCCTTGGGCTCAAGCAGGTGGCTCGACTGGAGCCTGTGGTTTCGGATCAGGCCTATCTGACGGCCCTGATCAAGCTTTGGGATCCACGGACCAATACTTTCCATCTCCCGATAGGGGAGATGACTGTGACTCTTGAGGACGTCTATCGGTTGCTTCGGATTCCGATAGATGGTCTGCCTATTAGGACATCTCCGTTTGATCAGTGGACTGCTATACTCACGAGATGTTTTGGGCATGGGGGGGAGCTGGGTGTAGCAGACCTAGTGGAGACAGCCGAGGCGGATTGCCAGGCTGGCGAGATTTTGGTTGGCTGGTGGAAGGAGAGGGGGGTGTTAGGAGTGAGGCACGCATTCCTAATGGGCCTCATTTCTAACATTCTTCTCCCTGATTCGTCAGGCACGAGGTTCCCGTGGAACCTGTTGGATTTGGTGTGGCAGTTGGCAGAGTGCCCGATAGAGGCACCGTTGATCCTGAGATGGGGACAGACTTTGTTGGCGCAGCTTTACGGGGAGCTGTACGGGGTCCGCTGTCGACAGCGGAAGGGTGTCAGTTGTAGCTTTTTGTTGCAGTGCTGGGGTTGGCAGCACATAGCTATTGAGAGGCCTACCGGGTTATCGTGGACGACTCGGGCGGCGATGGAGGATGAGGAGATTGGTTATGCGGCTTTGTGGCGACGGTCTACGGAGCAGGGGCAGAGTCGGCGATGGGCAGGTGCCGTTGAGCACTACATTGATGCCTTTTCGTGGCTCACTCCAGGGGAGGTGTTTTGGCATCCCTATCGGGACTGTCCAGCCTGGCCTGAGGCTGGAGAGTGGCTCCGATGGGTACGGAGGGAGCGATGGTTGACTGGGCGGCACGGGACGGAGCATGAGTTCTTTCCGTATCGCCGGGTTACACGACAGTTTGGGGTGCGCCAGGGGTTTCCTGGTGAGCCCGTAGGCTATCGACGTCGAGGAGATGAGAGGGATCTGGAGCCACCGGTCCTCGTGCCATTGGGCGAGGAATCGGATGCGGTGATTGAGGTGTTGGATGTGGATGACGTCGGTACTACCACTGAGTATGACTCGTGGTGGGTATTGCGGCGCTGGAGAGGAGAGGGTCCACTGGGAGGCACGGAGGCGGCAGTGGAGGATGCTGAGGCGGCAGGGGGTGATTGGGGAGGGCCGTTGGATGATGCAGACATGGTGGATGCGGGAGATGAGGATGTGGACTTGGGTGTTCCGGAGCAGCCGGACATGCAGGATGTGGAGGAGCATTTGGAGCCTGAGCAGGCTACTGTCTCCGCCAGTCCTATGCGTCCGACAGATACGGAGGTGGTGGGGTCGGATGTAGGCGATGAGGTTGTGCGACTTATAGAGCTTCTACGGATGCGGGATCTGGAGAGGGATCTTCTACGGGCTCAGTTGGCAGAGCGGGATAGAGTTTTGGCGCAGCGCGATGATGCATTGTCTATCTATCATCGGTGGGAGGCAGAGTGGTGTCTGTACCGGATAGACTTGGAGAGGGAGGTCATCCGCCTTGGCGGGCGGCTCCCTGAGCCTTCGATCAGCAGATCTTCTCGACGGACGAGGGATAGTCTGACTGAGCAGTCAGCATCATCTCGCCGTAGGCGGTTAGATGAGGGGGGTGGTAGTAGGCATGATGCGGGGGCTAGCAGTAGCCGCCCTGCAGGGTCCCGTAGGACCCACACCACGGGGGGTAGTTCCCGTCGCACCGATCCTACGTGATCATGGTGGCCGACGCCTTAGGTTGGGTTTTGGATATGATTGTGGGGTCTGAGGACCGGTTCTGTAGCCTGCGGGCATCTTTTTGATGATATATATATATATATACCGGTTTTATTTTTGGATTTGTACATGTGATTATGTGATTGATTTTTGTTATGCATGTTTATTTATTTTGATGAATGCAGATGTTATGATGAATTGAAATGTTTTAGATGTCTATGTGATATGCAAATTGAAATGGATGAATGATATTTTTATTTATCTGGTTTTTCTTTGTTGTTTTTGTATTTTCTGATGGTATCATAAGGATGATAAGTAGCGCAGATGGTTTTGGGATGAATGTAAGATTTTCTGAGATTCAGACAGTTTTAACTCACTATCCATGACTGTACTTTATCTTACAGGACTTTTGAACAAGGTATGAATCGGACCTATTTTTGACCGAGTTATTTAACATCCCTGTGTGTGCAATTGAGTTCATTTAGTGGTATTTGTTAGGATACCGCCAGTGCCAGATGGGCTTTCAACCGAACTCGTACTGAGGATCACCTAATTAGCTCCACGAATTCCTTTGTTGTGTGTACTAAGATTAATCTGCGGTGTAATCCAGGATGCCATAAGCTAGCTCATCCACATGCAAACATTGATCTGTACGCAAGTTAATGTGACAGATATATCGTCATGCGGGAGGTTTACTTCTGTTACCGATAGGCTATCAACCAAATTGGTACAAAAGCTTGCCTTATGACCTACAGAATGCTGAGAGTTCCAGGGATTCAAGGTCAACTCCCTTCTTTTTTTTCAATTGTATTGGGATACTTGCTCTTTTGAGTGATAAGATCACTGTTTATTTTGATTTGTTTTTTTTTTTTTTTTTTTTTGAGCAAGGGATTGGGGGATATGTAGTGATGAAAATCACTGTTGTTTGTGCTTTTTGATGTGTGCACTATATTTGTCAAATTTGGAGTTTTGACATTTTGCAATTTTTTTTTTGTGTTTTGCAACTGTTGAGAACTTTAGGGATTCTTAGGGAATTGGGTAGGGAGGAAGCTTGTCCTTTTGCCAACTCTCAGCATTCTAGGGGTCATTCGCACAGGGGGATGAGCAAGATAACCATTTCGCTTGTGGTGACCTAGATTATTTTGCAGTTTTCGTCTTTCGTTCACACAATTTTGGGAATTTTAGTGTTTTGATTTGTGTTGGGATGTTACGTAACAAGGTGTATTTCAAGTATGACTCTACCTTCGTAAAATCTGTTCGACTTGGTACACTACATGGCTAAAGAGGAAAATGATGACTGAATCACTGAAACTCTTGGTACATTCCCAGACCACTAACTGTATGCATGGTGTTTTTGTTGATTTTGATGAATTCGAGTATGCCTAGAATTGAGATGCAAATCTTTGTTGTTTTTGATGATTTTTGTTGTTTTGTTTTTGTTGAATTTATTGATTTGTTTGACCAAGAGATTGCGATAATCCTTGGAGATTTTTGGGTTGACCAAGAGATTGTGATAATCCTTGGAGCTTTTTGTGTTGACCAAGAGATTGCGATAATCCTTGGAGCTTTTTGGGTGACCAAGAGATTGCGATAATCCTTGGAGCTTTTTGGTGACCAAGAGATTGCGATAATCCTTGGAGCTTTTTAGGTGACCAAGAGATTGCGATAATCCTTGGAGCTTTTTGTGTTGACCAAGAGATTGCGATAATCCTTGGAGCTTTTTGGGTTGACCAAGAGATTGCGATAATCCTTGGAGCTTTTTGGTTGACCAAGAGATTGCGATAATCCTTGGAGCTTTTTGGGTTGACCAAGAGATTGCGATAATCCTTGGAGCTTTTTGGGTTGACCAAGAGATTGCGATAATCCTTGGAGCTTTTTGGGTTGACCAAGAGATTGCGATAATCCTTGGAGCTTTTTGTTTGTTTGTTTTTGTTGAATTTTTTTTTTTTTTTTTTTGGTACATGGCTTTCTTAGATATGAAATGGTCGCAAATGACTGATATTCAAGGGTTCTGTTTCCTTGATACCGTCAAGAGAAGCTAGCCTGTACGTTCCTGGTCCTATTTTGCTATCAATGACATAAGGACCTAGCCAATTTGCCACGAATTTGTCTCTCATATGGGACGGCAAATTAGAGTTTTGTTGGTTTTCCTTCAGAACCAGATCACCAACCCGAAAGTCTCTTAGGTGAACTTTCATGTTGTAAGCTCTCTTAAGCCGCTCTTGATAGATACGTAAGTGCTCGAGAGCATTAACGCGTCTTTCATCAAGCAACGTAAGTTGGTCTAATCGGGCCTGCCGTGCAGTGTCATCATCGATGAATTCCTGCATTGATATGCGGAGGGAAGGAATCTCCAACTCGAGAGGCATTACTGCCTCTGAGCCATACACTAGTGAAAACGGAGTTGCCCCAGTGGGCGTCCGAATGCTAGTGCGATAAGCCCAAAGGGCAAGTGGGATTTGTATGTGCCAATCCTTATGACTGTCTACGATGGTCTTTTTAAGGATGGCGACTAGCGTTTTGTTTGACGCCTCTGCTTGCCCATTTGCTTGCGGATAATAGGGTGTTGAAAAGCTGTGCTGAATTTTGTACTTTGTGGTTAAAGCATGCACGTCTTTGTTCTTGAATGATGGCCCATTATCCGAGATTATTTTGGATGGAATACCAAAATGACATATGATGTAATGCAAAATGAACTCCGCAATGCGGGGTCCTGTCGTAGAGGTTAACGGAATTGCTTCCACCCATTTGGTAAAATATTCCGTGGCCGTTATGATAAACGTGTGACGGCCTGACGATGCAGGGGAGATCTTTCCGATTAGATCGAGGCCCCACTGCGAAAATGGCCAAGTAGACTGGACTGTCTATAGGGCCTGGGAAGGTGCGTGCATTAAATTGGCATGATGTTGACATTTTACGCACTTCTTGACATACGCGCAGCAATCTCGCTCTAAAGATGGCCAATAATAGCCCATGCGAAGAATGCGCTTTGCAATGGCCATACCACTGAAGTGGCCGCCACATGTACCGTCATGCGCTTGGGTGACTGCCCAAGTGGACTCTTGCTGGTCCAAGCAACGAAGAAGAATTCCGTCGTAGCTGCGACGATACAGAATGTCTCCTATCAAGACATATTTTGCCGCTTTCTGTTTGAATGTTCGTTTTGTGGCTTGCGTCAATCCAAAGGGTAGATTACCTAACTTGAGGTAGTCTCTTATGGGTAAATACCAGTCCTGTTGATCAGATACCTCGACGGTTTGAACAGCCAATCCCTTTTGGAGTTCTTCCCTAACAAATGCTGATTGGGATAGAACTTGTAAGAATAGCGTTGTGTTGCTATTAATGGGAGTGGGGGAGAATAAAGACCCCTAGTTGGCATGTATCAGATAGTCTCGGATTCGAAAGAACTTATCCGAAGATGGTTCGATCTGGATCATGTGGATTCCTGGCGTCAAGTCTGAGCTTGCGCGCTCCATCGCGGGTTGCGATAAGGTTTTGACCTGAATGGTTGTTATATCACCGAAAAGGTCTTGCGGGATTAGTGACCCTAAGGAGGCCATTGTGTCCGCAAAATGGTTCGATGATCGAGGGAGTGCCTCGATGTCATACCACTCAAGTTTTTCCAGGAATTTATCCACGAGGGCTTTATAGGCCTTCGAAACTGGGCATTTGCATTGATATACCCCTTTGACTTGATTGACGATTAACGAGCGAATCACCAAATATGTTCAGTCTTTTGATGTTCATGGCGATTGTTTGTCGAAGACCTAGGAGCAAGGCTTCATATTCTGCATTGTTGTTGGTGCATCGGAAGTTTAATTTAAATGACAGGGGCATTGGAGCGCCTGCGGTGTGAAGAATACAATTCCAGCGCCACCACCTTGCTCGCATTTAGAACCATCGAAAAATAAGGTTATGTCGGCTCTGAGACTCGGGCTCTTCAGAATCCGGCGATTACGAGACATGGAAGACCTCATCATCGGGTAGTTCTATGACTAGAGGCTGATCGTCTTCAAGAGGAGCCTCTGCTAGTTGATCGGCTATGACTTGTCCTTTTATAGATTTTTGCCCAATAAAATCAATGTCAAATTCCGTCAACAACATGATCCATTTCGCCGTGCGACTACTATGATAAGTACGACTCATCATGTATCGCAATGGATTCTCCTTAGACACAACATACGTCGTGTTGCTCAGCATGTAGTGGCGTAGCCTTTTGGTAGCAAATACCATCGCCAGCGAGAGTTTTTCAACGTATGCATAGTTAAGTTCGTAAGCGACCGGGTGCGGCTAAGATAGTAAGTAGCCCTGTTCTTTGTGAAGTTCATTCTTCTGGGCTAGCATTGCGCCCAGTGCCACCTCGATGAGTTGAGATGTATAAGTAGAACGGCACACCTGGTCTAGGCGGTGCCAATATTGGCGACGAAGCCAAGTATTGTTTGATTTCGTCAAAGGCTGACTGGCACTCGTCATCCCAATGAAATGTGACCCCTTTGTGCAATAGTTTGTTCATTGGTCGGCATTTGTCAGATAATTGCGCTATGAAGCGTTTAATCGACGCGACCTTTCCTTGCAGACTTCTGAGCTGCTTGATAGTGGTTGGGGGAGCCATTTCAAGGATTGCCTTGACTTTGTTTGGGTCCACTTCGATGCCTCTCTTGGAGACTATAAAACCCAAGAGTTTTCCAGATGTGACGCCGAACACGCACTTCTTGGGATTCAGTCTGACCTTATGCTCTATGAGGCGATCGAGAATCTTTCTTAAGTCACCGAGATGATCTGAGCGCAAGATAGACTTGGCTAACAAATCATCCATATAATCTTCCAAAGTTTTGTGCATGTAATCGTGGAAGATATACGTCATAGCACGTTGGTATGTAGCGCCAACGTTTTTAAGGCCAAAAGGCATGACCTTATAACAAAATGTCCCCCAAGGCGTTGTGAATGCCGTTTTGAGTTGGTCTTCAGGATTGATACGAATTTGATTGTATCCTGAGAAACCGTCCATTAGGGAGAGCATTTCGTGACCTGTTGTAGCGTCTACCAATGCGTCGATGCTTGGCAAGGGGAAATCATCCTTAGGACTCACTTTGTTTAGGTCTCGAAAGTCGGTGCATATGCGAATCCTCCCGTCGGGCTTCTTGACGGGAACCATGTTGGACAACCATGGCGGATAATCCACGCAGATGACAAATTGTGCATCCAACAGCTTTTGTAATTCGTCTTTGACCATCAAGGCCACTGTTGGGTGCATTTTTCTTAGTTTTTGCTTTACTGGCTTGATTTTCGGATCAATCGTTAAATTGTGCATGACTAGCTGCGGGTCTAGTCCTGGCATATCTTTGTATGACCATGCAAAAACCTCCTTCTTTTCTTTAAGAAGGGCAATGTAATCGGCTTGCTCTTCGGGGGAAAGGCTTACCCCCAGCTTGAGAATCCTTGGATTCATTGGATCTGTGCCGATGTCTACGTCAGTCGTCTCTTCGACTGACATGTGAGATCCGTCCTCCAACTGATGTGGAGTTGGGATTAAATGGATATCATCAGCTGAGTTAAGATCTGCGTTTGGGACCTCGGGTCCCTCTTCAGCTTGAAAAATATCTTGAGTTGTCCTTGGGGTAAAATGAAGCATTTCATCGAAAGGCCAGTACTCTGATGGTGACAATGGTGAATTGACGTGATCCCAGTCAATGGCATCCATGTTTAGATGCAATGACCGAGATGGATCGGTCGGATTGCGGATGGGTGTGGTCAAATCAATGGAGATCATGTGGATGGAATGAATTTGGTCTCCAGAACCACGGGTGTGATGACTTGATTCTTTTAGTTGTTCCCTATACTCTGGATCTGGCTCTACGGGAACAGGAACGAATGGATCCTCTCTAGGTGCAAATTCATCTCTATGTGCGAAAAGGAAGGTGGGGTCTTCCCTCGATACTGTTGTCCTGATGGGATCTTGAGGTGGACGATGCTCATCTTGAATTTGGAGCCATAGGCCTAACACTTGGTCCCACCTCGTTGGGTCTACGTGCCATTCATGTCCTAACCGTATACCCATTTGTCCCATTAGATCTTCATGGGTTAGAGCACGATGATGTCGTCGCGCATGTCTGAGATAGTCCATTTCGGTTTCGTCTTCTGAATCGCTTTCATAGATCCAAAATTGTTCATCTTCTTCAGCATCCATTGCTTGCGACATTGAGGACTCTTCCTATTCCAGTGAATTAATCTGGTCCCATTGCGGTTGTTCCACTCTCAGTGGAGGGACCTGATTCTTTTGAGACTGTGTTATTTCATCTGGAACCTCTAAGGGGAACAGTTTCAGAAAAATGTCTGGAAGCCGTTGTTGTTCTCTTTGATGATTTATCTCTGAACTTCCACCTCTCTCTAGCAAAGGAGAGGGATTATTGTTGTTTCCAGGGGTGTTTGTAGACCATGGGAGATAATCCCCCAATGTGTATTCTATGTTTGGATTGGCGTACGGGTCTTGTGCCAATCCCCCCCTGTTGCCTATTTCTAGGCCTTGCATATTTTCAACCAAGATGTCTAATGGCAGGGGATGGTTGAACCCTACCCCTGACTTGTCATATGGCATCTGATACCTTGGTTGGCAAAGGATCCGCATCCCTTGCTCATATCTGCCTAGCCCATACCCATGCCAATTGCATTGTTCGAGATATTTTAGGGCAAATTCTGGGTTCGACAGATAATTGATGTTTTCGACAAAAGGCTCTTCATCTGTTTCCTTTTGTTCGCATGGTTCAGAACCATGATCAAGGCCCCCATACACAAAATTCGTTTGGTTCGGTGGGTAGCCTAGAGGGACGATTTTTCCAATGGGAAGGTGAGGTCTTCCCATGTCTTGTACTAACTCCAGTGTGGGGGTTGCCACAACATTTTGCACTATGTACTCTCCCAGGCCTGTACTGGCCATCTCAACAGTGATTGTTGATGATTGGGTAGGAGGAAACGGTAGTCCTTCCTGAGTCCATTCCATGTTTGGTGGTTCAAGAATCTTGGTTTCCGTTGCATTGGGCGCTTCCTCTGTTGATATGGTTGAAATCGTGGGCAACCCCTCTTCTAGAGGCTTAACCTCTTCCATGATTTGCTTTCCCTTGTCCTTCTGTTGGGCCATGATAGGTGGCGTTGATGATGAAGGAGCCGTTGATTTTGCCTTATTGGCCACCAGTGGTGCTTGCGGTATCGGACCCTGTTTAGATGGATTCAATTGAAAATCCAAATGCGTTGATGGGAGGGTCGATTGAGGTATGAATTGTACCGCATTGCAATACTTGAAGGGCTCTAAGTCCATTGGGACTACATGTATTTGCCCTTCATAGGCATACTTCTAGCACTGGTGTGCGATCGAGGGGACACACTTCATGTCCCTGATCCAAGGCCGCCCTAACAGTATGTTATAAGCCATTTCGCCTTCCAAAGACATGGCACAGTGTGGGTATTGACTTTTGTCCTACCTGTATAGGCAGAACAACCGTGCCGACTTTCGAGCAAATTGCATCGTTAAAAGCTCGTAGTGTGTACATGGAAGCGGTGATGTGAGAGGCTGGCAGTTTTAAATGCTTTAACGCTGCAGTGGTTATGATGTTACTGGACGAGCCAGTATCTATCAGCACTCTCTTGTACGGGATCCCATTGACCCGCGCGATAACGTGCAGGGGTGGATCCGGCATGTCATTTGATATCGTTTTGACCTCGTTTTCTTTGAATGTGATGACAGGCTCCGTACATTGTTTCACATGTCCCACGAAGGCGTTGAAAGAATTTGCTTCATGGGGTTGTACTTCAATGGCTTTTAAAATGTCCATAAGAGCTTCTCTATGTGGAGCTGATTGTTGAATAAGCTCGTAGATGGACAGCCTAGCCGACGTGGTCCGCAAACTCTGCGTGAGTTTGGTTCGTATCGTGACCTCAGGTCTAGGCGGAGGTAACTGCGTTGGGCGTTGTTGAGGCTACGATGTCGACGGAACTTCCCTCGCAGGTACCTCGGGGATAACTGCTGGGTATTTTATGTTTCTTGTTACAATGCTAATCATTCCCACAAATCCTTGTGCGGGAAGATCTTGTCGCACCTCGTTAATTTGGAGCGGTTTTGTCTGCGCCTCGTGGGCAGGCAAGGGGTCCTTGAATACCCCCATTTGTTGGTTGTTAGGTGCGATGGGGTTGTCCACGACCAATGTTCGATTGTCGATCAAATCTTGGACTAGTTCTTTGAATTTCCAGCACCCATTTAGGTCATGTCCTTTGCGCCTATGGAATCTGCAATACAATTCCTCCCTATACCCCCTAGGCTTGGGAACGTTAGGGTCAAAAATTTGGATTTTTGGCAGAGTAACTAAATTTGCCGTTGACAAGCGGTCAAATAAGGAGTCCCTAGACTCCGCATACGGGGTGAATTGTCACCTAGGGCGACGCTGCTGATACTGCTCCTATCTTCTGTTATCTCTTTCGTAAGCAGGAGGCACTTCCTGATAGTTAGCCTTTTGAGGCTGCGTTTCTTGCACAGGCACGGGGACATTTATCGCAACTTGGTTGACTGCAGCGTGTTGTGGTTGCGTTATCCCAGTTTTAGTGGTTTTATTCCACTCTTTCTTCTTAGGCTTGGCAATTGCGCCTTCGCCTATCTTAATCTCTTCTATGACTCTGGCTTGCGCCAAAGCTTCTTCTAAGCTGTCGTATTGTCACAGCAACAATAGACCAGAGATTGATTTTAAACAACTTTTCGTGAACATTTGCGTGAGGTCCGACATGGGAGGACGATAGGGTAACTTAGAAAGCAAATCTCTCCATCGGTTCCCGTACGCTGCCATTGTTTCCTCCTCAAATTGTTTAAGGCTAGCAAGATCACTAAGTGATACCTTCTTCCTTGTGTTGAAGGCGAAACGTTCAAGAAACGCATCTACTAGCTGATCTAAGTTGCTTATGCTGTGTTTGGGCAGTTGTGTGAACCAATCCGAGGCAGGGCCTACGAATGTGGTTATGAATGTTCTAAGCAATAATGCGTCATTATCTTGAATGCCGAAGCATTGGCTTAGAAATCGTGTAACATGTTCCTGTGCATCCTCTTCACCTTTAAAAATTGCCAATTGAGGCAACTTAAAGTGTTCGGGATAAAGAGGTGTAGGCACTGAGGGATGCACCGGATTATTGCGGAGTAGACGTAATGTGGGTTTTTGATGCCCAGCAGCTTTTGTCTCCACCGACTCTAAACGCTCCAATAGCGCTTGGTATGCATCGGAAGATTTTATTTCTTCCTCTCTTGTTCGCTCTTGTTGCAAGTTACGGTAAACTGGAGGCCTATGGAGGGGTGGCCGAACGGCATCCTTCCTACCTTGATGGGGAGTTTCAATATATTACTCATTGGGTTCATACTCCTCATAAAATTCTAGAGGAGTCTCAGGGCGAAACCTATGACCCTGATCAAGCTCTTGCTGAAGGTACCCATCATTGTTTCGGGGAGTTGCCTCCCTCTCGAATCTATGGGGTCTTGGAGGCAGAGCTTGACGAGGTCGTGGAGACCTGTCCTGCACCAACGGATTACGCCTCTCATACTATTCAGCTCTTTGGATGCGAGGGGTTGGCCCCCTCTCAGGTATTTCATAGCGTAACTCATCCGCTTCACGTTGCATGCGTTCTTTATCCAAGCGGTATTGATACTCTATCTCTTGTCGACTTTGTTTAAGCCGCATGATTTGGGCTTGACGGGTGGTATATCTGGCGACAGCCGGGTCAATTTGATCTACCCTATTTTGTTCAGAAGGTTCAAATGTTCCTCCTATGGGTTTGCCTTGGTTTTGATGTTCTAAAATCTCAAGGGGTCGCTTCCCTCTGTCGAGGTAGGCGATATGCGCTCGAGGTTCTGGCCTCAAGGGGTGATCATGATATCCTGCTGGTGCGGAAATGCAAGGTTCCCGCATTGTTTGTTGCCCTCGAGGAATGCGATGGTTTTCCTCATACTCCCTTTCACGGGTGTAAATGGGATGGGCGGAGTTAGGTCGCCCTATGTAAGGAGCCCTGCGCTCCGGATTTGGTCTCTCTGTTCTGATGATAGGTAAAGAAGGGACGCCATATCCACGTTGCCCCTCCAAATGGACAATGTGCCTGTTTAGCGCTTCATCGCGCGGTGGCCACTCATGCCTAGCTTCAAGAGGTGATTCTCTATTTAGGTCAAGGTCTACATGTAAGGCATCTTCTCGAAAGGGGCTGCTTTGAATAGGCATACCCCACCGAGGATTCTGAATTGGATTCTTTTGTAGGTTTGACCTATAAGGCGGTATAACCAAATCCTCAGGACTGAAGTGAAGGCGACTTGCGCTTGCTTTTTGTGTACCTTTCGGAGCTTCTGCCCTTGATTGGGCTTGACTGCAGGTGTACACCATTGCGGTGCTTCTATGCTATCTAAATAAGTTTTTATCTCGTTTTATGATTTTCTTTTTTTTTGTCTACACTAAGCAGAATTAAACACACACATTCACAAAATCGTGATTATCTCTTTTAAGGATTCTTGGTGTGTCCTAAACTGGTTTAGTGCATTTTGATGTTTTGTTTTGTTTTTGTAGGTTTTGTAGAACGTTTAAATGCATCATGTAGGCTCTTATAACTCCAAAAAGGTCGCCCCTTCAATATACCAACCAGGCCGATATACCAACCTCTCTATATACCCGCCCTTACGAGAGGGAGACTATAGGTACGTGAGAGCGAGAAGGTACATGGTACGTAGGCGGTACGGAAGGGGGATTGTCCTGTTAATGGCACCTACCATAGAAAACTTATTCTCGCACGCATGGGAATCACCCCGGATACGCTCGGTCTGTCTTCGTCAGGATTTACGCCTAACAACAGTTGACAATCGGGAAATGGATGCAAATCAAGCCAAGGTGGTGATTAAATCCACCAATGGTCTTGATCAAGGGCTAGGGTCTTACGACCAGCTCCTTGGTTTAAAATTGTTTCGTGATGTGTGTGGGATTCGTTTTATCCAACAAAATGAAACTAGCATACATGACTTTCCCTAATGCAATGCAGGATTAAATGAAAACAATTAAAGAAACAAAAACAAAAACAGAAAAATATAACAGAGATCATGAAAATCCCTACCTCTTCTCTGCCTTGCTCCTGTTGTCTCTGAATTTCTGCTCTAAAAATCCGTAGACAGGAATTCGTCCCTCTGGGAGACGAATTGCAGAACAGAATTCGTCCCTCCCAGAGACGAATTTGAATTCGTCTCAGGGTCAGACGAATTGCAGAAAAGGATTCGTCCCTGTCAGAGACGAATAGCAGTTTGCAACAAAAAAAAGTACCTGTCAAGAACAAAACACAAAACTTTGATCAGTTTCTATGATTTTAAAAACAAGGGAACAGGTCCCACCGTGATCGCCACTGAAAGCACGAGATTCCGGTCAAAGGAAACACCAAGTGCGATTGCATTCAAAATTAAGTACGCTTAAGTCCTAGAAATGTAAATTGCATGAAACGAAAAAGAGACACATTGGAAGAGACACAATCAAATAGAGAAAACACAGCCCTTTCATTAATTTCCCTTGATCTCTATTACAATGATGCCTCCTCCCTTTTCAGGGGCTAGGAGCGCAAATAGGGTTTGATTACAATCGCTGAATGATTCCTCTTTTCGCGTGCCCACGATTGCAATGGGCGGGCCAAGATGATGCCGCCGCTGATGTCGATGAGTTCTTCGCCTCTGTTGCTTCTCCTGTGAACAAAGAAATGACCAAGACGTCAGTAGCACCTGCTACAAATGAAAAGCATTCTCTCTCTAAAACCAACGAAATATGCATATGAATATTTGCCTAAAACAGTGAATACAGTGAAACCAAATTGCTTCAAAACTTGACAGAAGGTAAGAAAAGTTACCAGAAGGCCACTGCCACTGAGGCAGCTAGCCAATCCACCTTCAACTGGAATTCGTCCCTGGGCAGGACGAATTCTGACTGTAATTCGTCCCTAGGTGGGACGAATTCTTCTGAGTTGAAGAAACCGACCTGCTGCTGCTCCAATGTCGGATCCCGGGACCTGCAAAATGCCTACAAACAGGGGGGTTATATAATTGGGGCCATTTTGGGACGACCCAGATGGTCGGATTTTCCCAATTTGGCCTCCACCCTCGGGAATTTGACCTTGACACCTGCAAGTTAGCGAAACGACAAAGCAATACAAAACATCCTAAAATCTGACCAAAAGTTACAAAATTGCAATTATGGACTAATCGAGACCTAGTAACACGGAATGCAATCTAAAAAATAATCTAAAATGCTCAAAAACTAAAATTAGGACTTGGGAGGTGCGGGGGTGCCCAAGTGGGCCTCCCACCGTTGGCCCTCGATTTTGGAGCCAATCCACCGGGGATGGGCCCAAAACCTTTTAGGATTGGGGGTCGGCGAATTGGTTGGTTCAGATGTCCATGCGTCGGATTTGGGTAAGGTTCGAGCTTCCAAAGGCCACCCAACAACCTCCCTTGCAAAAGAGATTGGTGGATGTGGGAAGGTGAACCAAGAGGGATGCAAGTGAGTCTTCAATTCGGCAGCACTTCGTTGCTTGAACACTCCTTCAACCTGTCTCTTTTGGGTGAGAAAAGTCCCACCTTTTATAGACCCATGGGGTCTCTTTTGGGAGGGAAGCACAAATGCCATGTGTTGGCCATAGGCGCCATGTGGCGATCTTGTCTTCCCATGAGGGAGGGGAGTCCTCCATTGACTTGAGCTTTGATAAATGCCTTTTTTCACAGTCTTCTAACGGCCCCTCTGTCCACCTACACACGCATGCAAGGCAGGAGTCCTTAACTGTCTGTTCTGGGCTGCCACTTGGCACCCTTTGCCTTTTTGCCCGTTAATCTTAGAATTCGTCCCACCCAGGGATGGATTCAGAATTCGTCCTAGGGTGGGACGAATTCTATTTTGAATTCGTCCCTGGGTGAGACGAATACTAGGCAAAGTGTCCAAGTGTGCCAAATTGCTTCTTGACCTTACAAAATTGCTATGAAAGTGGTTAAGACCACTATTTAACCTCTGAGGGCTGCCCTGGGGGCTGTGTTTGTCAAAGCGATCAGTGTTTGCAGTCACATAATCGGATTGGTGTTGTTTTGGTGTCTACAATGTTATTTAATTAAAATGTTAAAATTTAATTATAAAACTTAAATTTTAAATTTTGATATAAAATTTTTATTCTATTTTTTAAAACAAATTTATTAAACAAAATATTGAAAATTTTCACTTATCCCTAATTCTAGGGGCGACATTCATTTATAATATTTATCAAAAGCAAGTTCACCTAAGATTGAGACAAGTTTTGACAGTATAAAACTCTTAAATTCTGGAAAATTCCGCCAAATCCTATAGGCAACATCCATTCATAATATTTGTCAAAATCCTATAGGCAACCTCCATTCATAATATTTTTCAAAATCTTATAGGCAACATCCATTCATAATATTTGTCAAAGGTGAGAATTCTCTTACGTTTGATAAGTATGTTGAAAGTATAAAATTCTTTCCTTTAAACCAATTATCATAGCATAACTATGAACGCCAATGTTAAAAGGAATAAGGCCTGGTAGGTCTGTTTTTCATTGACTCATTATTTGGCAAGTTTATGTCTCGGCCTGCTGGTTCAGAGGTATTCAATAGCCTATGGAAAGCGTGGGAATATGTGAATGAAAATATTCTTATTGATCTAGATTTTTCAGAGGATAATGATGCGTTGCTCTTACATAGCTCTCTGTGGTGGAATTTGTCTCATAAAAATAAATGTTTAGCTATGTTGTAAGGTTGCAATGCAAAGCAATGGTCTCACAGAGGTATAAACTCCTTTCATGATCTGTTTTGTGACGGCAAGATACAGTCATGGGAAATTTTACAAGCTGAATTTTATCTTCCAGATCAGCATAAAAGAAATTATAATAATGTGGTAACAGCGTATAGGAGGATAAGGAATCCTATTTTGATATATTCTGAACAATAGTTTTTAGATAAATTAAAATGGCTTGATGGTACTCTTTTTTCTCTATCAAGCCTAAAATTTTGTATAAGATAAAGTCATTGAAAATTTTACAAGCTGAATTTTATCTTCTAGATCAGCATAAAATAACTTATAAATACTGTGGTAACAGCGTATAGGAGGATAAGGAATCCTATTTTGATTTCTTTTGAACAACATTTTTTTAGATAAATTAAAATGGCTTGATGGTACTTTTTTTTTCTATATCAAGCCTAAAATTTTGTATAAATTTTTGACTGATTTGATGAAATTTTTGAGCATATAAACATGAAATGGCAAATGATTATTACTCGGATTGAGGTCCAAAGTTTCCTACATCAGGGGATAAGGAATCCTATTTTGATTTTTTTTTAACAACATTTTTTTAGATAAATTAAAATGGCTTGATGGTACTTTTTTTTTCTATATCAAGCCTAAAATTTTGTATAAATTTTTGACTGATTTGATGAAATTTTTGAGCATATAAACATGAAATGGCAAATGATTATTACTCGGATTGAGGGCCAAAGGTTCCTACATCAGGGGATAATGAATCCTATTTTGATTTCTTTTGAACAACATTTTTTTAGATAAATTAAAATGGCTTGATGGTACTTTTTTTTTCTATATCAAGCCTAAAATTTTGTATAAATTTTTGACTGATTTGATGAAATTTTTGAGCATATAAACATGAAATGGCAAATGATTATTACTCGGATTGAGGGCCAAAGGTTCCTACATCAGGTCTGGTCTAACGTTATAGAGTCTAAGAAGGCCTATTTTAGTTGTTGCTTTTACATAGGTTGCCTATATCCAAAGATCCTAAGTGTCTCCTATTGTGTGCATTATGCAAAGTTTCAAAAACTATATATCATATTTTTTTTATAGTATTTATGCAAAGGAGCTTTGGATCAGTTTTTGTTCTGTTCTAGAGGGTTGGAATGCTAACAGTGGACAATTTTTTCAACATGTTTTATTTGGTTTTATTCCTCATATGTAGTATGCTTATAATTTATTCTGGCTAACTTGGGCAATTTTTTCAGCATGTTCTATTTGGTTTTATTCCTCATATGTAGTATGCTTATAATTTATTCTGGTTAACTTGGGCAATTTTTTCAGCATGTTCTATTTGGTTTTATTCCTCATATGTAGTATGCTTATAATATATTCTAGCTATCTTTATCTTCCGAGATTTTATGGTATATTTGGAAGGCTAGAAATGATGAGATTTTTTTGGGCAAGCAGGGGCATTTTACTGGGTCTCTCCGGAGACACTCATGCAATTGTCCATTTTATTTCTGGTGGAGAAAAATAAGCAAGTTTCTAAGAAAAAGATAAGAGCCTCATCAAGAAAACCCAAGGTCAAAGTCAGCAAGAAATTCAAAGTTGGAATATACAATTGTATAACTATCATGTAATTCCTTCTTTAGTCAGATTAATGTTATGTAATCACTAGTAATGGACTTGGCCTATATAAAATAGTTTTATTAAAAGCTATAGTTTATTTAATTAATATGATCCGATGACTTTAATGTAATTTTGACTCTTTTAGTTAATATAAATTTATTAGACGTTTTCAATTTAAACCAAAAAAAAAAAAATAAGCATAGCATAACATATATTTATAATATTTATTAAGAGAGTTTAATTATGCCTATACACATATATACACATACCATACTAAGGGTAATGGTAAGGAATCCACCTAAGCAAAATCAAATACCTAGACCTCCAAGCCTTTATTCCACTCGCAAAGAGTTTAGATGACTCTCCTAGACCACAAATGAATTATTTCCACTCGCAAAGTGTTTAGATGACTCTCCTAGACCACACATGAATTATTTAGAGAAACACGCACTATATTGTGTATTGAAGTGTAAATTATTTCTAAACATGGAAATAATGACACTTAGCTGAAAATAGAGTCTATAGACTCTAAGGATTTAATTAGTATTAAAATATTTAACGTCAAAAAATTATATTGATTATTTGTTTATTTTGAAATAATTTGATAAAAAATTAGAATTTAAAAATTATATTTAAATTTAAGATATTTATAAAATTATTTATTAATATTTTTTTACGACATTAGGAATGATATTAAACACCAGCTTGGGCACTTGGGCGAGTGTGTGAGGGGTGAGTGTGTGGTGGCTTTGTGTTTAATTCTCTATTGATAAGTATAGCTCTCGGCTTTACAGGGGGTCATGGTTGGGAGGAGACTACTCAGTGGAAGACTGCTTAGCTTTCCGCATCTGTCATAGAGGTTTATCACAATTAACCAAATTAAAAAACTCATTTTCTTAATGATATTTTACTTTATTCAACTATACTTTGATATGGGATTAAACATTTTGACTTAAAGAATATGTATATGCATAAATAAAATAATGTTTCTAATAATGTTTGTTGATAATTTTGTTTGCATTGTTCATCATATTTTATTTTTATTATTTAATTATTATGTTAAATAATACTTTTTTATTAAGTTTATAATAATGTATTTAATGTAATAATATTTTAAGTAAAACTTTAAGTTTTTTTGGAAAAAAATATTGAAAGTAATATATTAAAATAAGAATATTTACAATTTGGGGTGAGACTCTTCTCAGCCTTAGTTAACAAGTGTTTTCCTTCTTTTTAAACTTTTTAATAAACTTATGTAACTTTAAATCCCAAGATCCTAAGAACTAACCACTTTTGGTTACAACATTAAAAGGACATATGTTTTCCTCCTTTTAATTTTCAACAAACTTCTATAACTTTAAAACCCAAGATCTTAAGAACTAACCACTTTTGGTTACAACATTAAAATGAGATATGCGTTTGGAGCCAAATCTCTCTAAACCATAGCTAACAAGTGGTTTCCACCTTTTACTTTTCATTAAAATTATATAACTCTAAAGTCCAAGATACTAAGAACTAACCTTTTTTTATTACAACACTAAAATATGTTTATCACATCGGTCATAGAGGTTTATCACAATAACCAAATAAAAAAAATTATTTTTTTAATGATATTTTACTTTATTCAACTATAATTTGATATGGGATTAAACATTTTGACTTAAAGAATATGTACATACATAAATAAAAATAATGTTTCTTATAATGTTTGTTGATATTATTATTTTGTTTGCATTGTTCATCATATTTTATTTTTATTATTTAATTTTTATATTAAATAATACATTTTTATTAAGTTTATATTAAAAGGAGATATTCATTGGAGCCAAATCTCTCTAAACCATAGCTAAAAGTGTTTTTCACCTTTTACTTTTCAATAAATTTCTATAACTCTAAAGTCCAAGATAATGGACGCAGTAAGAGATAAACTCAAATCAATTAATAAAAAATAATAAAGCAGCGGACAAAAACTAAATTTGATTTATTCATGCACCCATCAACCTTTACATTTGATAGACAATAATATTATATAGAATTTGTGAATAGGGAGTTGGAGAGAATCATGGGAGAAGGTTGGAGTGATAAGGGAGAATAAGCGTGGAGGGAGATAAGGGAAGTTAGAGGAGATGGAGGGATAAGGGAATGAGCGTGGAGGGATAAGAGGCGAAAGAGTAGGATGAGGAGATGGAGGAATAGTAGGAGGAATAAGGTTAGGGGAGAAAAATAGGAGATAAAATGCCGACAATTCAAAAATAAAGTTCTGCCGACACAACCTGGAGGCTTTCACACAGGATTAGAAATATCTAGATTTTTTAAAGCCTCTTTGGTGAATATCCTATTCACACTTGCAACATTCTCCCCCTTAAAGTTGAGAGGACTGACTACACAGTCTCTCAGCTTTATAAATTGAGCTTTAGTCATCGCCTTGGTGAAGATGTCAGTGACATTCTCCAAAGTGTGACAGTATTGAAGCTCAACAATTTCATGTTCCACCATATCTCTGATGAAGTGATACTTCATATCAAAATGCTTCGTTCTGCTATGGTGGACATGATTATATGCCAACTGAATAGCACTGATGTTGTCGCAGTAGATTCTAGTCGGACCACTTTGTTGTTCTCCAATCTCTTCCAGTACTTTCCTTAGCCACAAGGCTTGAGTACTTGCATAAGTAACTGCTATATACTCAACTTCTGTTGAATATAGCGCTCCTATCGTCTCGCTTTTTTGAACTCCAAGTTATTAGTCCCGATCCCGGACTAAAACAGTTTCCTGATGTTGACTTCATGTCATCAATATTGCTACCCCAATCACTATCACTGAAGTCTACAAGCTTGATAGTGTTACATTTACGATACTGGATTCCAAAATCCAATGTACCTTTCACATATCTCAAAATTCTTTTAACTGCCTGCAAATGCAGCTCGGAGGGGTTAGACATAAATCTAGAAACAAGAGATACAACATACTGAATATCTGGTCTGGTGTTGGCGAGAAACATCAAACTCCCAACCATGCTTCTGAAAGTGGTCACATCAAATTTTGGTGCTCCATCATTTTTGCTTAATTGGATCCCATGTCCAACTAGAGTTGCAACTGGTTGCTCCATAGCAAAATTTTTGATCATATCTTGAGCATACTTATGTTGACAGATGAAGATCCCTGTATATGACTGATGAACTTCCATTCCAAGGTAGTAGTGCATTAAGCCAAGATCCTTCATCTCAAACTGCGTCATCATGGAGTGTTTGAACTCCAAATTCATTTTCTCATTACTACCCATAAAAATGAGATCATCCACATACAAACAAACTATGAGGATGTCATTACCTTGCTTTAGGTAGTAGAGTGTGGGTTCATTTTTGCTCCTGGTGAACCCATAATCTTTGAATTACCCATCAATGCGTGAGTACCAAGCTCTTTGTGCCTTACCTTGCACTTCAAATCCCTATGGTTGCTCAACATACACTTTTTCTATCAAGTAACCATTGAGAAATGCACTCTTCACATCCATGTGTTGTACTTTCCATCCTTTGTGTGCAGCTAAGGCAAGAACTGTTCTGATTGTCTCATGTCTGGCTACAGGAGCAAAAGTCTCTTCATAATCTATTCCATATTTTTGAGTAAAAACCTTTGCCACTAATCTTGACTTGTGCTTCTCAATGCTTCCATCAGCATTAAAATTGGTCTTGAAGATCCATTTACAGCCAACACATTTCTTTCCTTTCGGAAGCTTCACAAGCTCCCAAGTGTCATTGTTTTTTATAGAGGTTATCTCCTCTTTCATGGCATCTTGTCAAATCTTCTGATAACATGCCTTCTCATAACTAGAAGGTTCAAGCTGTGCACTAGTTAACAAAGCATAGTTAACTTGATCTCCCCTAGGTTCCTGCTGGGATTCATCATCACCATACAAGTGCATACTTTCTAATCTGTGTAAAACAGATTCCATTTCACTAGCTTGACTCCTAGTATATCTTCTTGAAAAAATTTTATCCAACATCTGAGAGGATGGATGATATTGTAAAGTTCACTTACCTTTGGATGGAACATCAATATCCATTGGTGAGGAACTTATTGATCACTGTGGAGAAGGACTTGGAGAAGTAGTTGAATCTGAAGCTAGACTTGGTGGATGTGTGGGCGGAGACTGCTTTCCTTTCTGTGGGAGCTGCGGTTGCACCTGTTGAGCAACTACATCAGTGGATTCAACATCACTGAATATTTGGGGCTTACCCCACTCTCCCCCTTCATCAAAAATCACATCCCTTGAAATCACTATCTTTCGAGTTGTAGTATTATAGAGTTTATAACCCTTTGTGTTTTCACAGTATCCTACAAAAATGCAAGCCTGACTCTTTGGATCTAGCTTCTTTCTCAGCTCATCAGGAATGTGAGCATATGCCAATGAACCAAATACTCTGAAATACTTCACATTTGGTTTATTACCATACCAGGCTTGGTAAGGTGTCTTCCCTTTCAAACTTGAAGTAGGACTTCTGTTCAAGATGTGAACACTAGTCCTTGTTGCATCTCCCCAATATGCATTACTCAAATGCTTTGTCTGAAGCATTGATCGTGCCATCTCCACAATCGTGTGATTTTTCCTTTCTGTAACACCATTTTTCTATGGTGTGTAGGCAGTTGTGAACTGCCTCTTGATTCCATGATGTTTACAAAAATTCAAAAACTGATTAGAGGAGTATTATCCTCCTCTATCTGATCGAAGACATTTTACAGAATATCCACTCTCACTTTCAACTTTTGCTTTAAAATCAACAAAGCATGCAAATGCTTCATCCTTATGCTTCAAAAAATATATCCAACACATTCTTGTGCAATCATCAATGAAAAGTAGGAAGTAAGAGTGGTTACCTAGACTCTTGGTCTGCATCGGACCACAGATGTCTAAATGCACTAACTGAAGAGGATAGCTGGCCCTCCATGCTTGCCCATGAGTAAATTTCGATCTGGCATGCTTGCCCAAGGCACACCCTTCACAGACTTCCTTACTATCTTGAATTTTGGGAAGTCCAGTTACCATTGCTTGTGAAGTTAGCATCTTCAAACTTGATGAAATCAAGTGACCATATCTCCAGTGCCATAGGACACTTGGATTGGTAATTACAACATTTGCTAACTTATTTCCTCCTGGCTGGCCAAACTTCAAAGGGAATAATCTATTCTTCGACATTGGCACTTGTGTAATGATTCTATTACTATTGTTCTTGTCAAAAATGGTGCATTTACCCTCATCAAAAATCAACTTATAATTCTTTTCAAGCATTTGACCAACACTTAATAGATTGTGTTGAATATGAGGTGTGTAATAGATATCACTTACTTGCTTGATGCCTTCTTTCGTTGGAACCTCCATGGCTCCAATGCCTTCAACTGCCAATGACTTGTCATCTCCCAACTGGATGCTGGATTTGTATGAGGATTCTAACTTAGCAAAGAGTTCTTCTTTGCCACTCATGTGATTTGAACACCCAGTGTCTAAAATCCATGTATCATTCATATTTTGTTCTATCTGGCCATAAGAAAGAAAGAGATTTTATTACTCTTCCTCTTCTCCAAAATTCCCGAACTGATTGCTCTGGTTGCTACTGCTTCCTTACGAAGTCTTTGACCAACAATCTCGAGCATAATGGCCAGGTTTGCCACAATTGTAGCAAACTTGTTTTGATTTGTCTCCCCCTTTTCCTTTGTCAGATTGTTTCCCTCTATATTGATGTTGTCCTCCTTTATTCTGATTTCCACCTCTGTTGGATGATCCTCCTCTGTTAGGATTTCCCCCTCTTTGATTATTCCTGCCTCTGCCTCTTTGTTGACCTCTACCACAGCCTCTACCTCTTCCTTCATGTGTGGAAAAAGCTTTGTCATCTCCTCCATAACTGGTGGTGGGAGTTTCCTGTAATCTCTCTTCATGTGAGAGAAGTGAACCAGTTAATGCATCAAAAGACAATGTGGTTAAGTCTTTGGATTCTTCAATAATTATGGCAATAGAATTCCATTTAGGAAGAAGTGTTCTCAACACTTTCTTCACCATCATCTTTGGCTTAATATCCTCCCCTAGTGTGACCATTTTGTCGACTACGGCTTTCACTCGCACGCAGTAATCTTCGACTCTTTCATTCTCTTGCATCTTGAGATTCTCAAAATCTCGTTTCAAAGTTTGCACTTTACTTGCTTCACTTGGTCACTACCTCTATAGCTTTCTTTTAGGGCATTCCATGCATCTTGTGCAATTACATAAGATGCAACCCTAGGGAAGATACTTTTATCTAAGGCAGCATGAATGTGATATAGGGCAAAAGCATTATTCTTTTGTGCTTCTTTTCTTGCCTTTTTATCAGCATTAGAGAACGTTGCCCATTCAGCAGTAGTTGGTTCTGTATAACCTTCTTCGACTACATCCCAAAGACCTTTTCCTATCAACAAGGTCTTCATTTTTATAGACCAGTATTCATAGTCACTACCATTAAATTCAGGGATTGGTAGACTAGTGTTTGCAGCCATGTCTAAAAAACAAACTTTTATTGAGGCAAACTGGAAATACAAAGCAGTACAGAATGATTTAATTATTTAAATCAAATCTCGCATTTTTAGTACATTCAAATTCTGCTTCAGAACTTCTGCTGATGACAATGATTTCAGGCTCTGTAGGATCTTCTTCTTCTGCTACTGCTGCTTCTTCTTCTGCTGCTTCTTCTTCATCTTCTTCTTCTTCTACTGCTTCTTCTTCTTCTTCCTCTTCTTCCTCTTCTGCTTCTTCTTCTTCTTCTGGTTCAGGTTCTGGAGAGCGTGGAGTATAGCTCTCACTCGATGCAGCTACCGGTACACCTGGTGTGTAACTGGCACTTGATCTTACATCCAAAACAAATTGCTCAATCTCAAATTCTTCAATCCTTTTTTCGAAGATATTGTCTTTTGAATCTGCCTCGTACCCTGAATTCGGCTTTCTTAGGTGAGCTATCACCTGATTTTCTAGCTGACAAAACACTGTATGCAGACTAGTTCATTGAACCTTTCATCAAAGGATTTCGGTGTTTCTCGTCTCAAAATAAAAAGTAGTGCATTATAGCACCCCTCCGATCGGAACATCTAACATTTCACGGGCAGATTAATTCTCTTTTTTCAAAAAAAATCTCTTCAAACAAGGCTTTAAAATTTTTCTAAAGTTTTTTAAAAAAATTTAATAAATTTTTATATTTTATTTAAATTATCTTTTAAATTTATTATTAAAAAGATAATATTAAATAAATATATAATTTAAATTTATTAAATAATTTTAAAACTTTAAATAAAAAATAAAACCTTATGAAAAATTTTAAAACAAAATTTGTTTTACCTTTTCGTCACGCAGGGGATTCGACCCCGTGACCTTCCTGAGCACGGCGGCGTGCTTAGCCGCTACACCACGGCGGCGGGCTGAAAAGAAACAGGGCTTACGCCCTTTTAACCTCCTCGGCGGCAAACCTTTTAAAAAAAAATATTTCGTTGCGCATGCGTAGAGCGGGATTCGACCCCGCGTCCGCCTGCGGGCTAGCGGACCAACTCAGCCGTTGGGCTATGTCCCTCGGACAGCTCAAAGGTTGCGACGCAGCAATTTAAAGTCGGGGGCGGATGATTTTAAAAAAAACTTTTGATGTTTTTATCCCACATGCGGTGGGAATCGCCTGCGCAAGGGTTTATCAACCCGACAGCGCCAATAAAACAACGACTGCCTTCGGGAAATCATGGATGCCGTGGTTTACCAGCTCTGCCCAATCGTTGTCTGCCACATGGCAATATTTTAACCTTGCTGCCAACTAAGCTGCCTGCCGCCAATCGCCCCTCGCCACATGTCGAACTCTGCTGTCGCCACATGTCCTTTGTCTCAGGAACCGTGTCACTGCCAAATGTCACTTCTTCTGCGCCCGAGTCTGCTCACGATTCACCTCGGGATGCATGCTTTCCTGGTCATGCCTCGAGAACCGTGCCCGAATGACTACCAAATTCTGCCTCGAAAACCATGTCCAGGCTGACTGGCTCTGATACCAGTAATGGACGCAGTAAGAGATAAACTCAAATCAATTAATAAAAAATAATAAAGCAGCGAAAAAAAACTAAATTTGATTTATTCATGCACCCATCAACCTTTACATTTGATAGACAATAATATTATATAGAATTTGGGAATAGGGATTTGGAGAGAATCATGGGAGAAGGTTGGAGTGATAAGGGAGAATGAGCGTGGAGGGAGATAAGGGAAGTTAGAGTAGATGGAGGGATAAGGGAATGAGCGTGGAGGGATAAGAGGCGAAAGATTAGGATGAGGAGATGGAGGAATAGTAGGAGGAATAAGGTTAGGGGAGAAAAATAGGAGATAAAATGCCAACAATTCAAAAACAAAGTTCTGCAGACACAACCTGGAGGCTTTCACACAGGATTAGAAATATCTAGATTTTTTAAAGCCTCTTTGGTGAATATCCTATTCACATTTGCAACACAAGATACTAAAAACTAACCATTTTTTGTTACAACACTAAAAGGAGATATGCATTGGAACCAAATCTCCTAAACTATATGTGTAGAGTGGTTCTCCAAATTAACCAATGCTAGATTTATTGATTGTCCAAATTAGTCAAATTCTCGATTTTCTCACCAGCTTGACTAATCCTCTCATCCCTAATCCAAATTAACCAAACACTTGTCCAAATTAGCTAAATGCTAGATTTTATCACAAACCTTCCTAATCCTCTCATCCTTAATAACCATATCAATGTGTCACTGAATTTGTACCTCCTTATTGGTACCCATATTAGCTAGGAAGCCTTCCCCTACCTCCTTCTTGGTCCAATATTAGCTGGGAAACCTACAACTATATTTAGAGCTATACCCACATAGCTCTGTACCCACATAGCTTACCACTATATTAAAAGTTCTACCCACATAGCTTACCACTATATTCAGAGCTCTACCAACATAGCTTACCATTATATTCAGAGCTTTACCCACCTAAGCTCTACCCGCATAACTTACCATTATATTCATAGCTCTACCCACATAGTCTACCACTATATTTAGATCTCTACCCATATAGTCTACCACTATATTAAGAGCTCTAACCACATAAATATTGGCTTTTGATGCTTAAATATTAACGTTAATAACCACAAATTCAAATATAAAATTACAATATAAAATTCTCAATAATGGTAATAATTTATTCAAATATAACTCACAAGTAACTTCATAAATTTATCATTAAATGGATACTAAGAAATGCTCTCAAAATTAGTAAATTTATATAGAATAAAGGTCACATACACTATCTTATTTTTTTACAAAGCTTAGTCATATATAATAGAATATGAATCTTCATAAAGAGTACTCTTAGCCTTCACTCTTATTTAAGACTCTTCACTTTTTTATTCTAAGGATCCATATGCACTCTTACATAATGGATACATGTGAACATTTACACTCACCACATTTGCACACATAATTACATGACACTTATACATTTCTTGCATATTATTACATTACATAAAATATTTACTCATACCCTAATATAGAACACACTTCTAATCTAATTATGTACAGAATATGGTACATTAGAATGTACTAAATAATGTAACATACTCCAAAACCACCTTATATTACATTAATTGGTTATTCAAGACTTTAGTCATCAACATGGTCTTCATATTTCATTTTTCAATCTATCTCCAATAAATTTATATCTCAAATCTTCAAATAAGTATCTTCTTTAGATTCAATCTTCATCTTGTCTCTCTTTACCTTTCTTTCCTTTGTCTTTGGATTCTACTTTCATCTTAGACTTTTAATATATTCTATCATTAGATACCCTTACTGAGCAAGAGATCTAATTACTTATCTAGTCCAATTTTATTTTCTTATTCTTTGGATAACCTTCTTGCCTAATTTTCATCCTTGTATCCAATATCAGCAAAGTATTTATAAATAATATTTTTGAAAAAACACTCTAATTTGTATGATAAAACTTTTTTAAATTTGCTATAATATTCTTCCTTGTGACAACAAAAAGTAGATGAATGTTGGAAGCGGACGTTGTTGACTGATAGGGCCACCTGGCACGAAGCCCAAATGGAGGATGTTGGTTGGACCATGTCCATGCAAAGTGACATGGAGGAAGTTGGGAGGTGGATAAGGCTGATAGATCACACATGGAATCAGAAGACATAGGTGGAGGATTACGGTCGGTCCTTTCTAATGCATGGTAATCTCCCTAAGGACAGTGTTGATCTACAAACAATAAAAGGTAGCCAGAATCACATGCTGGAACCCAAGGATATCTAACACAAATTCAAGGTGGCAAAGGTAGAATGGATCCCCGAATATGGCATGCCAATTAAGCAAAACCTCATATCTCACCACCATGGTTTTAAACCCTATTCCTTCCCCAGTAGTAGAAAAAGAGGAAATTGTCAGTGTGTTAACCTGAGAAAGTCTTAACGAATCATAAAGAAGAATACTACGAGTGGAAAGATGACTTACATTGAGCCAATCATGGTCATCATGGAAATCATGGCTCAGGCCATCCTCACTAAGTGATATTTTACCTAATATTTTGACCTGTTCTCGAGGGCAGAGGAAGATATCACCCAGGCGGTGATAGACACTTGGGAGGACAACAAAGTGGAGATACAAGGAAGAGATTTCATCATTGATGTGAAAATGTTGGCTGTGGTAACTAGTCATATGGTCAAAGTTCGCTCCATCCATAGCTAGAAATATCATTGGAAGGTGGAATTGAAGGAATTTTGTGATAACCTAAAAATTTTCAAGGAAGCCAAGAATGGGCTCACCAGAATGGATTTGTCCACTTCGTGGAATGGGATCATGAAAAACATGATGGATTTTATCATGACTGAGGATCCCAGTAAGACTTTAGTAAGCTTTCACTATGCTTTCATAAAATTCTTTTGGGATGTCAACCCAATAAGTATTCCTTATTTTTTGATGAACTCGATGAACTACACCATCAACGCCTACTGTAGCAAGATAGGGTCTGCCATGCTGATGCACCAAGGATTGGTCAAAGTAATCTATAAGTGGTTGTTGGCCATGATACCCTATATTGAACCTCAAGTTATCGATGAGATACCGCCTGGTCATCAGTCAGATAGCTTAGGGGCAAGAGCTACCCTAGGCACTAGCAAACCTTCATATGTGTCTCTGGAAAAGAAAAGAGTGGCAAGCCCATAATTAGAGGGGGCAGGACTAAGAAAAAAATAAGGATTGAGGAACCCCCAATGATATCCTCATTGAGACTTAAGAACAAACAAATATAGGGTAGCTCCAAAACCAGTGCTAGCAACCTAGACGAGGAGGGACCTACAATCATGGTTCTCAAAAGTTTCATTCTAAAATATTATGTGACCATCATCCACCAAATGTAGGAGCACTATGATACTATGAATCAAGTGATCTTAAATGAAGGATACATGTCGAAAGTTGAGGCCAAGGTCGATGACAAGGAAGAAGACGATGAAAATGAAGAGGATCTTGAGGAATATGTCAAAGATGAGGCATGAGGTTCCCCAGGTCCTAGGTGGTATCATTTTTGGTTGAAAATTTTTAGAGGAAGTAATCCTCTCTGGGTTGTGGTTCCCTTTTCCTTTTGTAATGTTGATCAGTGTGTCTTGCCCATCTTGATTGGTCCTATTTTATTTTTGGTTTCTGTATATGTCGCCTACCTGGCTAAGACTGCTAGGGAGTTTAGTAGTTGTAGAGGACAGATGTTCCTTAGGATAACTAGGATCCGTAGCTTCAGCTGAAGGCTATATTTTGTAAAATATTTTGGGTCAACCTATAAAACCCGGTAATTTATGAAGAAATTTACTTACCAAAAAAAAAGTAGATAAATGTGATTCTTTTCCACAATATTTACAAGGAAGTAAATTCCAACAATCAACTTCTTCATGTTCAACTCTATTACAATGTGTGCATTTCAAATCATTTATTGTTGTTTTCAAAAAATTCATTTCATATGTTTTCTTGATCAATTGATATAACCATTTGTATACAATTAAGGTGATTCTGTATTTTTTTATTTCAAAGTCTATAATAAATATTCTTGACTATAAGTTATTGTTCTCTTATCAATATTTTTTGCTACAATTTGAGAATAGTCTTTGAATTTACTTTCAGTTTTTATTAGTAATTAAATGCGAGGGTTTTAAGGGGCTCCCACAACATGATACAAAAATAGTAGGAACAAAGGACCTCAAGGGAAAAAATAAAAGCAAATAACAATAGGAAGGTGAAAAGCCACCACAAGAATAATCCAAACAACTTACCCTACTAGAGCAAGGAGCTTACACAAGAACAAAATGTTTAATTAATCATGTACGTTAGCGCACACTCACCACAATTGCACACTCAATTACATGACACTTATACATTTCTTGCATATTATTACATTACATATAATATTTACTCATACTCTAATCTAGAACACACTCCTAATATAATTATGTACCCAATGTAGTACATTAGAATGTATCAAATAATGTAATATACTCCAACACCCCCTTATATTACATTATTTTGTTATTAAAGAATTTAGTCATAAATATGGTTTTCATAATTCATTCTTCAATCTATCTCTAATAAATTTATATATGGGATCTTCAAATAAGTATCTTCTTTAGGTTCAATCTTCATAATGCCTATCTTGATCTGTTTTCTTTCCTTTGTCTTTGGATTATACTTTCATATTAGAATTTCAATATAGTCTATCATTATATAACCTTGTTGAGCAAGATATCTAATTACTTTTCTAGTCCAATTTTATTTTCTTGTTCTTTGGATAACCTTCTTGCCTATTCTTCATCCTTGAAACCAATATCAGGAAAGGCTTTATAAATAATATTTTAGAATAAAAACTCTAATTTGTATGTTAAAACCTTTTTAAATTTGCTAAAATATTCTTTCTTGTGATAGCAAAAAGTAGATGAATGTGATTCTTTTGCATAATATTTACAAGGATGTAAATTCCAAAAATTGGCTTCTTCATGTCCAACTCTATTACAATATGTGCATTTCAAATTTTTTCTTGTTGTTTTAAAAATATTCATTTCATTTGTTTTCTTGATCAATTGATATAACCATTTGTGTATTATTAAGGTGATTCTATGTTTTTTCTTTCATAAGTCTATAAGAAATATTCTTGACTATCAGTTATTATTCTTTTATCAATATTTTTTGCTACAATTTGAGAATAGTCTTTGCATTTAATTTTATTTTTTCTTAGTAATTAAAGGTGAGGGTTTTGAGAGGCTCCCAAATCTTGATATAAAAACTTTCATAGGATACCAGCAGGGACAAAGGACCTCAAGGGTAAAAATGAAAGCAAACAACAATAGGGAGATGAAAAACCATCCCAAGAACAAACTAAACAACTTACCCTACTAGAGAAAGTGCCTTACACAAGAATAAAATGTTTAAGTAATCATGGATGTTAGTGCACACAATGAACCCATCCAATAATACACACATTTTATTGTTTATGTCCTCTAGGAATTCAATTGTCATCTTCAGTATTCCCAAAACTATAACTTATAATCCATAGCCATCTTTATCTATTGGGTCAAGGTGGGTTCCACATTCACATTGATCAGAATTCATGGCATGAGTAATAAGTCCTTTGAATATTGAGTACTGAACCAACCATAATATAGGGTAGATTATCCATTGAATGATGCATCTTCGAAATTTATCCACTAGAATTCAAACTACCAAACTAAGGCCCTCATTTTACCAGATCAAGGGTGGCCCTCATTCAATAGAATTTTCATATCACCTGAGATATTATATCTCCATTTCTATCTCCATGGATGTTCAACTCCCTAGCTCACCATGAAGTCGACCACATTTTTCCCTTCGTGCTAGGTGTGGATGAATGGAATACCTCTCATCAGACTTACAATCATTTTTATTTCTATTACTTCGTTAAAGATCTATTAGTTGGGGTTATTTATTGAATTCATTAGTTTAATAAGGCTTAACAAATATACTCCTACAATGATATAATAGAATTCTAATATGTGATCCAGTAAAACACCAAGGAATTCTACCATTATTTTTTGTAGAAGTATGACTGGATGGATAGGTGTTACACAAAGGCAACTAAAACACTACCCCATGGTCTTTTATGACTCCACCTACCATGGGTAACCTAAGGTTCCCTCTTGATGCTCTATCAAAGTTTAGATTCACCCACTTATTGGATGGAAATCTCCATTCACATGATAGTATTAGGTTCGATACTGAGTCTAGCAGTCTGATACAGGAAAATCTAAGTTCCTATTTGAGAGTGATTTTAGATAGCATTTTCTTAGAGTCTTGTCCTATTTATTAGTTTCTATAATACAAACACTCTCCTTCACATTCCACAAGGCTCTAGCTACCACCTGATAGGCCGATTATTTATGATTTTTGAACACCTAGGAATTGCACTCCTTCTTAAGGCTCCATAGGAGATGGGGAAGGAGGAAATTGCATAAATATTTTAACCTAGGAGAGAAAAATGGTGGTGTCCATTGAGCGAGGATATCCAAAATTGACTCTGATAAAACCCAACTAACCAATAATAGCTTCAAAATCTCCTCACAAGAGAGCATGAAGAAATGACAACTACTAAAAATATAGTTAATAGATTCTCTATTTTCTTCACATAGGTAATACCTATTGGTGATTCACATGCCATGCTTTCTAATATTTTTAACCGATAAAATTTTATCTTGTGCTGCCAACCACAAGAATATATTCACCATAGGCAAAAGATTCAAAACACAAATATTGTTTTTTGGCATCCACTAGTAGAACTCCAGTTTAGACATCAAGCATTCATACCTAGTTGTAAAGTAGCCATCAGTATTTCCAACCCAAATATATTTATCAGCTCTCCTTGGGGTGGCAATGATCTTATTGTTGATGATAACAGTTATATTCTAAATAGCAATAATCTCATCCTTATTAAAAAAAAATTAGATGTTGCAGGTCCCAAACCTTTGCTATAAAATCATATACCTTATGTTACCTTAGGGACCTCAAAAATAGTTCTAAAATATTCATATTTGGATTGAACGATAGAGGATGTTCAACTGTCCATGTGTCCTTCTAGAAGTCAATCATTATGCCATCACATAGTAACCATCTTCTTCCTTATTGTATTAAATCACAGGACTTCAAGATAATTTTCTAGAATAGGTAATGAGAGCTTGGGAGTAGATCTGATAAGAAGTTATCGACATGGTACTTTGCTTTGATAATCATTACCTACTCCACCTCCATATTTACCAGCAATTTTTATGCTTATTTAGAAATCATGGCTCTATTCATTCTTCTCACATATTTTAGACCTAAGCCTTATATTTTCTTCGTGCTATAAACTTACTCCCAATGAGCCATGTAGAATTTGCCTTTTAGCTTAGGGGCTACCCAAATGGAGGCCTTAAGAATTATTTCCATGTTTTGTACCACTTTCTCAGGTATCCTAAACAGAAACATGAAGTATACTAGGATGATTTGCAAGGAGTTTTTGGCTAGCACTATTTTCCTGACTTGTCTCAAAAAACTTCTTTCCACGTAGTTAGATTCTTCTACATTCACTCGATGGCTGGGTCCTAGAGAATATTTTTCATTCACCCATTGAACATGGAAAGGCCCAGATAAGATGTCAAAAATGAAGCGATATTGCATTCCAAAATTTTTGTGATCTTCCTTTGCCACCCCATAGGAGTATTCACAAATAGAAAAATATTTTTTCTAAATTTAAAGACCAGACCCTATGATTTTATATAACTCGCTAGAATCCATTTTATCTCTAAGGCTTACACAATATATGCTAGGCAAGACAACAATGTATCATCGAAAAATTGATGGTGAGTGACTGAATTGATAACCAATTTTTATTTTATTTCTTTGATGACTCTGTTGTAAGAAATTAATATCCCAAGTGCTTCCACCATAAGAATAAACAAATATGAGGACAACATATCTCACTACCTGATTGTATGATAGATTTGGAAGAAACCAATAGGATCACCATTAATAATCACTAAAAATCTAGCTGAGGTGACACAAGCTTTAATAATATCTAACCATTTCTACCCAAATTTGAATCTTGCTAGGACTTTAAGGAGGAAATACCGAGAAACCCTATCATATGCCTTATTCATGTCCAACTTCAAAAAGAGGCCAACCCTGTTACTATTTTACATCAAATGAATCAATTCATGCATGATTATTACCCCATCTAGAATATGTCTACCTAAAATAAAATTGCTCTACACCTTGTTAATGAGAGAAGGAAGATCCATTTTTGTTCTATTAACAAGAAATTTAGAAAGGATTTTGTAGACTATGTTGCAAATATTGATTGACCTAAAATTATTGAAGGAGAAGGCTTCAAAGCGCTTGGGAATAAGTACAAGGAAAGTCACATTCAACGAGGACGGGATCACTTTAGATTCTTGAATCTCTCTCAAAGCCTCAAGGAGATCCATGCTACAAATTTACTAGAAATTTTGGAAGAAGAGTGGCAAGAATCTGTCAAAGACCCGGGGCCCTGAGAGCCCCCATCCAGGGTTATGCATAAGGGGTTAGTCTTGCAATCTATTTATAAAATTAAGGTGAATTGTATCAAAACCCCAACGAATTATGTCTAAGGAAAAATGGTGAATTACATTATTTTTTCACCAAAAAATTTCAAACCATGGAAAATCAATTGAAAAATATTTCTAGAGGTGTCAACAAGTTGTAGAGGGTTTCAGTTGATCATTTACAAAGGGTTTTTTAAGGATTTTAATAAGTTTTTTCTGTATATCTTGTTGAGCTAGGTGGTTTAAAAATTTTGAAAACGAGGCTCTAGATCAAAATTTATGCCTCCCAAAAGGTTCTCTATAAAAGAGCACCTCTGCAATCGATCGACTAAGGCCTAAGATAATCAGTTTTAGAGGCATGTCAATTGGTCTAAGCCAATAATTTATAGAGGAATTTCAATCAACCTAAGCCAATCAGTTGCAACTCTACAACTGATCAACTTTAGCTGATTGACATACCTCTACATCTGATTGGATTCTGTTGATCGATTGCAAAGGTGAACTTTTGCAAATAACCTTCTAGGAGGTATAAATTTTTATCTAGCGATCCATTTTTAAATTATATTTTAAAACCACCTAGCTGGATGAGATCTACACAAAATACTTAGTAAAATCCTCAAAAAACCATCTAAAATAGATCGACACCTCAGCGACCGATCAATTGTAGAGGTTTCTATTAGTTGCAGAGTTGTCAACCATTTTTAGATGATTTTTTGAGGATTTTGCTAAGTTTTTTGTGCATATACCGTTGAGCTAGGTGGTTTTTTTTTTTTAAATCAAGAATGGAGATTTGGATCAAAATTTATGTCTCCTATAAGGTTGCCTAAAAAAGAACGCCTCTATAACCAATTGGCATGAGTCGATCAATTATAAAGGCATGTCAAATGGGCTATGGTAATCGGTTGTAGAGGTGTGTCAATTTACCTAAGTCGATTGGTTGTACTCTATAATTTATCAAATTAGGCTGATTGACATGTCTTTGCAACTGATCGTCTTATGTTGATTGGTTACAAAGGTACACTTTTGTAGAGAACCTTCTATAAGGTATAAATTTTGATATAGAGCTCCATTTTCATTTTTTTAAAAACCACCTAGCACTATGATATCTACACAAAAAAATTAGTAAAATCCTCAAAAAACCATCTGAAACTGATCAACACCTCTACAATTGATCCGTTACAGAGGTGTCAGTTGATTGTAGAGGTGTCAATCGATTTCAAATGTTTTTTTCAGGATTTTACTAAGTTTCTTGTGTAGATATTTTTTAGCTAGGTGGTTTAAAATAAAATAAAATAGAGTTCTAGATCAAAATTTATACCTCCTAGAAGGTTCTCTACAAATGATAACCTCTAAAACCAATCGACATAAGACAATCAATTACAGAGGCATGTCAATTGATCTAAATTGATTGGTTGTAGAGGTATGTAAATCAACCTAAGCTGATTGGTTTGAATTCTATAAATGATAATCTTAGGCCAATTAACATACCTTTACAATCGATTAGCTTATGTCGATCGATGTTAGAGATACACTTTTGCAAAGAACCTTCTATGAGGGATAAATTTTGATCCAAAGATCTATTTTAAAATTTTTACACCATCTAGCTCAATGATATCGACAGAAAAAACTTAGTAAAATCCTTAAAAAACCATCTAATATCGATCAACACCTTTGCAACCGATCGGTTATAGAGGAATCGTTCGGTTGTAGAATTGTCAATTATTTTCAAAGGGTTTTTTGAGGATTTTACTAAGTTTCTTGTGTAGATATCATTGAGATAGGTATTTAAAAAAAAAAAAGAATATTGAGCTCTTGATCAAAAGTTATGCCTCCTTCTTACCTGCATCCTTTCCTCATCCCTGTCCTAGGATCCTATTCCTTTCTAGTTTCCTTGGCACCTTTTCCCATCCTTTACGGAAGGAAGGTGTTGCAGACAATCTCCTTTGGGGGAGGAGATCCTTGATCCATTGTTCTACCCCTTTCCTTGCCCTAAGGTGGGAAAAATTATGTCCCATTTTCTATTCCACTGTTCCTTTTTCCTTTGGTTCTTGGGATCTGCGTTGTGTTCAGGTTTTTCCCTAGGACTTTTCTTGGGGTTTTTTCTCAGGTTGTTTTGGGAAGTCTTCCTTTTTTGACATCTGCTCATTGAGGATCTTCAGTTGTGAATGGTTGGGTCTGAGGATTTTTTTCTTCTTGAGTAGTTTTGCACAACATACTTTTGGTCTAGGAGGGGACCATGTTCTTTATACTATGACTCTATTATTTGGTTTAGAGGTGGTGAATCTTATAGGATTTCAGTTCCTTTTGTGGTTTTGTAGCATTTGGTCTTTTTACTGCTGAATCCTTGTAGGTTTTCCTCCTTGTTTTATTGAAGCTACTTTTCGATGGGTCTGAGGAATTCTGGATTCATGAGCAGTTTTGCACAACATCCTTTTGGGTTTTGATGGGTTGCCCATATGCTTTCAACTATGACTATGCTCTTTGGGTTTGATGTGGTGGTTCTTATAGCATTTCAGTTCCTTTCATGGCTAAAAGGGGTCTTTGTTTTTCTTAATTCTGAATCCTTATAGGACTTCCTCTTCTGTGATCTTGAAGTTGTTGAAGATTGTCTAGGATGCATGACTGCTATTTTTTATTTTGTGCTCTAACGCCTACAGTCATGCATCTTTGGGACTCTCTTATTTTGAATTCTTGTGGCACTTTCTTGTCCTTTCCTTTAGAAGTGTTGTTTTGTTGTTGTTGCTTCTTCTATTGGGTAGGTGTTCTTGAAGGCTTTCTTTTTGCATAAGGACCCTATGGCCTAGGGTGTTCCTTTCCTACTGAATCACTACAATTTTATTTTACAAGATTTTGTTCCTTCTATATTTTTTCTCGGGATCCCCTACGTGGGATGCTTTTTTTCTTTTAGTTCTTTATTTTCCAAGGGTGGTTTCTAGTTTTCCTACCTTTGGGTTGTTTCAAATTTCAAATTGATGGGTTTGTTTTTTTTCTTGCATTTGGGAAAGATTCAAATTATATTTTAGTAGTTGGGGAAGTCTGAATCTTTCTCTCGCTCTATATGTGCTTCAAAATCTTGTTTGGCACCCTTTAATTCAAATTTGGTTTTTGGCAGACCTTCCATTCCTGATCATTTTTCCTTTGGTGTAAAGGAATACATGTTCTTGTAGCGCAATGGAAAGTGGTTTCCTTTGTTGAAAAGGATGGAACCTTCCTTTCTGGTCCTCTTGTGTTTTCCATATCTGATCCTTTTGGCTATCCTTTCCTTGATTTAATCTGATGCAAATTGATGCATTATGATCCATTGTAATTAGGTTTTGGTATCCTTGATAAAAACCCACATTTAATCTACCAAAAATAAGTTATGCTTCATAAAAGTCTTTTTTCAAAAGAGCACCTCTGCAACCAATCAATATAAGTTGATTGGTTGCAAAGACATGTCAATTGGATTAAATTGATTGGTTGCAAAGGCATTTCAATAAACCTAAGGCAATCATTTGCAACTGTGTAATCGATCGACTTAGGCCAATTGACAAGGCTCTACAATCGATCAAGTTATACTAATCGATGTTAGGGGTCCAATTTTGTAGAGAACCTTCTAGGAGGTATAACTTTTGATCTAGAGCTCTAGTTTCATTATTTGTTTTAAACCATCTAGATCAATGATATCTACATAAAAAACTTAGTAATTCATCAAAAAATCATCTAAAATTGATCAACACCTCAAAAACTGATCGGTTACAGAGGTTTCGATCGGTTGTAGAGGTGTCAATCAATTTCAAAGGCTTTTTTGAGAATTTTAATAAGTTTTTGTGTAGATATTATCAAGCTAGGTGATTTTAAAAAAAGTTAAAATAGATCTCTAGATCAAAATTTATGCCTCCTAGAAGTTTCTTTGCAAAAGCACACCTCTACAACCGATTGACATAAGTCGACTAGTTATAGAGGTGTGTCAATTGACCTAAATCGATCAGTTGTAGAGGTGTTTCAATCGACATAAGTCGATTGGTTGCAGAGGTGTGTCAATCAACATATGTTGATTGATTGCATAGGTGTGCTTTTGTAGAGAACCTTCTATTATGAATAACAATAGGTTTTTTATTTCTTCAAATATATTTTTGAGTTAGAGTGTTTTAGATGTATGTTTATCAGTACCCCCTTAATTATTTATATAGGTAGTATATATGGTAAATTTGATGGGAAAAACAAAATTATTTATAACTTAAAGGTGAATCGTCTATGGAATTAGGTGAAAGCTATTAGCAAATAAAAATAAAAATAGGATAATTATTATCAACATCAGTCGAATTGACCCCAAAAAAAATTCCACCCCATAGATTTTGGGCATATGTGCCCTAGTGAAATGTTCCAAAAGTAGAAAATTTTAAATTTTAAAAATACTAAATATAGCTAATTTACGATATTTTGTGCTTATGCATAACCCTGCCCCCATCTCTTCCATCACTTTTTTTACTTCATATTCATAAATATATCATTTAGCATCTTTTTGACCTCCCTAGGGACCAGGTGGGGAATAGCCAAGAGGAGATCTTCTTTAGTTAGATAGTCTCTCTAAGGATAGTCGCCTAAAACGAAGCTAAAGTGCATTACCATATGTACTCTTATTTCCTCCAAATATGATATGTTTCCCACATATAATTTATAGATTTCATGAATCTTATTAAAGCTAATTTATCGAAGAGTTGAGAAGTGAAAGAATTTTGAATTTATGTCACCCTCCTAGAGCCACGATTCTCTAGATTTTTGCTTCCAAAAGGATTTTTCAGATGCAAGAGTGTTATGGAGCTCAGCTAGAAGTATTTTTATTTACCTGTGATATCCACTAAATAACATTAATATTCTACATGATTCTTCAGGTCCCTCATATCAACTTTAATATGTTCCTTGCATCTAAATAAATTTCCAAATGCCTACTTATTCCACATTCTTATCTTAGATATGACATATTTGATATTTCTGTAAATCTTGGAAACTCCTCGTCCTAGGTCTTTAGCCCACAAATCTATAATTGCTTGCTCCAAATTTGTATGTTTACACCACATGGCTTCGAACCAAATTGTCTTCTAGTGAGAACCAATCAAATCAGTTATTAGGATTAGGACTAGGCAGGGTGCAAAGGGAAGCTCGACCAAAAATTGGAATGCCTTACTAAAATATTAGTACTCTATCAAATATATACATAATGATATGATTACATACCCTAATATTACTCCATGAATACTTTTATTCCTTTAATTCGATATCCATAAGATCTACTTTCATAATGAAATCAATGAAATTATCCATACTTTTTTGCTCTGGAGGTTTTCTCCATTTTTTTTAAAGGGAATAATAGTGCATTAAAATCTCTGGCTAGAATCCAAGCTTCCTCTTCCAAAGTCCTACTGAAGTTGAGAAAATCTATCCAAAACAATCTCCTGTCATGATCAAAATTAGGGGCATAGATATTTGTCATAACCCAAGTCCTATTATAAGCCTTACACAAAAAATAAATGGATATACATATTTAATTCTAAGAGTTCATTTTACCTTAAATAATCCAAGGGTTACAAAAGCATAGAAAACCACCTAACATCCCCACAACAGAACTAGCAACAAAACCAAACTATTTCCACGCCTTCATATGAACAAAGTAAAAAATACCTTCATCAATATTTGATTGTTGGATTAGCAAAATATCCAAGGATAAATCCTTCCTCAAATATGCAAGAATCCTCTGCTTTATGGGGTCATTCAGTCCCATGATAATCCATGAGTAAAACTTCATTAAGAAGGGACTAGAGTGGTCTTCGACTCCCCTAACCGTAATAGGGGAGGTTTAAAGATATCAATTTTAGCTTCAATTTTTTGCAACCTCTTGACGTAGATATTTCAACATAAATCTAGGGTTGAACACCATAAACAATAGACGTGTTATTTTCTCTTTTCCTTAGGGTTTTGTTGTTGGTTTTTTCCACATTTGTTTCCACCCCTATTTCTACGTGAAGTTTCTTGTAACTTCTAGTTTTTGGGCCTGGGGATCCCTTCTCCAAGACAAGAGATATTAAGGGAGTGGGTGTTTTTGTATACTCCTTCACCATCCCAAAATATTTCCTTTATAGTGATAACAAGGGGGAATCCATGGACCCTTCCATAGTAGACAAGGCTAGGGTTGGGGAAGCCCTATATTTCTTATCAACTAAAATATTAGAAATCATATAGCCTAAGGTGTTAACTAAGGATAGCATTGAGCCTACCTTAATTGGACCATTTGAGAGGACTTGGGCTACCTCAATTTTGCCTTATCTAAGAACTTGAATCTAATATTTCTTCACAAAAATAGGTAGAGTCTTTTCACCCATGAAGGAGCCCCCTTCATCTGCATCCACAAAGAGGTTAGCAGGGATAAGGGTACTTTCATCATTCATTATTGCTTCCATTATTGTTTTTGTGTATCTGCTCTTTGAGGCTACTTCTCTCTCAAAAAAATGTCTTTACCTTTATCCCTATGATTCCTCGAGACCTTTTTCCTTTTGAAATTCACCTATTGTTTCAATTGAGGGTTAGGGGTTGTCCTTCTGAAGAACTTCTCTCAGTGATGATCCATTTTTCCATAGACTTGGCACTCCTATCCTTTGTTTTCATAAACAATTTTTTGGGTCCAGGTCCCAAGCTTGGACACCACATTAACAAATTTTTGGAGGTCCTTACCCGCCTCAATGAGTACACATAATTTTGCTACAGTCATCCATGATACAGACTTAGAGGGATCAAAAAAGGAGGCAAAACCCCCAATATTATTGGAAATTATCTATAAAATAGTCATGTTAGAAAGGAATAGGAATTTTAAGGAGAGAGACATGGATCGAGACTAATATTATCAGCAAATTTTGAGGGTTAAAACCCAACTCCCATATCCAAAGGAATAGGTATCACTTGTGAAAGAACCATGGCCCACCCTGAATAATCCTTGTTGAGTATGCTTCGGAGCTAATTTTGAAAATAATGAAACCTTTAGGAATATTCATGACCTCAAGTGAGCCCCTTGAAGACCACCTAGCTAGAGCCCACCTTTTTAGGATGTCAAGATTTGGGCGTCTACCTTCAAACTTCCCCATAAGGTTCCATGTTTCTTTCTCGAGGATGTTGTTGATTAAAAAATCAAGGATGCATATTTCATCTAAATCTGAGGAGGATTCACAAAACACATCCACATCATTCCTTTTGACCCATCTACCATCTCTACAAAGGATAAAAAATTTTAGGGGTTTGAGGAAAATTTGAATCAGAAGGGGTCTTGCCTTTGAATTTCCTCGGGTCCCATTCATCTAAAATAGAAACACAAAAAGGGTCATAGGTGAGAGAAAAAAAATTGGAAATGGATCTATCTTATTTTGCAACAAAAACCATTTTAAGAACACCAGAGATCTACACCAAAAAATTATTCTTGTCTAAACCCAAATTCACAAATTCCACCATTCAAGAGCACCAAAGTAAACTAAGAGATTTTACTCTCAGTTTTTTATTAGTATAATTGTCATCAATTTCTTCCATTGTATATTCTATCATATTGTTAGATGATGTTCTTATAGAATTTACTCTTGTCAAACTATCAATTTGTGATTTTGAGTTCTCAAATATTTCTTTTAACCATTACAATATTTTCTTTTCTTATTTTCTAATTACATTTTTCCACATCATTAATGAATGAATTCTTTGATGCAGGCATCGTTATAGCTCCCTAATTTTCAAAAACAATTATACTCAACTTCTCTATGTCTTCCTTGTTTTTGAAAAAACTTAAAGATACATTTTCAACTTTTCTAATCTTTTGAGTTGTATTCCTTATGTCTCCCTAAGTTTTAATATATTATTGTTAAACTCTAAATTTCATAAAATTATTTTTGATGTTGAATACCTTATAAAAAATTAGCAATTTAGAAAATAATATTTGCAAATTTAACATTTCTAATTTTTTGTAGAATACCTTATTTCTCCAAATATCAATTTTTTTACAAATATTAAAAATGAATTTCAAATTGAATAAATTAATTACAAAACTTGTATTTAAATTCCTAAAAATTCAAATTGACGTATCAATAATCTTTAGGACTTTTTAAAATACATTTATAAGGTTCATAGGGTTGTTAATTTCTCAATTTGATGTCTTATCTCTCCAATAGCATAATTAGTTTAGGTCGATATAGAATAATTAAATTAAACCTTATGCAAAATGAATATTATTCAACCCTTATTACTCCAAACCTTTATAAAATAAATAATTAAATCAACTTAATACCTCATTTATGTATGGCACACAGTATTTTTGGTCTACAAGACTTTGACATATTGATTGTACTTTTAAGCTTCTCTTATTTATGAGGTATGTGGTAATTTATACCTCCCAAATAAATTTCTTCTCTTACTTTCCATGAATTTTTCTCCCTTCCGGTGCTCACCAAACTCAAGTTTAAAACTTTTACTTTTGGCACTTACACATTACATGCATCTATACCTTATTCAAAAAATACTTAATCTTACATAAAGCACATTTGGCACTTATTTTTCTATGTTCCAAGTGCCATAAGATATCTTTAGCTTCTCAACGACTTGTTATTGGTCTCCAAGTGTTACTTCTTCAATGCTTACACTAACCTAGGTAACTTTCTAACTCCTTTGGTATTTGATTTTTGTATGCTCTCTTTCTTTCTAAATGCTTAAATGATTGGATAACATCCTCAACTTACAAAGAAATTGATACCATGTTGTTGCCTACATATTGGTGATTATGGATACTCACTCTTGGTTCCTCATTGTGTTTGTTGTAAACCCTATCACTTGGTTTTACTTCCATGCCTTTTGACATCCAAAGAATATATCCTCTATTGCTCACATTCCAACACTAGTAGATGGAAGTTATATTCCTTGAAATGGATCTTATGGTGTCTCTTTAAATATTTGGTGGTTTTTCAAATAGTTCTCCTCCTTCTTAGCTCACTGGATTATCATTTCATATTAGGTGGATTTTTCTTACATGGTGGTTCACCCTTACATGATGGTTCTTTGTGGCCCCTCTCCTTTGCATGGTCGTCCATCCTCAAACTTGGTGGCTCTTCTCCTTTATATAGTAGTTTTCCACATGCTCGTTGGATTATTCCTTAGCTTTTCTCCTTCACTCAATGTTATTATTTTACTACTTTTAGACTATGTCTTATCTGCCTTGTACCTTTGATATCTTCCTTAATTTTCTAGCCTGTAAATAGCAAATTATTCTTCATCTAAATTATTGTATTTTTCTATAAATTTATGCAATTTGGCTCTATAAATTTATCTTCAAACACTATAATTTAGTGTCTTTGTTTTTTATGTCTTTACCTTTACAAATATTCTTGCAATATTAATAACAACACTAACAAATGCTCCAACAAGATGCACTTTTATGTTCAATTTTGTAGTATTTTTCCTCCTTGAATTATAGCATCCTTTCACACTCACTTGATCATATTTTTACCATCCACGAATCATTTCTTAATGTCCAAAAATTTTACAACTTGTTTCCTCTTAACACGCTTCCCAAAAATCTACTTTATCTCCTTTCAAAATTCTGCCTAGTAACTCTGAATTTTCCATCTTTTCTCTTGTAAAAAATACTAACCAAAATGTTTGTTTTCTCCTTCAAAATAGTTATCACAAAACACTGCAGATTTCAGCTCTTCTACTTCTTCAAATGCTGCCTGAAATACCTACAAATACTACTCCAAAATTCTACCTTCTTCTCCTTTAATTTGTTGCTTATTTTATTTTATTTTTATAATTTACAACTCTATATCTCCTCCAAATTCTGCCTAGAATGTCTTTGAATGCTGCCTTTTCATTATATAGTTTTTTGTGCAAAAATTATTCAAATTTTTCCCCAAAAATTTTACAATTCATAACTCTACTATTTCCTTCAAAAAGCTGTCCAAGACTGTCAAATTTGCAGCTCTTTCTCTTCTTTAAAATGCTGTCTAAAATCTACCTTTTTATCCTTCAATTTCAGCCTTTAAAACTTTAGTGGCTTCCTTATCAATTGGTCGCCTATTCAATCCTATTTCTCCTCATTAGCTCTCATTGAATTTTATCTTTAACTTTGACCTCTTTTGTTGGTCTATTCTTAAAAATTCTCAATATCTTGAAATCTTCAAAAATACTTTTTCAAAATCAGTCAAACTCTTTTCCAAATCCTTTATCCTTGAAACAGTTTCACAAATCCTTTTGGTGTTATTACATATTTTCACGAGTTTCTTATTTTTGCAATCTTATACCTCAAAATTTTTTCAAATCTCCTCCAATGGTCATTTCTTTAATTTTTTCAATAGGGCTTATTTATTCTCCTTATTTCTCCTTTAAAATTTCAATGGGATATTTTTCGTAGGCCTCCTTAATCTTCTATATCAAATCTCCTATCTCCTTTTTCAAGTCTTTAATGAGAATTCTTCTCTTAGGTATCCTTTGTATCAATATTCAATAAGGCTTATCTAGCCTCTTTCTTTCTTCTATCTTCAATATACTATGGGACATCATATCTTAAGTCTCCTCAATATTCAATATTTAATATTTAATGGGGCCTTTCTATTGGGAATTCTTAATACTCAATGTGTACTACTTTACTGCAATTCCAAAATCAATTTCTATGCAAGGAAATCACATAGGCAATCAAAGGTAAAAAATTTATCTATCTATTGTAGGAAGCTTCTCAACTTCTGATAATAATTTTCTACAACAAAAACTTAGACCAAAATAATAAAATACATTAAATCTTCAATATTTTTTAAATGGATTAACTTCACTAGTTTTTTCCTAATCTAGTGGTAAAAACTATGTTGAGTCTTAGTCTTCATGAGTTATTCTACAACCCTATGGAAAGACTCTAGCCAAATATAACTTGGAATCTTCTTCTACCTTCAAATTTGCTTTCTCTATCAAAATTTCCAATAGGACCTCTTTCTTTATTCTGTTCATCTTGTCAATGTCAAGGTATATCTCCAAGACCTGAAACTATGTTGTATATTGCCTTATATTCCATTTTTATTATTGGAATAGGTAAACTCAATCTATCTAAGATTTTCAAATATTGAATATCCAATATTCACTGGTTTTTATTCAACATGGTAGAAATAATATCTTCTCTGGATTTCCTTCTCTAGAGGTAATATTTTCAACTTCACCGGTTTGTCCTTGACTAGTGGAAATATCCTTAGACTATTTAGAACTATTAAAAAACCTATGAAAGAAAATACTTGTTGTAGCTTTGGTACCACTGTTAGCTTTTGTAACTTAACTCTTAATGTAAATAACCACATAATCAAATATAATGTTGCAATATAAAATAGTCAATAATGGAAATAATTTATTGAAATATAATTCACAAATAACTCATAAAATGAATATTATTAATTACTCTAAAAATAGTAAGTGGATATAGGATTAAGGTCTCATACACTCTTTCATTTCTTTACAATGCTTAGTCACATATATAATAGAACATGACTCTTCATATGGAGTACTCTTTGCCTTCACTCTTATTTGAGAGACTTCACTTTCCTATTCTAAGGATACGTACACCCTTACATAATGGAAACTTGTGCATTTCTTACATATTATTATATTACATAAAATATTTAATCACACTCTAATATAGAGCACACTCCTAATATAATGAAGTATCGAAGGTGGTATGTTAGAATATACCAAATAATATAATATAATCCAACAATAAATCAAATTCTACCTACATAAATTAGGATCACACCATCCAATTCCCTCCACAACTCCTTAATTTGGGTGATAAGAATCCTCAACATCCATGTCTCCAAAGAAAAGTTCCTTATGCAATCCAGAGCTCCTACCAATATTTGAGAATATGATTATATTTTCAACTTCACTGGTTTGTCCTTGACTAGTGGAAATATCCTTAGACTATTTAGAACTATTAAAAAACCTATGAAAGAAAAGACTTGTTGTAGCTTTGGTACCACTGTTAGCTTTTGTAACTTAACTCTTAATGTAAATAACCACATAATCAAATATAATGTTGCAATATAAAATAGTCAATAATGGGAATAATTTATTCAAATATAATTCACAAATAACTCATAAAATGAATATTATTAATTACTCTAAAAATAGTAAGTGGATATAGGATTAAGGTCTCATACACTCTTTCATTTCTTTACAATGCTTAGTCACATATATAATAGAACATGACTCTTCATATGGAGTACTCTTGGCCTTCACTCTTATTTGAGAGACTTCACTTTCCTATTCTAAGGATACGTACACCCTTACATAATGGAAACTTGTGCATTTCTTACATATTATTATATTACATAAAATATTTAATCACACTCTAATCTAGAGCACACTCCTAATATAATGAAGTATCGAAGGTGGTATGTTAGAATATACCAAATAATATAATATAATCCAACAATAAATCAAATTCTACCTACATAAATTAGGATCACACCATCCAATTCCCTCCACAACTCCTTAATTTGGGTGATAAGAATCCTCAACATCCATGTCTCCAAAGAAAAGTTCCTTATGCAATCCAGAGCTCCTACCAATATTTGAGAATATGATTATATTATTATCTTCCTATAAACTTGTCTTACAACCTAGATAGAAGTAAGTTTTATAGCTAAAACTTCTACTTCATTGTTTGTGGCCTTACCCAAGCACTATAGTTCCCAATAGAGTATTATCCTAACATGATTCCTATAGATCACTCCAACTCTAGGTCTACCTAGATTACCTTTTGAAGATCCATTAGTATTAATTTTAATCTAGTCTTCCAAAGTGTTTTCTAAATATCTCTATCCTACTCCTCCTACACTTCAAATTCCTTCTCCATCATCTGTATACTAGCCTAAGCTTTCTCTTTTGCATAAAATATCATAATTGCTATGGATTTGCTCCAATAAACCTACTAGACACCATCCAAGGATGAAAAGGTTTCTCTTAAAATTGTACCATTTGCCTCCAACCATGCTTTCCAATAAATAAATTTTAATCCAAGATTCAACCTAATATGAAGAGCTTTACATTTAAATATTTCCCTCTTTCATATTTCCCAAATATTAATCCAATTCAAATCATTGTTGGGTTATATTTTATAACCAAAAACCCATCTCTCTAAGTGCATTAATGAGCACTCAAAAGTTAGGTGATTATGTGTTTCCTCACTTTTATATAATAATTCACACTAGGATTCGCTAACAATTCCCCTACATCTCATATTATTAAAAGTAAGAATTTTAGGTAAAGAAGTTTACTTTTAACCAACACTTTGAATACCAAAGTTTTCTTCAATACTCAACCTAATATGGATGAGTAAGATATTCTAGAAGGATATTTTCATATCAACCCTTCACCATGTAGACTTCAAGTCTCCCATAGCCCCAAGCTAATTCATAATCCTCATCTCTATCTATGAGAAATATTTCAACTAAGATTTTAATCATAATAGATATCAATTCCATAGGTATTAGAATTGACCACTTGTCCAACTTCTTAAGATACTTAAATGTATAATTCCCCAACTATTTGGTGTAGAAATAAATTTCAATATTGATCCAAGCTTTGCTATCCATGGATATTTTTATTTGTTTTACTTCTTGAAATTTAGTAATGATAGGTGGATATTGATATCATGAATCTATTGAAAATCATGCCTTCTTCCTCTCCCTACTTTTAAAAATAATTTATATTTCACCACCTGAGATTCTAGATTTAAATCCTACAACACCAAGGACCCATTTTCATACAAATAAAAATAGATCATCTCATTCGGGTTCACCTATCCCAATTTTTAACTAATTAAAAATTTATTGAATAAAGAAGCTAGTTGGGAGATTCACATCTAGTAAATATTTTTATCCAAAGCTTTGTTATTTAATTTTTATATCCTCAACCTCAAAAATCCCTTTGCATTATGTTGTATTACTTTATTCCAACTTACTAACATCCATTTCCTATCTCCTTATACTCCACATAAAAATATTTTGGCCATCTTGTCCAACTCTTTCCATATTATATGTGGGGAAGCAATGATAGAATAATTATAGATTGGCATGACGTAAATAACGGATTATAAGAAAGATAATCTACCCCTAAAGGTTAACCATTTGTGAAACCAATAGTTAATATCTTCTTTGATACATTCAAAGAGATTCCTACAAATAGCTAACTTTGTATTTTCTAAATGCAAAGGGATCCCCAAATAGACCACTAGGAGAGTTGTCCTTATGAATCCCAAGATATTTAAAATTTTATCATGAAGCCTTTTGTAAATATTATAGAAGAGCATTTTTGATTTATTATCATTTATGACTTGATATATGGTCCTAAGATAAGCATTAATATTATCTTTGATCATTCATGCTTCCCTAGGCTTAGCCACTCCCATAAATTTGATATCATCCTTAAATTGAAGGTGAGTCAAACATCCTCATCCATGTTGATACCTATTATAAAATCATGTTGTCTTCTCCACAAGATGAATCTTCCTAAGCCTTTAGGTAATATGAGAAAAAGATAAAGGGAATAAGTATCTACCTGATGAAGGCCTTTAGTGGTTCCAAATGGTTGTGAGGGAAGACATTTAATTAACACTAAGTATGTTAGATTAGAGATATATCTCATAAGCCACTCTATCCAGTCCTAAGAGAAGTAGAAGGCTACCACCATCCTTGATAAAAATCTCCACTCCATCCTTTCATAAACCTTTGACATATTCAATTTTATGAGCATTCGTTTATTACCAAATTTTTGCATTGAGTGGAATACCTCTTATGTTATAACCATACCTTCTAAGATCTATCTAATATCTACAAAATCCTCTTGTTTTAAGAAGATAATATTTTCTATAAGATAATTTAGCCACTTATACATTACATTTATCATTATTTTGTATATGACATTGCATAAGACAATAGGTGTATAATCTAAAATATGCACCCCATCCTCCCCTTTTGGAATTAAGGTAATTAATATCTAATTTAAAATTTTAATATTTCTTTAACTACCCCTAGACTCCTCTACAACAACCATTACATCCTCCTCCAAGTTGTCCCAAAAGGTTTAAAAATACTTCATTGGGAAGCCATCTAGACCTAGCATTTTTCTTATACTCATTGCAAACACTACCTTCTTTGGCTTCTCTCTATCAATGGATTCAAGTAGGGTCTAGTTTTATTCTTCAAAGATAATAGACGGCATGCAAAAAGAACTTATTTATTGGTCTCTTTATATTGTAGCATACCTCCCTCAAATAATTTAGCAAATTAATCCATTGAATGGAAATGCATACCTAGGATCGTATCAAATGAGAGCCTATTCTCATCCTAAAGATCTTCCATCTTGTTTATTTTTCTCCTAGCATAAGCAATGAGATGTAAATTGTTGGTGTTTTTATCACCTTATAGTAACCAAGTGATTCTTTCTATCTATTTCTAGTAGATATTATCTTGGTTGCAAATATCCTCAAATGCTTTACTCAACTCATCATCCTCTAAACTGATTTACTCTATAATTTTTCCATCCTTGAATATTTTTTCATCTCATCCCATCTGACTACCAATGGTATTGTTTTGACCTAGAAGTTTGACTTGTTATATCACCTCCATAATTTTAGTTGATCCTTGACATAATGAATATGCTTGTGGAATATAAAAATTGTTGTCACATATGTCAAATATTCCTCTCCCCACCACAATGGGAATATCTTTAAAAATTTATTCTTGTGTAACCAAAGTTTTCAAATTTTATTTATGGTGTTTCCCTATATTAACCCCCCAACAAAATGGAAAAGTGATCCAAGACCAAATTCTCCAAAATCTAAAATTCTAGATTCCATTTCACAAATAACTTATCTAAATCTAGAAAATATCTAACTTCACCTTCTACTATATGGATCCATATTTTTATTACTCCAAGTATAGTTGGTTCTAGGATCTTTCAAATCCACCAAGTGTAATAGATGGACATGGGAAATCATAATGCAATTTTTTGAGTCCAAAATTGGAGTTCTCCTTTTTAAATCTAGATGATATTTTAGCATTAAAATACCTAGCAAGAATATAGTCTAACTCGTCCCTTGAGAATCTCATATTATACATATATTTCCATTATAAAATATTATAATCTAGGTTTTGAGTCCCATCAAAATTTATAATTAAAACATGCTCAAGTGTCACATTGTTAGTAAAGTGGAATGTGAGGATACACCTCCAGGCTATATGTTCTATTATTGTCCATTCATGAGGAATACAAAAAGTTGTTAGAAAACAATATTCTATTGAAATAAGGAAATAATTAAGCAACACATCACAAGACTTGTAGAGAAGCCCGATTAAATGATTGGTTTATTCCATGGATCAACTTTGTATAAATAGCAAAGTTGATCATTGAGAGTCGTTGGATTACAACAACTCATCAAATGTGATCTAGACTATACTGAGAGTTCACATGACTCATGGATAAGTGGAAACTCAAGTATGTCTTATCATAGTAGAACTTAAGAGAATAATTACTTATTATAACACCTCCCCTTAAGTGATACTAGGGGTGTATGATACAAATGAGTCCTAGCAATAGGGCTTGATGAGATACTCATGTACAATAATCTTATTTGATGATATGGTAAAACCACATGGGAAAAAACCATGTCTCAAAAAATTAAGAGGCATGTCTTCATTTTTTGAAGATTGTACTCATTTTAAAAAAAGGATGAGTCTCGACTATAGAGCCTAATGAGGTACTCATTTACAATATATAGATGGTGATAAAACCCCCTGGGAAAAACCATCTATTAGAAAAATAAAGATAGAGGAATGTATTCAGATGATGAAGATTGTCCTTATTAAAAAGATAGAGTCCCAACAAATTGGCCTGATGAGGTAATCGTGAAAATTTTATAATTTAGGAGAGATGATAAAAAACCACATGGGAAAAAACCATCCTCCAAAGAATACAACAATTTTAAGAAATGAGAGGTGAAAGACCATCTGTTGTTTTAATGCAGCTACTTAACCCCAAGTTTCTCTGGCAAATGAATGTAACAGGAAGAAGGAAATGACTTTGTGAAGATATCTATAAATTAATTTTTAGTGGGAATATAGTCCAAGTATATTTTCCCTCTTTGAATATGCTGCTAAATTAAGTGCATGTGAATCTCAATGTGCTTGGTGCATTGATGCTCAACTCAATTGTGTGCAATATGAATTGTGATATGATTATTACACCAAATATTAATAGGTTTTTCATGGGAAAAACCAGATTATCTTAGGATATGATGAATCCAAAGGACTTCCTGACATACCAAAACTATTTCCCTATAATCAGCATCTATAAATGATAAGGTCACTGCTTGTTGTTTCTTGCATAACCAAGAAATTGGTGAAGAACCAAGATAAAATACATATCCAGAAGTTGAACATCTATCCTCTACTGAACCTACCCAATTAGAATCTATGTAACCAATTATATCCATATATTTTCCCTCATATAGAGGAGTTCCTTGAAAGTAGCAGAGGATTCGTTTTACTGCTTCCAAATGACTAAAATGCGGTTGATGTGAGAATATGGATATCAATCCAACTATATATGAGATATTTGTGTGAATATGAGAAAGGTATAATAGAGTTCCTACAATCTAATGGTATAGAGTTGCATCACATAGAGGAGATGTGCAGGAAGTACTTAGAGTGACTCCATATTGAAAAGGTGTAGAATAAGGTTTGTAGTATGTCATATTAAACCTTTGAAGAAGGTCTAAAGTGTATTTTTGTTTACACAATGAGATTCCTATATTTTTTTGATTTATTTGAATCCCAAGGAAGTAATGATATAAACCTAGATAAACCATTTCAATTTTTTTAGAGAGGAAGTGCTAGATAGTTTGAATGTAAGTGAAGTCACTACAAGTGAGTAGTAGATCATCAACATATAGAACAAGTATGGTGATTTTTTCTTCATCTCTCCAAATGTATACTGTGGCATCAGAATCATAATAAAAAAAACCTGAGGAAAAAAGGAAGAAGTCCATTTTTTCATACTAATATCTAGGAGCTTGTTTGAGGCCATAGATAGACTTCCTTAGCCTACAAACAAGGGAGGAGTCTTGAGTGAAACCAGCTAGTTGTTCCATGAATATCTCTTCCTTTAAATTCCATTGTAAGAAAGTTCTTTTTACATCCATTTGAAAGACATGCCATTTTTGGGAAGCAGTTAGAGCAATAATTAGTCTAACAGAATCCATTTTGGCAACTGGTTCAAATGTTTTAGAATAATCAATCCCTTCAATTTGAGAGAAACTTTTGGCGACCAGGCAAGCTTTATGTTTTTAAATTTCTCTGTTAGGTCCATATTTCATTTTGTAAATCCATTTACAATGAACTAATTTCCTTCCTTTAGGTAGAGGAACTAAATATAAAGTTTTATTTTTTATTAAGGAAGAGAATTCATTCTGCATGGCATCATCCCACTCTTTAATACTAGTTGATTATTTTAAGAATTGAGGATCTGTGGAAATGGACTGATAGACAAGACCAGAGACTATAGAGTTGCCTAATATGGATGATGTAATATTTTAGATGTATGGAGTAGATTCTTTAACAATGGTACAGGCCCATTTTGGTATAGTGGAAGAAGTAGGAGTGGCAAGACTTTGACTTGGAGTTATAGGTTCTCATCTTGATAATTAATCTCTAAAGTTGGTTCTTCATTATATTGAGGCTCTAACATTGGAGAAGTTTCAAGAGAATCAATGGTGGAAGAGGATGGTTGAGGATATTTATGAGGGAATGTTTCATAAAATTGGATATTCCTCTGAAAAAAGACCTCGTGAGAAGTGGGATCAAGGATCTTGTATGCTTTAATTTCCTCACAATAACCAATAAATATGAGTTTTTTGCTTTTCTTATCTAGAGCATTCCTTTTCTTATCTGGGATATGTGCCCAATCATTACACCCAAAATATTGAAGAAAGAGACATCATCTTTTGAGCCCGTCCATGATTCCTCGAGATTCAAATGACCAAGATCTTTATGAGATGTGTGCTTTTGAATATAGTTTGCATAGTTAATTACTTCTATTCAAAATAATTTTAGAAGATCTCTTGAGTAGAGCATACAATTTACCATTTCCTTTAAAGTTGTGTTTTTCCTCTCTGTAATGCCATTTTGCTATGAATTATGGGAGAAAAAATGTTGATGAATTATACCATGAACTGATATAAAATTGGAGAACTTATTACTGAAGTATTCCCCCCATTATCTGTATGAATTTTCTTGATATTGCAAGAGGTATGATTTTTAACTAAATCTTTGAATATTTTGTTGTGGGATAGAACATCACTTTTGTATTTTAGGAAGTAGACCCAAGATCTTCTATAAAAATAATCAATGAAGGTTAAAGCACGTTTTTCTCCTTTGAAAGAAGGTTCTGGGAAGACCATCAAGTCACAATGGATTAAATTTAGAGGGGATGAGGTCTTTAGAGAACTACTTGGGTGGAAATGATCTTGATATGTCTTTCCAAGAGAAAAACCATGACACACTCCATCAATATAAGAGATTTGTGGTAATTTTGTTACCATTTCATGGGTTTTCAATTCCTTTAGCTAGTTATAACTATCATTTCCAAACCTTTCATGCCAAAGTTTGCTTTTAAAATATCCATGAGCAACAAAATAGGAGATCCCTTTTGAAATTTTTATCCTTTGAATTGAAATAAGTGAGTATTGTGATCAATATATCCTTTTTCTATGAGATAGTGAGGATCTTGAAAGTATCTTATCTCAAATCCTACTGGGGAGAAGATAACAGTTTTGCCTTTTCCAAAATTACAAATCTGATAGATGGAGAGGATACTGGATGCAATATTTGGTACATAGAGAACATTATTGATATAACCACCATCAATGAATATGCCACATTTTACTTTGACTGGGATAAAGGATGAGTCACCAAATTTTATGCTACATGTTGAACTTGAGGACATTGAATTGAATTACTCATATGAGTAAGTCATGTGATGAGTTGCCCTTGAATCTAGAACATAGTATATTGATGAAGTTTTTATATAGATTGCCTTGAAAATTTAAGGATTTTTCTATATGCTTCTTAGTGTCTACCTTTTGATCCTTCATTGTTGCCTCTAGTTGTTGAAGTCTTTTCCAACATTTGTTCATAGAATGGCCATTCTTTTTGTAGTGAGTACAAGTTATGGGACTCTTTTCTTTTTGAATTTTTATTTAGTAGAGGTAGATGCTAGTAAGACTTTTGAGGAAGAGGAAGAGATCTCATACTTTTCAAGTTTCAATTATTCTCTAGTTAGCCTATCACAAAATTCTTCTATGGAGGGCATTTTAAAGCTTACACCAAGAGCATATTTTGCAGATAGAACGGTGGTTGCAAAAAATTTAAATACACCATTTAATTTAGAAATAATTAGATAGATGCATTCTTCTTATGTTTTATTCTTTCCACTTCCTTTGTATTGAGTGAGGACCTATTTAAATTTGGTGAGTAAGTCAAGAACATTGTTGAAGTATCTAGGAGATAATGCTATTAATTTTGCCTCTACCTGCATTGATCTTATTTGATCTACTTTCCCAAACAAGTTATTTAGTTTCTCCCAAATTTCATATGGAGTTTTATAATTTGTAATGTGAAACCATAAGCTTTCATTTACATTAGTGCTTATAATACCCATTGTTTAATACATCCTGCATTTATGAATTTTTTTTTTCACATTCTTTCTCAAATTCATGTTGCTTCTCTTCTAGCAAGTGAGTGAGCCCTTTTCGAGAAATGAGATTTAATATTTTTAGGTTCTATGTATTATGAGGGGTGAGAGGATCAATTGTATTCATTTTTTCTAAAGATATAGAAGTGAACCAATAATACCCCCATTTAAATTCAAAGTTATTTAGATAATGTAAAGTTTTTTTATTTATAAGCTGATTTTAATATCACAATCTGCAATTTACCCACCCTAACGAGAGGGAAACTATAATTAATTGAGGTGTGATATTAATTTAGCTTTATGATAAATAATTCTAGGCCTTTATATCTATTCTTCTCATATACTCACCCTTACGTGATGGAAACTATAAATAATGAGTTGAATATATACGAGGCACATAGGCTTTGGTAAAAAAAAATTAAAGTGCTAGGCATTTATACAAATTTATCAAAAAAAAACTGCCCTTATGTGAGGGAAACTATAAATTCTTAAGATGAAAATGGTACGAGGAACATAGGAAAAAATATTTTTTAATTGTTTTTATTATGTTTGAGGGCTTTCTTTAAGTTAGAGAGTACCTTCTTAAGCATATGTTGATTTAAATGCGAAATAAGGTGAACAAAGGAAAATAAAGAAACATACAAGAAGTGGCAAATAGAATTGCCACTAAAATAAGATCTAGTAGAGATATTAAAGAAGATATAAAGAAAATTCACTTCAAAAGATAAAATGAAATGGTGCAAAATTTAGCACCCCCCTTCCAAAATAGACATTTATATTTATAAGGGTTATAATGGAATTTTTCCTTTTTTTTAATATAGCATTTTGAAAATAAAAAAATAGTCAGAATACCAAAATATTTTTAGAATAAGTGAATATTCTCTTAATTTATACTAGGATAGACACACTTGAGTTTCCACTCCTCCATGTGTCAAGTGAAATCTCAGTGGTGTCTTCATCAGACTTGATGAGTTGTTCCACCCCTCAATGTATCAGGTGAACTCTCAGTGGTGTCTTCATCAAACTTGATGAGTTATTGTAATCCAATGGCTCTCAATGATAAACTTTGCTATTTATACAAATTTGATCACTAGAATAAATAAATCAGTTCTATTTTATTTCTTCAAATATTGTAATGCTTTGTAGTTCTACTCTTTGGAATTCTAACATGGTATCATAGCAGGATAGATTCTGCTAGCATTCTCTCTTGAAGGAGGTTTTTCAAACTAGTTCTTAATCTCTTAGTCTTTGCTTTTTTAAAGAAATAATTTTTTTTCATATTATAGTATGCTCATATATGCAATTTTTTAAAAGATATTTGACTATGGTAATACCTACTGGTTTATATAATTTTCTTTTACAATTAATGCAAATCTTTCAAAATTTATTTATTCAATACTTTGTGTATACATATTGACATTTTTTTGCCTCTATAAAAATACTCCTTCTTAATGAACATAGCTTACTTTAAAACAACTACAGCAATGTTGTATCCCGTTCTAGGTTTTTTTTAATTTAAATTATTTCTTCCCCTCTCAAATGCAGCCATCACTGTTTTTCACTCAAGAAGGAAACTAATATAAATCAAACATTTTTTTAGAGGCCCCCTATTTTTATTTGTCCTCCTACTTCGCCTTTGTTTAATTTTTTCCCTTAAATGCGAGCTCGTTCGGCTTTCAATAGCCTTCGTTGTGCATTTCATAATTTATAACTGTTCGGTATCCTTTTTCCCTCGTTTCGCATCTTCTAACGTGGAGGAAATGGAAAAACCATAGGCCCTTACTTTTGGTGGGCATTTAATTTTTTTGATCTTACAATCTCAAATCGTTTTGTCTTCATAAATTTTAATTAATGTAAGGATCGCTCTCTATGTCACCAATTAATGACTCTTGGTCTACCTACCTAGACCAACATTCATAAAAAAAAATTGAACGTGGCCTTTGGCCAACATTTTGCTATGGTGCAACTTGAGACTGCATCTCTCAATGGGCATTTCCCTCATTAATTTTTTATATTCTTTGAATACCTTGATATTTTAGGAAGCGTTCTACTTGAAGTTCATCATATATGTTTATCCTTCAGTGCTCAAGAGAATATTCTTTCCTCTTGTTATATAAACATTTTTCTAAGCTTAAAATCATAACTATTTTGTATTCCTAAGATTTTATTTGTTAAATCTTAGATTGATATTTCTTTGGGCCAATTTTATGTTGTTCCCTATAAATATCTACAAGTTTTTTTTCTTCAGGTTAGTGTGTGGTGAGATAATCTGTTCTACAAGTGAAATGTTTAGAAACACTCAGGTAACTGCATCCTCTCTTTGGCACCTTACTCTTAGCATATCCGATTCAATTTTTAAAGCTGGTTTGTGGCACAGTTACTAATGGAGACTCTCTTCTTTGGAATCAATCCTCTCAACACCTCTTAAATGCATGATATGGTAAGGTGTTATATGATTTTTTAAAATAACATTTTCTTATTGAGTGCAGATATAGGAGTATCAGTTTTCCTGGATGCCACCATTAGTGCGGTGAATGTTGACGCCATCCTTCCTTATATCTAGTGCAGATATATGAGTCTCATTTTTCCTTTACACCGCCATTAGAGTGGTGAACGTAGATGCCACCCTTCCTCACTGCTTATTCATTGAAATGTGCTTCATGGACCCTTACTCGCTGCCTTTGAAGACATTTTTTTTGTTGCATCCTCTATCTGACGTCAACCCATTTAAGTTAAGCTATAATATTATATTTATATATATATATATATATATAGTAGCAAGAAAAAAAACATTTCATTCCCTTTCCTTTCTGGTTTTTTCTTTGCCCAAAAATCAAAGGAGAATTGTAAAACTTTTAATAATTTTTTTTTTTTGTGGGGGGTTTATAGGTGCCTTTTGCACCTATACTAAGTTATAGGGGGTGTCATTGCATCACTTTTTGCCTTCTTTTGCCTTCTTTACTTTTGTTCTTAAGTTGGTAATATTAATTTTGTTTATATATCTTGCTTAATATTAAAAACGTATTGATTAAATATTCAATCCTTAATTAAAGAAATTACTAAAATATTTTTTTACTATTTCTTTATTTCATTAAGAAAATTTTTATATTAGCAACTTAAATTCTCTATTTTCCAAACAAATTTAATATTTTATAGAGATATTTTAGTGAATGAAAAATATTTCCTTTCAAAATAGTCTCTATATTAATTAACTTTTTTAGAATCAATTTGTTACATATAGTCAACTTAAATGAAATAAAAGGGTATTCAATCCAATCCTCACATAACAAAGAATAAATAAAATATATATATAATTTCATTAAGCAATTAAAATCTTTATGTGTTCAATTTATTATTGTTGACAAAGAGTATTTTTTAATTATCTCTTTAAAAGCATTATTTCTCATTCTAAACTTCCTAAGAAGAACAAATAACTAATATCACCACTCACATTATTGTAAATATTTAAATTATAGTTTCCCTCAAGTAAGGATGAGTTATTTGGTAACCAATACATGCTTGGTTGATATTCACCCATGTTCCAAGTATTATATCTAATCAAATACTTATAGTTTCCCTCTAGTAAAGGTGGGTATTTCAGAAGAAAAAATATATAGGCCTAGCATATTTTTTCTCTTAACCATAATTAATATTAAATGTACTCAAAATACTTATAGTTTCCTTCTCATTAGGGTGGGTATTTATTGAGTTATTTGGTGTTTCGTAAAATATGTCAAAAAACTCATTAAATATCAAATAACCTCAAAATTACTTATAGTTTCCCTCTCATTAGGGTGGGTATTTTTGATAAATTTGGTATTTATTGCAGGCTTCTGTTGACTAATATCCATTGCATTCTCTAAATTAAAGTTAAAGGGGGATATTTTGGTTAACTTCGAAATGAATTCAATGAATACAGTTGATCCTTTCACTCCTCACAATACATGGAAACCCAAAACTTTAAATCTCATTTCTCATAAAGGTCTCACACACCTATTATAATAAAGCAACTTGGGTTCGAAAAATAATATGGAATATTTATTCACAAATGGAAAATATATAAAATAATAGGTATTATATGCTCTAATGTGCATGAAATTTTGTGGTTTCACATTGCATATTGTAAAAATACTTATGAAAGTTAGGAGAAACTAAAGACCTTGTTTGGAAAAGTAGATCAATAAGATCAATGCAATTAGAAGCAGAATTAACAACTCTATATCCTGAGGACTTCAAAAATATTGCTGACTTCCTCACCAAATTCAAAGAGGTCCTCACTCAATATAAATGTAGTGGAAAGACTAATACTGAAGAAGAATACATTTTTCTAATCCTTTCTAAACTAAATGGTGTATTTAAAATATTTGCTACCACATTTCTATCTACCAAATATGCTCTTGGTGCAACCTTTAAAATTCCCTCTTTAGAAGAGTTTTGTGATAAACTAACTAGGGAAGAAATAAAACTTTCGAGATATAAAATATCTTCTTCTTCCTCTTCCTCAAAATCCTTAGTAGCCTCCACCTCTTCTAAATAAAAATTCAAAAAGAAGGAAAATAATCCCATAAATTGTACTCACTACAAAAATGGTCACTCTATAAACAAATGCTGGAAAATATTACAATAACTAGAGGCAGCTATGAAGCATCAAAATATAGACAATAAAAAAAAAAAGGAAATTATCTTAATGTTCAATGGAAAACATCTAATTCTTCTTCTAAGCACTGGGTCCTAGATTCTGGAGCAAATCATCACATGACTACTTTAGATGAGTTTTTTCTATCTCCTCAAGTTCAACCTGTAGCATAGAATTCGGTGAATCTTCCTTTATCCTTGTAAAATAAAAGGGTGATATAACCATTGATGATGGATCTATCAATAATGTTCTCTATATTCTAAATATTTCCATAAATATCCTCTCCGTCTATCATATTTATACTTTTGAAAAGGGGAAAATTGTTCTCTTCTCTCTAACAGGAGTTGAGATAAGAGAATTTCAAAATCCCAATTCTCAGAGCCAAAGGATGTATTGATCACAACACTCACCTATTTCACTTGAAAGGATTCAAAAATCCATAAGGGGCCTCCTATTTTGTGGCTTATGGATATCTTGAAAGCAAAATTTGGCATGAAAAGTTTGGTCATCTCAATTACAACTACCTAAAGGAATTGAGCACCCATAAAATGGTAACAGGTTTACCTCAAGTCTCTTCTATTGATGGATTTTATCCTAGATGTTCTCTTATAAAGCAACATCAAGATCCTTTCCATCCGAGTAGTTCTCTAAAAGCTTCACCCACTCTAGAATTAATCCATAGTGACTTGATATCTTTTCTAGAACCTTATTTCAAAGGAGAAAAATATGCTCTAACCTTTATTTATGAATTTTCTATAAGAACTTGTGTTTAATTCCTAAAATATAAAAGTGATGTTCTATCCCACTTCAAAGTCTTCAAAGCCTTAGTTGAAAATCAGGCCTCTTGCAATATCAAACAAATTTGCACAAACAATGGGGGAATACTATAGTAATGAGTTATCCATATTTATATCAAATCATGGCATCATTAATCAGCATTATATCTTCCATAATCCTCAGCAAAATGGCATTTTAGAAAGAAAAAATAGAACATTAAAAAAAATGGCAAATTGTATGCTCCATTCAAGAGATCTTCCAAAACTTTTTTGGGCAGAATATATTAACTATGCCAATTATATTTAAAACTGTACACCTCATAAAGCTCTTGATCATTTAACTCTGGAAGAAGCATGGATTGTTTTAAAACCAAATGTTTCCTTCTTCAATATTTTTGGATGTACTACTTGGGCACACATCCCAAAGAATAAAAGGAATCTTGTAGATAAGAAAAGTATAAATCTCATCTTTGTTGGTTATTGTGAGTAAATGAAAGCATACAAGCTCCTTGATACCTCAAATCATGAGATATTTTTTGTAGGAATGTCCAATTTGATGAAACATTCCCTCAGAAATATCCTCAACTCTCCTCTTTCTCCATTGAGCCTTCTCCTATAATGGAACCTCAATATTATGAATAACCAACTATAGATGTTAACTTAGAGATTGATAATCAAGATGAGGAACCTGTAACTCCAACTCAATGTATTTACACTCCTTCTACTCCTTCCAGTATGCCAAAATAGACCCACACCATTATTAAAGAAGCTACTCCTTACATCCAAAATATTCCATCATCCGGATAAACCAAATCCATAGGCACTGGTGTTGTTTGTCAGTCTATTTCCTCTGACCCATAGTCCTTCAAATAAGCAACTGATATTAAATAATGGGATGATGCCATGAAAAATTAATTCTCTTCCTTAATCAAAAATAAAACTTGGGATTTAGTTCCCTTGCCTAAAGAAAGGAAATTAGTTTGTTGTAAATGGATTTATAGAACAAAGTATGGTCCTAATGGAGAAATTGACAAACACAAAGCTCACCTAGTAGCCAAAGGTTTATCTAAAATTAAAGGAATTGATTATGCCAAAACCTTTGCTCCAGTTGCTAAAATGGATTCTGTAAGACTCGTTCTTGCTCTAGTTGCTTCCCAAAAGTGGCCTGTCTTTCAAATGGATGTAAAAACTGCTTTCTTACATGGGGATTTGAAGGAAGAGATATACATGGAACAACCAGTGGGTTTCTCTCAAGACTCTTCTCTTGTTTTTAGGCTAAACAAGTCTCTCTATGGCCTCAAACAAGATCCTTGAGATTGTTATGAAAATATGGACTCCTTCCTTATTTATACAGGTTTTTATCATTATGAGTCTGATAACACAGTCTACATTTAGAGAGATGAAGGAAAAATCACCATTCTTGTTTTATATGTTGATGATATTCTAATCATTGGTAGTACCTTCAATCACATTCAGACTATAAAGGACTCCCTCTCTAAAAAAATTGGCATGGTTGATCTAGGTTTATCTCATTACTTCCTTGGGATCCAAATAAATCAAATAAATGCAGGTATTTCATTGTGTCAAAAAAATACACTCTAGATCTTCTTCAGAAGTTTAGAATTTCAGGTTGCAAACCTTCTCCTACATCTTTTCAATCTGGCATAAATCTAAGTACTTTCTGCTCATCCCCTCTATGTGATGCAACTCTATACCATCAAATTTTAGGGAGTCTATTAAACCTTACTCATACTCGTCCAGATATCTCATATGTTTTTGGTCTCATATCTAGATTCTCCCATCAACCTCACTTCAGTCATTAGAAAGAAGCAAAAATAATCGTCTCCTACTTTCAAGGAACTACTCAATTTGGGATCTTATATAAGGGAAAATCCATGGATATCATTGGCTACACAGATTCATATTGGAAAAGTTTAGTAGAAGATAGATGTTCAACTTCTAGCTATGTCTTTTGTCTTGGTTCTTTGACAATAGCCTAGTTATGCAAAAAACAACAAGAAGTAGCCTTATCATCTACATAGGTAGAATATAGGACAGTAGTTTTAGAAAGTTAGGAAGCTCTTTGGCTTCATAAAATTATAAGGGAATATGGTTTTTCCCATGACAAACCTATAACTCTTTTGTGTGACAATCAGAGCACAATTCACATTGCATGAAATCAAGTTGATCATCAACACACCAAGCACATTGATATACATATGCACTTCATTCAATAGCACATTCAGAACGGGGACATATACTTGGACTATATTCCAATTGAGGAGCAAATTATAGATATCTTAACCAAGTCATTTCCTTCTCCATGTTACATAAAGTTGCGATAGAAACTTGGAGTAATATAGCTGCATTGACACAGAGGTATTCCACATCTCCTTTTACTGTTGTATTCTTTGGAGGATGGTTTTTTCCCTTGTGGTTTTTTTTATCATCTCTCCAATAGTATATATTGTTCATGAGGACCTAATCAGACCAAGTTTTTGGGACTCATCATTTTTTGTGTTGAGACGACAATCTTCACCATCTGAATACATGCCTCTATCTTGGATATTTTTCTTGTAACATATGGTTTTTCTCCTAGGGATTTTTTCACCATCTATATATTGTAAATGAGTACCTCATCAGGCCATGTCGGGACTCATCCTTTTATTGTTTTAAGAGGACAATATTCTCCATATGAAGACAAACCTCTTCCTTATTTATTTTTTGATTGATGACTTTTCCCATTGGGTTTTTACCATCTCTTCATAAAAGAAATCATTGTACATGATTAACTCCTCAGGCCTTGTTGTCGGGACTCATTTGTACAAACCACCCCTACTATCACTTAAGGGGGGTGTTATAATAAGTGAATATTCTCTTAAGTTCTACTAGGATAGACACACTTGATTTTCCACTCCTCCATGTGTCAGGTGAACTCTCAGTAGTGTCTTCATCAGAATTTACGAGTTATTGTAATCCAATGACTCTCAATGATTAACTTTGCTATTTATACAAATTTGATACCTAGAATAAATAAATCAGTTCTATTTTTTTCTTCAAATATTGTAATGCTTTGTAGTTCTACTCTTTCAAATAGTGAACATCTAAAAGCTTTGTATATTCAACGCTGAGCCATTCTTCATAAAATTCAATCTTTATAGATAATTATTTTATAATCAAAATACCTTTGGGAGTAAGGCCTGGTGACAAGAGTAAATAGCACTATTGCAAATTGGAGACAGAGTTCAGTGATGACATGAACATCCTTAGGAGCAACCTATCGGGTAGATTTGATTTCATGGTCATACCACTAAAAAACCCTACATACAGGTCTAGTGCTATAAAAGGTGATCAAAATGGGTCAACTGTTCCTCCATTTACTGGATCTAATTTGGTCTTGAGTGTAGCACAGTGGTCGAGCCATGTGGTTGAGAAGATAAGATCTTGTATTGAATTAAATTTTGATGATGAGGTGATCCGAAAGAATTTTGAAACTACTCGATCACAAGAAATAGCATGGGCTACTCACCTCTCATTGTAGGTCTATCTTTTACCAAAACCTAGGGGAATTTCATGTGCTAACTATGTTCATTACATTAATCAAAATTTTCAAAGTTTACACAACATGTAGTTGTGGATAAGAATACCTCTAGCTATTCCTAAAAGCGAAGACTGTGAAAACACCCCATATAAAGATGATACATATTTGAAATAGGAAACACAATGTAGGAAGCAAAGCAGTGATGCTTGGGAATGTTGGAATACATTTCATTTTTTGTCGAAGCACCATAGCCAATTATCAGTAGCCCTTGATGTTTTGAGTTCTTTGCCTTCTTCAAATTCAGTTGAACGTTGGTTTGAAGAGCCTATAAGGGCAGCCATTATCCATACCAATTCCTTCCTAACCAATGCATGTGGGTATCCTTACCTGTTAAAGCACCATAAAGAGCTAGTTACATATTTTTTTAAACAATTTTGTATAGATAGTAATATTTGGAGAATGCATGAATCATGTTGTTGCACATAGTTCTTAATATTAACTAAGAAATAAATAATTATGTTTTGGGTGAATATGGTGAGATAAGAACACATGCTTTGAAGCCATATTTAGACCATATTAGATATATTTATCAATGAATTGAGCCTTTGTCTGAATAGGAATGGTTTGAGCTTGGCTACAGGGAATTTTTACAAGCTCCATTGTAGCCTCTAATGGATAATATAGAGGCTCAAACTTATGAAACATTTGATAAAGATACTATGAAGTATGATCAGTATCAAAAATTGTTTCACACTGCTCTACTTGATCGAGTGTCAAATGATAAAGCATTGATGACTATTACTGTACTTATGGTTGTAGGTACGGGGCTAGGACTTCTAGTTAGGGATTCACTGTAGGCTACTGAAGAAACAAGAAGAAAATTTAGATTCTATGTTGTGGAGAAGAATCCTAATGAAGTTGTAACACTTAATATCTTGATAAATTTGGAAGGTTTGGAAGGTATTGTAATAGTCGTCTCAAGTGACATGCGCTAACGGGTTTCACCAAAAAATTTTGATATTCTGGTAAGCGAGTTTCTTTGTTCGTTTGGAGATAATGAACTATCCCCTAAGTGCTTAGATGGGGCACAACGATTTTTAAAATAAGATGGCATTTACATTCCATCATCGTATACAAGTTTTATTCAACCAATTACAACATCAAAACTTCATAATGATGTAAATTCACATAAGTACATTGCACATTTTGAAACAACATATGTAATAAAATTGCATAGCATTTCAAAACTAGCTCCAATCCAACCTATTTTCACATTTACACATCATAACTTCTCTCTAGAAATGGAAAATTGTTGGTATAAGAAGTTTTTTAGTTACCTTCAGACACTAGGTCGATATTAATCTATGGATTTGTTGTATACTTTGATGCTACACTTTACAAAAACATCCATATTGGTATTGAACCTTCTATGACAACACCAAACATGTTTAGCTAGTTTGCAATTTTCTTTCCACTTTGTAAGCCTGTTTATATACCAGCTGGGTCAATTTTAGAGGTTCATTTCTGGCATTGTATATGTGCCATGAAGGTCTAGTATGAATGGTCCATCACACCTCTATCAGGATCATCTATCCATAATTATGTAGGTCAATCGTATTGGGTTGGTTTGTAGTTAGAATTTTATAGGACTACGTGATTGGAATGTGGTGCTGGAAAATGCTTAGATTCTATAAGTTGTACTGAACCCATGTTCACAAGCCTATATTGTATTTTACATGGCCCCTAATGTGTGCTACAAATAAATTCAGTAGTGGATATGTTAGTGAAAGCACGAGATTCCGAGCGAAGGAAACACTAATTGTGATGCATTCAAAATCAAATACGCTTAAGTCCTAAAAATGTAGAATGCATGAAATGAAAGAGACGCATTGAAATGAGATACAAGCAAATGGAGAAAACACAGCCCTTTCATTAAACTCTCTTGATCTCTATTACAAAGACGCCTCCTCCCTTTTCAGGGGCTAGGAGCGTTAAAAGAATTTGATTACAATCAAGACTTAAGGTTCCTCTTTCCGCGTGCCCACACTTGAGATGGGCGGGCCAAGATGATGCCGCCGCTGATGTTGATGAGTCCTTGACCTCTGCTGCTCCTCCTGCGAACAAAGAAACAACGAAGATGTCAGTAGCACCTGCTGCAAATAAAAAGTGTTTGTTCTCTAAAATCGCCAAAAGATGCATGTAAACATTCATCTGAAACAGTGAGTAAAGTGAGTCCAAATAGCCTAAAAACCTGACAGAAGACAGAAAATATTACGAGAAGGCCATTGCCACTGAAACAATCGGCCAATATGCCTTCAACTGGAATTCGTCCACAGGCGGGACGAATTCGATTGCAATTCGTCCCTGGGTGGGACGAATTCTTCGTGTTGGAAAAGCCGACCTGATCTTGCTCCAATGTCGAATCCCGAGACCTCCAAAACACCTACAAATAGAGGGGTTATGTAATTGGGGCCATTTTGGGACGACCCAGATGGTCGGATTCTCCCAATTTGGCCTCTATCCTCGAGAATTTGATATCTCCGCCTGCAAGTTAGTATAACAACAAAGCGACAAAAAGCATAACAAAACCTGATCAAAATGTCATGAAATTGAAGCTATGAATTCACCAAATAGAATAACACAAAATGCAACATGGATAAGTAATCTAGAATGCTTTTAGAATAAAACTTAGAAAGTGCGGGGGTGCCCAAGTGGGCCTCCCACCGTTGGCACTTGATTCCGGCGCCAATCCACTAGGGATGGGCCCAAAACCTCTTAGGATTGGGATGTCTGCGAATTGGTGGTGTAAGGTGGTCAAATGTTGGATTTGGGTTGGATGCACGCTTCCAAAAGCCACCCAATAACCTCCCTTGCAAAAGAGATTAGTGGATGTGAGAAGGTGAACCAAAAGGATGCAAGTGGGTATTCAATCGGACAACACTTCGTTGCTTGAAATCGCCTCCAATCTGTCCTTTGGGTGAGAAAAGTCTCACCTTTTATAGACCCATGGGGTCTCTTTTGAGAGGGAAGCATAAGCGCCATGTGTTGGTCATAGGTGCCATGTGGCAGTCAAGTCTTCCCATGAGGGAGGGGAGTCCTCCATGACTTGGGCTTTCATAACTGCCCTTGTGACAGTCCTCTAACGGCCTATCTGTCCACCCACACACGCGTGCGAGGCAGGAGTCATCAACTGACTGTCCTGGGCTGCCACTTGGCGCCATTCTTCTTTTTGCCCGTTAAACTTGGAATTCATCCTTGGGTGAGACGATTTCAGAATTCGTCCCTGGGTGAGACGAATCCCAGTTAGTATTCGTCCCTGGGTGAGACGAATATCGAGCAAAGTGTCTAAATGTACCAAATTGCCTCTTGACCTTACAAAATTGCTATGAAAGTGGTTAGGACCATTGTTTGACCTCTAAGGGCTGCCCTAGGGGCTGTGTTTGTCAAAGCGATCAGTGTTTGTAGTCACATAATCGGATTGGTGTTGTTTTGGTGTCTACGGATGCCCCTTTTTGGGATGCGCTGTGCATAGCGCAGCGCCGAGCAAAAATAGATAACCAAAGCACTAATGATTAGGGTTTCTTGGTAACCTAACCAACTTTTGATGCCCCAAGCATGGAAAGGGCATGCATTCTTGAATCCTTGCTTCGACGAGCTAGGGAGTTTGATTTCAAGTGTTAACCTATTTTGGTGAGGTGTGACTTGAGCTTGGACATTGATCGGTCATGATTAGGCAAAGGCGCAACCTTTTATCCTCGGGGGGAACCTTGTGTTCATGATTCATGAAATGCCAAGTGTTTGATTGATTTGATTGTTGCTTGTTTACTTGCCCCAAGCGGGAGCGTAATTGTCTTTGTCAATGAATCTTTGAATGCATGTCGTTTTCCTTAATTGGGTGTGTGATTGTTGATTGGTGACTAAGTGTGACTACCCCCTCAAGCGACGAATCGATGAGGGAATGACCTTCATGAGAAAGAGCGGTGACAGAGTCGCTTGCAACCCAAGATGACTTGTGCAAGGGTGCCTTTAGATGTTTTACCGTTTAAGAATGTGCAATTTTTCCAACATTTGGACCTGTTTTTGGTGGGTGTTAACCCTTTTGGTGATGCCATAATGGGGTGAAATCATCAAAAACCCATCTTCCCGTGGAGCGGTCCGGCTATGGTAGCCTTCTTGGGGAAGTAAGAGAGTGACAATTTGAACCCCGACATCGAATTTCTTTGCCTAGAGGTTAAGTGCAAGAGCACTTGTGTCCGGCAATGCTTATTGCTGTGTTTTTGTGTTGCGTTTATTTGTTGTTTTTGTTGTTTTTTCTGACACCATTTGGGGATCAAATTATCGGAAATTCGTCTTCCCGTGGAGCGGTCCGGCTATGGTAGCCTTCTTAGGGAGTAGGATAGTGATAATTTGTGACTCCAATGTCTATTTTGTATGCGCTTGATGTCAGGTGCAGTAGCACTCCTATCGGGCAAATTTATTGTCTATTTTTAGTGCATTTTTGATCATTTTTTGATGTTTTTGAAGTTCTGGCCTGAATTCGTCCCTGGGTGGGACGAATTCCAGCTGTAGAATTCGTCCCTGGGTGGGACGAGCGCTAACCAGAGCGCTCGTCCCAGTCAAGGATGAATTCCAGCTCATAGGTCTATTTAAGGGCCAAAACTTGAATTTGGGCTCATTTGTGTCATTTTTTTTCTTGCGATTTTGGAGCTCTGGGAGGAGGAGGTAATTCTGCGAAGCGAAGCGCTGCTGGAATTCTCTCTGCCATCATGAGTGCACAAACTGGTTCGAGCGACGGAGCCGAGGCGAAACTTTGTAAGTGTCTTCTAGAGTTTATTTTTGTTTAAATTTGCACTTGTTTTATTTAATTGTTTTTGTGATGTTGTTTTTCAAAATGTGTTTTAAAACTTAAATCCTGAAACTGGATTGAAGACAACTACTTGAATTTTCTTTTTATGCTGTACAGTTCTTTTCCATGATTTTTAATTTTTTTTTGTTGATTGTTTTCTTTTGCAGGTTAGGAGCCGGTACCGTGTACCTGCTTGCTTTACTTGAGGCGCGGGGTGCATTGGTCGATGATGATTGGGAATGGCTTGATGCCCTTGGGCTCAAGCGGGTGTCTCGGCCGGAGCCTATGGTCCCGGATCAGGCCTATCTGATGGCCCTGATCAAACTTTGGGATCCGTGGACCAACACGTTCCATCTCCCGACAGGGGAGATGACTGTGACTTTGGAGGATGTCTATCGGTTGCTTCGGATTTCGATAGATGGACTGCCCATTAGGACATCGCCGCGTGATCAGCGGATTGCTGTACTTACGAGATGCTTTGGGCATGGGGGGCGGCTGGGTGTAACGAACCCAGTGGAGACAGCCGAGGTGGATGCCAGGTGGCGGGATTTTGGTTGGTTGGTGGCGGGGAGAGGGGGTGTTAGGAGTGAGGCACGCATTCTTGATGGGCCTCATTTCTAACATGCTTCTACCTGATTCGTCAGGCGCGAGGTTCCCGTGGAACCTGCTAGATTTGGTGTGGCAGTTGGTAGAGTGCCCGATAGGGGCACCGCTGATTTTGAGATGGGGACAGACACTGTTGGCATAGCTCTACGGGGAGCTGTATGGGGTCCACTGTCGGTAGCGGAAGGGGTAGCTGAGTTATCTGCTGAGTGCTTGGGGTTGGCAGCATATAGCGGTTGAGAGGCCAACCCGGGTTACCATGGATGACTCGGGAAGCGATGGATGATGTGGAGATAGGCTATGCGGTTTTGTGGCGGCGGTCTACGAGCAGGGGCAGAGTCGGCGATGGGCGGGTGTTGTAGAGCATTATGCTGATGCCTTCTCTCGGCTCACTCCGGGGGAGGTGGTTTGGCGCCCTTATCGGGACTGTCCAGTCTGGTCGGAGGCTGGAGAGTGGCTCCGACGGGTACGCAGGGAGCGGTGGTTGATTGGGCGGCACGGGACCGAGCATGAGTTTTTCTCATATAGCCGGGTTACACGACAGTTTGGGGTGCGCCAGGGGTTTCCTGGTGAGCCTGTGGTCTATCGGCGTCGGGGTGATGAGAGGGCTCTAGATCCACCGGTCACCGCGCCATTGGGCGAGGAGTCAGATGCGGTGATTGACGTTCCGGACGTAGATGACGTCGGGACTACCACTGAGTATGACTCGTGGTGGGTGCTACGGCGATGGAGAGGGGAGGGGCCACTAGGAGGCACGAAGGCGGCGGTGGAGGGTGGTGAGGTAGCGAGGGGATGATTGGGGAGGTCCGTTGGATGATGCGGACATGGTGGATGTGGGGAATGAGGATGTTGATTTTGGTGCTCCGGATCAGCCGGACATGCAGGATGTGGAGGAGCAGTGGGAGCCAGAGCAGGCTGCTGTTCCAGAGGGTCCTGTTCATCAGGCAGATACAGAGGAGATGGAGTCTGAGGTATGCGCTGAGATTGCATGACTGACAGAGCTACTGCGGATACGGGATGCGGAGCTGGGGGACGTGCTTGCGGGAGAGGGATCTCCTGCGGGCCCAGCTAGCGAGAGCGGGATAGGGTTTTGGCACAGCGCGATGATGCAGTGTCTTACTATCATCGACGAGAGGCAGAGTGGTGTCGGCACCGGATAGACTTGGAGAGGGAGGTCATCCGCCTTGGTGGGTGGCTACCTGAGCCCTCGGTCAGTGGATCTTCACGACGGACGAGGGATAGTGCGACTGAGCAGTCAGCATCATCTCGTCGTCGACGATTAGATGAGGGAGGCGGTAGCAGGCATGATGCGGGGGCTGGCAGTAGCCACCCTGCAGGGTCCCATAGGACCCACACCATGGGGGGTAGTTCCCGTCGCACCGATCCTGCGTGATCATGGTGGTCGACGCTTTAGGTTGGGTTTTTGGATATGATTGCTGGGTCTGAGGACCAGTTTTGTAGCCTGCTGGCATTTTTTTTTTGACGATATATATATATATACCGGTTTTATTTTGTTTATTTACATGTGATGATCTGATGTTTATTCATGATGGCTAATGACTATGCATGTTTATTTATTTTGATGAATGCTTATGCAAATGATGAATGCAAATGTTTTTGATTTTTATGTGATATGCGAAATGAAATGGATGAATGAAATTTGTGATGTTTGGCTATGGCACCAAGACTGTTAGGATTCTGTTTATTTTGTTTTTGGACGATTGCTATGGTAAATGACTTGGTATGTATATATGTGGTTTTCTCTTTTTGTATTTTCGGATGGTATTGCAAAGATGAAAAGTAGCTCAGTTGGTTTAGAGATGTAGCTAAGGTTTTCCGAGACTCAGACATTTTAACTCACTAGCCACGACTGTACTTTGTCTTACAAGACTTTTGAACAAGGTATTAATCAGACTTGTTTTTGACCAAGCTATTTCACATCCCTGTGTGTGCAATTGAGTTCATTATTGTGGTATTTATCGGGATACCGCCAGTGCCAGATGGGCTTTCAACCGAACCTGTACTGAGGATCACCTAATTAGCTCCACTAACTCCTTTGTTGTATTTAGTTAGATTAATCTGCGGTGTTATCCAAGATGCCATAAGCTAGCTCATCCACATGCAAACATTGATCTGTACGCAAGTTAATGTGACAGATATATCGTCATGCGAGAGGTTTACCGCCAGTTACTGATAGGCTATCAACCAAATCGATGCTGAGGCTTGCCTTATGACCTTTTAGAATGCTGAGAGTTCCGGGGATTCAAGTTCAACTCCCTTATTTTCTTCAATTGTATTGGGATACTTGCTCGTTTGTAGTGATAAGATCACTTTTTATTTTGATTTGTTTTTCTTTTGAGCAAGGGATTGGGGAGATGGAGTGATGAAAATCACTATCGTTTGTGTCGTTTGATGTGTGCACTGTATGATGTCAAATATTTGATTTTTGACGTTTTGCAAATTTTTGATGTTTTGCAACTATTGAGAACTAGGGATTCTTAGGGAATTGGGTAGGGAGGATGCTTGTCCTTTTGCCAACTCTCAGCATTCTTGGGGTCATTCGCACAGGGGGATGAGCAAGATAACCGTTTCACTTTTGGTGACCTGGATTACTGTGCAGGTTTCATCTTTCGTTCACACAACTTAGGAATTGTTTTATGTGTTTTAATTTGTGTTGGGATGTTACGTAACAAGGTGTATTTCAAGTGTAACTCTACCTTCGTAAAATCTGTTTGACTTGATACATTACATGGCTAAAGAGCAAAATGATGATTGAATCACGAAAAACTCTTGATACATTAGAAGACCACTGATTCTAGTGCGGTAAAAGCAATGCATGGTGTTTTTGTTGTTTTTGTAAAATGGAACAGTGTGGAATAAGATGGTCTATCAGAGCAATTACAGCCTATGGTGCCTTTGACCTATACAACCACAAATATGCAGCGTATGGATGCAATGCTTAATGCAGCTACATGTTTTTGTATTTTTGATGGATTTATTTTTGTGAATATGAATATGAGGTGCGAGAAGAGCTCTCGATTGATGAATTTGAGTATGCCTAGATATGAGATGCAAATTTTTGTTGTTTTTGATTATTTTTTATTTTTGACCAAGTGATTGTGGACATCCTTGGAGCATTTTGGTGACCAAGTGATTGCGATAATCCTTGGGGCTTTTTGGGTGACCAAGTGATTGCGATAATCCTTGGAGCTTTTGTGGGTGACCAAGTGATTGCGATAATCCTTGGAGCTTTTGGGGTGACCAAGTGATTGCGATAATCCTTGGAGCTTTTGGGGTTGACCAAGTGATTGCGATAATCCTTGGAGCTTTTTGGGTGACCAAGTGATTGCGATAATCCTTGGAGCTTTTTGGGGTGACCAAGTGATTGCGATAATCCTTGGAGCTTTTGGGGTGACCAAGTGATTGCGATAATCCTTGGAGCTTTTTGGGTTGACCAAGTGATTGCGATAATCCTTGGAGCTTTTTTGGTTTGACCAAGTGATTGCGATAATCCTTGGAGCTTTTTTGGTTTGACCAAGTGATTGCGATAATCCTTGGAGCTTTTTGGGTTTTGACCAAGTGATTGCGATAATCCTTGGAGCTTTTTGGGATATGGCTCTCTCAGATATAAAATGGTCGCAAATGACTGATATTCAAGGGTTCTGTTTCCTTGATGCCGTCAAGAGAAGCTAGCCGGTACGTCTCGGGTCCTATTTTGCTATCAATGACATATGGACCTAACCAATTTGCCGCGAACTTGTCCCTTAGGTGGGACGGCAAATTAGAGTTCTGTTGGTTTTCCTTCAAAACCAAATCACCAACCCGAAAGTCCCTTAGGTGAACTTTCATGTTGTAAGCTTTCTTAAGCCGCTCTTGGTAGATACGTAAGTGCTCGAGAGCATTAACGCGTCGTTCGTCCAACAATGTAAGTTGGTCTAACCGGGCCTGCCGCGCAGTGTCATCATCGATGAACTCCTGCATTGATATGCGCAGGGAAGGAATTTCCAACTCGAGAGGCATTACTGCCTCTAAGCCATACACCAGCAAAAACGGAGTTGCCCCAGTTGGCGTTCGAATGCTAGTGCGATAGGCCCAAAGGGCAAGTGGGATTTGGATGTGCCAATCTTTATGACTGTCTGCGACCGTCTTTTTAAGGATGGCGACTAGCATTTTGTTTGACGCCTCTGCTTGCCCATTTGCTTGCGGATAATAGGGTGTTGAAAAGTTGTGCTGAATTTTGTACTTTGTGGTCAAAGCACGCACATCTTTGTTCTTGAATGATGGCCCATTATCCGAGATTATTTTGGATGGAATACCAAAACGACATATGATGTTATGCAAGATGAACTCCACAATACGGGGTCCTATCGTAGAGGTTAACGGAATTGCTTCCACCCATTTAGTAAAATACTCTGTGGCCGTTATGATAAACGTGTGACGGCCTGATGATGCAGGGGAGATTTTTCCAATTAGATCGAAGCCCCATTGCGAAAATGGCCAAGCGGACTGGACTGCCTGCAAGGCCTGGGAAGGTACGTGCATCAAATTGGCATGATGTTGACATTTCACGCACTTCTTGACATATGCGCAACAATCTCGCTCTAAAGATGGCCAATAATAGCCCATGCGAAGAATGCGCTTTGCGATGGCCATACCACTAAAGTGACCACCACATGTACCGTCGTGCGCTTGGGCGACTGCCCAAGTGGACTCTTGCTGGTCCAAACAATGAAGAAGAATTCCGTCATAGCTACGACGATACAAAATGTCTCCTATCAAGACATACTTAGCCGCTTTCTGCTTGAATGTTCATTTTGCGGCGTGCGTCAATCCAAAGGGAAGATTACCTAACTTGAGGTAGTCTCTTATGGGTAAATACCGATCCTGTTGATCGGAAACCTCGACAGTATGAACAGCCAATCCCTTTCGAAGTTCTTCCCTAACAAATGTTGAATGGGATAGAACTTGTAAGAATAGCGTTGTGTTGCTATTAGTGGGAGTGGGGGAAAACAAGGACCCCCAGTTGGCACGTTTCAGACGATCTCGGATTCGAAAGAACTTATCCGAGGATGGTTCAATCTGGATCATGTGGATTCCTGGCGTCAAGTCTGAACTTGCGTGCTCTATCATGGATTGCGATAAGGTTTTGACTTGAATAGTTGTCATATCACCGGAAAGGTCTTGCGGGATTAGTGACCCCAAGGAGGCCATTGTGTCCGCAAAATGATTCGATGATCGAGGGAGTGCCTCGATGTCATACCACTCAAGTTTTGCCGGGAATTTGTCCACGAGGGCTTTATAGGCCTTCGAACTAGGCATTTGCATTGATATACCCCTTTGACTTGATTGACTATTAACAGCGAATCACCAAAGATGTTTAGTCGTTTGATGTTCATGGCGATTGCTGTCTGAAGACCTAGGAGCAAGGCTTCATATTCTGCATTATTGTTGGTGCACTTTGGAAGTTTAATTTAAATGACAGGGGCATTGGAGCACCCTGCGGTGTGAAGAATACAATTCCCGTGCCACCACCTTGCTCGCATTTAGAACCATCGAAGAATAGGGTTATGTCGGCTCGTGACTCGGGCTCATCGAATCTGGCGATTCCGAGACATGGAAGACCCCATCATCGGGTAGTTCTATTACCAGAGGCTGATCGTCTTCAAGAGGAGCCTCTGCTAGTTGATCGGCTATGACTTGTCCTTTGATAGATTTTTGTCCAATAAACTCTATGTCAAATTCCGTCAACAACATTATCCATTTCGCCGTGCGACTACTATGATAAGTACGACTCATCATGTATCGCAATGGATTCTCCTTAGACACAACATACGTAGTGTTGCTCAGCATGTAGTGGCGTAGCTTTTTGGTAGCAAACACCACTGCCAAACAGAGTTTCTCAACGTATGCATAGTTAAGTTCGTAACTGACCAGGGTGCGGCTAAGATAGTAAGTAGCCTGTTCTTTTTGAAGTTCATTCTTTTGGGCTAGCATGGCACCCAATGCCACCTCGATAGTTGAGATGTATAAGTAGAACGACACTCCTGGTCTAGGTGGTGCCAATACTGGCGGCGAAGCCAAGTATTGTTTGATTTCGTCAAAGGCTGACTGGCACTCGTCATCCCAATGAAATGTAACCCCCTTGTGCAATAATTTGTTCATGGGTCGGCATTTGTCAGATAATTGCGCTATGAAGCGTTTAATCGATGCGACCTTTCCTTGCAGACTTCTGAGCTGCTTGATGGTAGTTGGGGGAGCCATTTCAAGGATTGCCTCGACTTTCTTTGGGTCCACCTCGATTCCTCATTTTGAGACTATGAAACCCAAGAGCTTTCCAGATGTGACTCCAAATACGCACTTCTTGGGATTCGGTCTGACCTTATGCTCTATGAGGCGATCGAGAATCTTGCTTAAGTCACCGAGATGATCTGAGCGCAAAAGAGACTTGGCTAACAAATCATCCATGTAATCTTCCAAAGTTTTGTGCATGTAATCATGGAAGATATACGTCATGGCACGTTGGTATGTAGCGCCAGCATTTTTAAGGCCAAAAGGCATGACCTTATAACAAAATGTTCCCCAAGGCGTTGTGAATGCCGTTTTGAGTTGGTCTTCGGGATTGATACGAATCTGATTGTATCCTGAGAAACCATCCATTAGGGAAAGCATTTCGTGACCTGCTGTAGCGTCTACCAATGCGTCGATGCTAGGCAAGGGGAAATCATCCTTCGGACTCGCTTTGTTTAAATCTCGAAAATCGGTGCATATGCGAATCCTCCCGTCGGGCTTCTTGACGGGAACCATGTTGGACAGCCATGGCGGATAATCCACGCAGATGACAAACTGTGCATCCAACAGCTTTTGCAATTCATCTTTGACCATCAAGGCCACTGTTGGGTGCATCTTTCGTAGTTTTTGCTTTACGGGCTTGATTGTCGGATCAAGCGTTAAATTATGCGTGACTAGCTGCGGGTCTAGTCCCGACATGTCTCTGTATGACCATGCAAAAACCTCCTTCTTCACTTTGAGAAGGGTAATGTAGTCGGCTTGCTCTTCAGGGGATAAGCTTACCCCCAGCTTGATAATCTTTGGATTCGTTGGGTCTAAGCCGATGTCTACGTCAGTCGTTTCCTCGACTGACATGTGGGATCCGTCCTCCAACTGATGTGGAGTCGGGATCAAATGGATATCATTGGCTGAGTTTAAATCTGCGTTTGGAACCTCGGGTCCCTCTTCAGCCTGAAAGATATCTTGAGTTGTCCTTGAGGTAAAATGAAGCATTTCACCGAAAGGCCAATACTACGATGGTGATAAAGGTGAATTGACGCGATCCCAATCGATGGCATCTATGTCTAGATGCAATGACCGTGATGGATCGGCCGGATTGCGGATGGGTGCGGTCAAATCAATGGAGATCATGTGGATGGAATGAATTTGGTCTCCATTACCGTGGGTGTTATAGCTCGAACATTTTGGGTGCTCCCTATGCTCTGGATCTGGTTCTGTAGGGACGGGTATGAACGGATCAGCCCTATGTGCTGATAGGAAGACGGGGTCTTCCCTTGGTACTGATGTCATGATAGGGTCTCGAGGTGGGCGTTGCTCATCGTGAATATAGAGCCATGGATCCAACACTAGGTCCCACCCCGCTGGGTCTACCCACCATTCATGCCCTAGTAGTATGCCCATCTGTCCCATTAGATCTTCATGAGTTAAAGGGCGGTGATGCCGTCGCGCATGTCTGAGATAGTCCATCTCAGTCTCATCTTCTGAATCACTTTCGGAGACCCAAAAATGTTCATTCTCTTCAGCAACTGTTGCTTGCGACGTTGAGGGCTCTCCTTGTTCTAGCAAGTTAATCTGGTCCCATTGTGGTTGTTCCACTCTTGGTGGAGGGACCTGATTCTTTTGACACTGTGTTGGTTCAACTGGAACCTCTAAGGGGAATAGCTTCAAAAAGATGTCTGGAAGCCGTTGATGTTCTCTTTGAGGATTAATCTCCGAACTCTCGCCTCTCTCTAGCAAAGGAGAGGGATTACTACTATTGCCAAGGGTGTTTGTTGACCATGGGAGGTAATCTCCCAATGTATATTCTGTATTTGGGTTGGCATAAAGATCTGATGCCAATCCCCCCTTGTTGCCTATTTCTAGGCCTTGCATATTTTTGACCAAGATGTCTAAGGGTAGGGGGTGATTGAACCCTACTCCTGACTTATCATATGGCATCTGATATCTTGGTTGGCAAAGGACCCGCATCCCTTGCTCATATCTGCCTAGCCCGTATCCATGCCAATTGCATTGGCCGAGATATTTTAGGGCAAAGTCTGGGTTTGACAGATAGTTGATGTTTTCAACAAAAGGCTCTTCGTCTGCTTCCTTTTGTTTGCATGGTTCAAGACCATGATCAAGGCCCCCATACACAAAATTTGTCTGGTTTGGTGGGTAGCCTAGAGGAACAACTGTCCCTATGGGAAGGCGAGGTCTCCCCATGTCTTGTCCTGACTCCAATGCGGGGGTTGCCACAACATTTTGCACTAAATACTCCCCCAGGCCTGTACTGGCCATTTCAACGATGATTGTTGATGATTGGGTGGGAGGAAACGGGAGTCCTTCTTGAGTCCATTCCATGTTCGGCATTTTAGGAGTCTCTGCTTCTGCTGTGTGAGGTGTTTCTTCTGTTGATACCATTGAAATTGTGGGCAACCCCTCTTCTAGGGGCTTAGCCTCTTCCATGATCTGTTTTCCCTTGTCCTTCTGTTTGGCCATGGCAAGTGGCGTTGATAATGAAGGAGCAGATGATGAAGACTCACCTGGCTGGGATTTTGTTGTTTTGGTCACCAGTGGTGCCTGCGGTATTGGACCTTGTTTAGATGGATTTAGCTGGAAATCCAAATGCGTTGAAGGGAGGGTCGATTGAGGCAGGAATTGTACCGCATTGCAATACTTGAAGGGCTCTAAGTCCATTGGGACTACATGTATTTCTCCTTCAAAAGCATACTTTAAGCATTGGTGAGCGATCGAAGGGACACACTTCATGTCCCTGATCCAAGGCCGCCCTAGCAGTATATTATAAGCCATCTCGCCTTCCAACACATGGCACAATGTAGGTATTGTCTTTTGTCCTACCTGTACAGGCAGAACAACTGTGCCGATCGTCGAGCATATTGCATCGTTGAAAGCTCACGGTGTGTACGTGGAGGTCTGTGATGTGAGAGGTCGGCAGCTTCAAATGTTTTAAGGCTGCAGTGGTAATGATGTTACTGGATGAGCCAGTATCTACCAACACTCTCTTGTACGGGATCCCGTTGACCCGTGCGATAACGTGCAGGGGTGGATCTGCCATGTCATTCGGTATTGTTTTGACTTCATCTTCTCTGAAGGTGATGACCGGCTCCGTACATCGTTTCACATGTCCTACGAAGTTGTTGAAAGAATTTGCTTCGTGAGGCTGTAATTCGATGGCTTTTAAAATGTCCATAAGAGCTTCCCTATGGGGTGCTGACTGTTGAATAAGCTCGTAAATGGATAGCCTAGCCGATGTGGTCCGCAAACTCTGCGTGAGTTTGGTCCGTATCGTGACCTCGGGTCTAGGCGGAGGCAACTACGTTGGGCATTGTTGAGGCTGCGATGTTGTCGGAACTTCCCTCGTAGCTACCTCGGGGGCAACTGTTGGGTACTTTTTGTTCCTTGTCACTATACTAATCATTCCCACAAATCCTTGCATGGGAAGATTCTGTCGCACCTCGTTAATATGGAGAGGTTTTGCCTGTGCTTCGTGGGCAGGCAAAGGGTCCTTGAATACCCCCATTTGTTGATTATTTGGCGCTATGGGGTTGTCCACGGCCAATGTTCTATTGTCGATCAAATCTTGGATTAATTCTTTGAATTTCCAGCATCCATTCAAGTCGTGTCCTCTGCGCCTATGGAATCTACAATACAATTCCTCTCTGTATCCCCTAGGCTTAGGAGCGTTAGGGTCTATAGTTTGGATTTCTGGCAGAGTGACCAAATTTGCCACTGACAAGCGGTCAAATAGGGAGTCCCTAGACTCCGTGTAAGGGGTGAATTGTCGCCTAGGGCGACGCTATTGATTCTGCTCCTGTCTTCTATTATCTCTTTCATAACCAGGAGGCACTGCCTAGTAATTAGCCTTTTGGGGCTGCATTTCTTGCACAGGCACGGGAACATTTATCGCAACTTGGTTAACCGCAGCATGTTGTGGTTGCGTTGTCCCGGTTTTGGTGGTTTTATTCCACTCTTTCTTTTTAGGCTTGGCGATTGCGCCTTCGCCTATTTTGATCTCTTCTATAACTCTGGCTTGTGCCAAAGCTTCTTCTAAGCTGGCGTATTGCTGCAGCTGCAATAGCCCAGAGATCGATTTCAAGCAACTTTTTGCGAACATCTATGTGAGATCAGACATAGGGGGACGGTAAGGTAACTTAGAAAGCAAAGCTCTCCATCGATTCCCGTATGCTGCCATTGTTTCCTCCTCAAATTGCCTGAGGCTAGCCAGATCACTCAGTGATGCCTTCTTCCTTGTGTTGAAGGCAAAGCGTTCAAGAAACGCATCTACTAATTGATCTAGGTTGCTTATGTTGTGTTTGGGTAATTGTGTGAACCAATCCGAGGCGGGGCCTGCGAATGTGGTTATGAATGTTCTAAGCAACAATGCGTCATTATCTTGGATGCCGAAGCATTGGCTTAGAAATCTTGTAACATGTTCTTGTGCGTCCTCTTCACCTTTAAAAACTGCCAATTGAGGCAACTTGAAGTGTTCGGGGTAAAGAGGTGTAGGCACTGAGGGATGCACCGGATGACTGCGGAGTTGACGTAATGTGGGTTTTTGATGCCCAATAGCTTTTGTCTCCACAGACTCTAAACGCTCTAATAGCGCTTGGTATGCATCGGAAGATTTTATTTCTTCCTCTTTTGTTCGCTCCCGTTGTAAGTTATGGTAGACTGGAGGCCTATGAAGGGGTGGCCGAATGGCAGCCCTCCTGCCTTGATGGGGAGTTTCAACATATTCTACGTCTGGTTCATACTCCTCGTAAAATTCTTGAGGAGTCTCTGGGCGAAGCCTATGACCCTGATCGAGTCCTGCTTGAAGGTACCCATCATTGTTTCGGGGAGTGGCCTCCCTCTCGGGTCTATAAGGTCTCGGAGGCAAAGCTTGACGAGGTCGAGGAGACTTGTCCTGCACCAACGGATTATGCCTCTCATATTGTTTGGCTCTTTGGGTGCGAGGGGTTGGCCCCCTCTCAGGTAGTTCATAGCGTAACTCATCCGCTTCGCGTTGCATGCGCTCTCTATCCAAGCGGTGTCGATACTCTATCTCCTGATGACTTTGTTTAAGCCGCATGATTTGGGCTTGACGGGTGGCATGTCTGGCGACTATCGGGTCAATTTGGTCTACCCTATTTTTCTCAGGAGGCTTAAGTGTTTCTCCTATGTGTTTGCCTCGATTTTGATGATCTAAAATTTCAATGGGTCGCTTCCCTCTGTCGAGGTAGGCGGCATGTACTCGAGGCTCTGGCCTCAGTGGCTGATCATGATATCCAGCTGGTGCGAAAGCGCAAGGTTCCCATGCTGTATGTTGTTGTCCTTGAGGAATGCGATGATCTTCCTCGTGCTCCCTCTCATGGGTGTGAAAGGGGCGGGCGGAGTTAGCTCGCCCTGTGTAAGGAGCCCTACGCTCTGGATTTTGTCTCTCTGTTCTGATGGGAGGTAAAGAAGGGACGCCATATCCACGTTGTCCCTCCAAATGGACAGTGTGCCTCTCTAGCGCTTCATCGCGCTGTGGCCACTCATGTCTAACCTCAGAAGGTGATTCTCTGTTTACATCGAGGTCTACATGTAAAGCGTCTTCCCGAAAGGGGCTGCTTTGAATGGGCATACCCCATCGAGGATTCTGAATTGGATTCTTTTGTAGGCCAGACCGATAAGGCGGTATGACCAAGTCCTCAGGACTGAAGCGAAGGCGACTTGTGCCTGCTTCTTGTGTACCTTCCGGAGCTTCTGCCCTTGATTGGGCTTGGCTACGGGTGTACACCATTGCGGTGCTTCTCTACTAACTAAACAGATTTTTATCTCGTTTATGATGATTTTTATTTTTGTCTACACTAAGCAGAAATGAACACACGCATACACAAACCGTGATTATCTCTTTTAAGGATTAATAGTGTGTCCTAAATTGGTTTAGTGCATTTTGATGTTTTGTTTTGTTTTTGTAGGTTTTGAAGAACGTTCAAATGCATTATGACGGCTCATATAACTCCCAAAATGGTAGCCCCTTCAATATACCAACCAGGGCCGATATACCAACCTCTCTATATACCCGCCCTTACGAGAGGGAGACTATAGGTACGTGAGAGCAGAAGGTACATGGTACGTAGGCGGTACGAAAGGGGGATTGTCCTGTTAATGGCACCTACCATAGAAGACTTATCCTCGCGTGCATGGGAATCACCCCAGCGACACTCGGTCAGCTTTCGTCAGGATTTACGCCTAACAACAGTTGACAATCGGGGAAATGGATGCAAAGCTAAGCCAAGGTGGTGATGAACCCACCGTTGGTCTTGCTCAAGGGCTGGGGTCTTACGACCAGCTCCTTGGTTTAAAGTTGTTGCGTGATGTGTGTGTGATTCCTTTTATTTGAAAAATGAAACATGCAGCAACACTACTTTCTTTAAGCACGCAGAATTTGAAAGAAAATAGAAACAGAAAAGCAAAAAATAACGAGAACAGTTTAGAACCCCTACCTTTCTCTTGCCCAAATCTGTTGTTTTCTGATCTTCGGCTATGAAAAGTTGCAGACAAAAATTCGTCCCTTGGTGAGACGAATTACAGAATAGAATTCGTCCCTCCCAGAGACGAATTTGAATTCGTCTCAGGGTCAGACGAATTTCAGTAAAGCAATCACCACAGTCAAGGACGAATAACAGTCAAAAACAAAAAAGGTACCTGTCAAGCACAAAACACAAAAATTTGATCAGTTTTTGTGATCTTAAAAATAGGGGACAAAGTCCCACCGTGATCGCCATTGAAAGCACGAGATTTCGGGCGAAGGAAACACTAATTGCGATGCATTCAAAATCAAATACGCTTAAGTCCTAAAAATGTAGAATGCATGAAATGAAAGAGACGCATTGAAATGAGATACAAGCAAATGGAGAAAACATAGCCCTTTCATTAAACTCTCTTGATCTTTGTTACAAATATGCCTCCTCCCTTTTCAGGGGCTAGGAGCGTTAAAAGAATTCGATTACAATCAAGACTTAAGGTTCCTCTTTTCGCGTGCCCACACTTGAGATGGGCGGGCCAAGACGATGCCGTCGCTGATGTTGATGAGTCCTTGACCTCTGCTGCTCCTCCTGCGAACAAAGAAACAACGAAGATGTCAGTAGCACCTACTGCAAATAAAAAGTGTTTGTTCTCTAAAATCGCCAAAAGATGCATGTAAACATTCGTCTGAAACAGTGAGTAAAGTGAGTCCAAATAGCCTAAAAACCTGACAGAAGACAGAAAATATTACCAGAAGGCCATTGCCACTGAAACAGTCGGCCAATCTGCCTTCAACTGGAATTCATCCCTGGGCAGGACGAATTCTGACTGCAATTCGTCCCTGGGTGGGACGAATTCTTCTGTGTTGGAAAAGCCGACCTGATGCTGCTCCAATGTCGAATCTCGAGACCTCCAAAACACCTGCAAACAGAGGGGTTATGTAATTGGGGCCATTTTGGGATGACCCAGATGGTCGGATTCTCCCAATTTGGCCTCTATCCTCGAGAATTTGATATCTCCGCCTGCAAGTTAGTATAACAACAAAGCGACAAAAAGCATAACAAAACCTGATCAAAATGTCATGAAATTGAAGCTATGAATTCACCAAATAGAATAACACAAAATGCAACATGGATAAGTAATCTAGAATGCTTTTAGAATAAAACTTAGAAAGTGCGGGGGTGCCCAAGTGGGCCTCCCACCGTTGGCACTTGATTTCGGCGCCAATCCACTAGGGATGGGCCCAAAACCTCTTAGGATTGGGATGTCTATGAATTGGTGGTGTAAGGTGGTCAAATGTTGGATTTGGGTTGGATGCACGCTTCCAAAAGCCACCCAATAACCTCCCTTGCAAAAGAGATTAGTGGATGTGAGAAGGTGAACCAAAAGGATGCAAGTGGGTATTCAATCGGACAGCACTTCGTTGCTTGAAATCGCCTCCAATCTGTCCTTTGGGTGAGAAAAGTCTCACCTTTTATAGACCCATGGGGTCTCTTTTGAGAGGGAAGCATAAGCGCCATGTGTTGGTCATAGGTGCCATGTGGCAATCAAGTCTTCCCATGAGGGAGGGGAGTCCTCCATGACTTGGGCTTTCATAACTGCCCTTGTGACAAGTCCTCTAACGGCCTATCTGTCCACCCACACACGCGTGCGAGGGAGGAGTCATCAACTGACTGTCCTGGGCTGCCACTTGGCGCCATTCTTCTTTTTGCCCGTTAAACTTGGAATTCGTCCTTGGGTGAGACGATTTCAGAATTCGTCCCTGGGTGAGACGAATCCCAGTTAGTATTCGTCCCTGGGTGAGACGAATACTGAGCAAAGTGTCTAAATGTACCAAATTGCCTCTTGACCTTACAAAATTGCTATGAAAGTGGTTAGGACCACTGTTTGACCTCTGAGGGCTGCCCCTGGGGGCTGTGTTTGTCAAAGCGATCAGTGTTTGCAGTCACATAATCGGATTGGTGCTGTTTTGGTGTCTACAGTTAGAAATTTTGAAAATGTAACTTGGTTTTTTTACAAAACTAGGCTATTAGTAAAGAACCAAGACAAAATATATAGCCAAAAGCTGAAAATATATCTTCTAATGAACCTGCACAATATGAATCTATGTAGTGAATGATATCCATGAATTTCTCCTTATATAAGATCCCAAATTGAGTAGCTCCTTGCAATTAGTAGAGTATTGTTTTTGCTGCTTGCCAATGATTGAAGTAAGGTTGATGGGATAATCTAGATATGAGGTCAACAACATATGAGATATCTAGTAAAAATACAGAAATTACTAGGTGTTTTTAATGGTGCATAAATTCAAAATTGAAGATACCAAAAAAAACTTTTTACAAGGCTTAACACTATATTTTTGATATAAAGGCTTAGTGCTTATGAGCGCCATTGTCATCAAAGGTGCACGTTGAAAAAAAAAGTAGCCTCCCTCTAAAAATTTGATTTTCTGCCATACAATATAGATTCCTAGATAAACGAAATGGAGATACCATGTCCAAAAATAATGGAGTCACTCTACCAAAAGAAGTGGAGTCTTCACTACTAAAAAATAGGAGGCCTCCTAAAAAAAATGTGTAAGCAAAATATACAAAACAAATGCGAACTTGCTGCAAAACAAAATGGATCTCCTGAAAAACAAGTGTTAGTATAAACATATAAAAAGAGGAATAATGAAGCTTGGTTGTACCATGAAAAAGATAGAAAATAAAATGCACTTATGATTCGAGTTTCATAATGAAGGTAATGGTGACTTCCAGTAGAATAAAATATTAAATATCCCAAATGAAATGAACTACCAATGATGTAAAAAAAATATTGATGTCATTTGCATAAATAGAGATAAAACAAGCAACATGAGTGGCCTCGATATCGTCATGATTTGAAATGCACGAGTATTGCTTACTGTAAAATATTTTTTTATATAAAAATAATGCAATATCCCTAAAAGATGAACCTTGGTAGAAGATAATAGGATTACCTCAGTATAAGACACACTAGGAAGAATGGTTATCGGATAGTGGAATTTGTTTGAATTGGTAGTGCAAGTTGATAACGTGAATTTGATGTTGGAAACTCAAAGTGCAAGATCGATTCAACTGGTAGCAAAATACCTTATAGCTGGCATTGATTACGTCAATGAGACATTAGCAATGGTAAGTTAAAGTTCATCTCAATGGTTTATGTGAGATCTTTTAGCTAGAAGTGCAATGTCATTGGAAACTTATAGAGATAAACTAAATGGCACACTGTGAGGATCCTAGACAGGTGCACTGAATGGATGTCATAGAAATTAGAGAGAAACTCAAAGATTTATCAACAATCTATTAAGATACAGTAATAATATTTCAAATTTAAGCAAAAATTTGGAGCACTTCCTAAAAAAAATGAGGAAGGCCCAAAGGGAGAGAGCTAGAATGCAAAGCCCAAATAAGATAGCACTCATATACTATAAAAAAATAGTTCATCCTAATGGGAGAGAGCATAAACGTGAAGTACGATGGTATAGAGCACTCTAAACACCAGAATGGTAGCTTATAGATTTGATTTGAAAAAATATTGAATTCCCATTTAAAATTTAGGAAAATGTTTTTATAAAAAATGATCTCTTTAAAAAATATTAGGTGAGGCTATCTTGTAGAATGTCGTGAGGGCTACCAAAATTGATTTTGGTAGCACACCTCTAGAAGATAGCTTAATAGCTCTCGAGACTAAACAATTTTTTTACTACAATTTGAACATGATGAAATAAAAAATGGATAAAAATTGACTATTTCACAACTCTTCAAGTAAGCTGAATAAAGTTAAAAAAAAATTATCCAAAAACAATTGAACTAGATCTTGAAAAAAAAGAGCTTCAGAAAACTTGAATGCTTGCAAAGAACTATCTTAGCTCTGGTACCATGTTAGAAAATAATATTCTATTGAAATAAGGAAATAATTCAGCAACACATCAGAAAACTTGTAGAGAAGCTCAATGAAATGATTGATTTATTCCATGGATCAACTTTCTATAAATAGTAAAGTTGATCATTGAGAGCCATTGGATTAAAACAACTCATCAAATATAATCTAGACTATATTGAGAGTTCACCTGACTCATGGAGGAGTGGAAACTCAAGTATGTCTTATCCTAGTAGAACTTAAGAGAATAATTACTTATTCTAACAAAAGGTAACTATCCCCCAAAGGTCCCTTGGGAGGTTGTTTCCATATGACCAACACCCATCAAAATTGTATTTAATATTTTATACATGAGATCTAATGACATTTTTGTCTTTGTAATAAGAAAAAAATCTATTTTAATTTTATCTAAGAGTCTTTGAATAGAAAATTGATGGGTTTTATTGATTAAATCCTTAATATTCCATGATTGTATAATCATTGGTTACCTTGAAACTAGTAAAAATCTATTTTCCCACAAATTCCCTAATGATATTAGAGAATATTACATTATTTGATATTTTGAGATGTGGAAGATATGTACAAGTGTCATACTAGAAGACTAAGAGTGTTGTGTACAAGTAGTAAGATAAGGATGCAAAGGTCATTGTCAAGAATTTGAAGAGTTATCTTTTATAGCTATATTATAGAGACAAAGCTCCATAACTTGTATAAAGTATAGAAAATATCTTGAGAATATATAACTAAAATTCATGAAAAATATTTTAAGTATTTTTCAATATTTTTAATCTATATGAGATTTGATATTATTTTGTATTCTTCATTATTGATATTTTTACCTTTAATATTTTAGCTTCTTTATATTGGGACCTATGATATTTTGTGGTAGTATGGCTTAAAAATCCATCAAATGACAATTTTTTTTCCTTGAGATACTATCAATTCCTTATTTAATTTTCTACCCACTCCATGAGAGTTGATATTCTTTGATCTCATCTGCACCTGACCAATCCCTAGAGTTGTATTTTCTCTAATATTTTACCACATCCACAATGACATTGTTTACTACTAACTGCTCTTAGTTATGCATTATAAATACCCCTATAATCTCTGATTGTGGTAACTCACTACACTCTATTACCTACTCTAGTATAAGAGGAGCCAAAAGAGGGGATTGAAAATGATTGTTATTATTTAAATTATTCTCATCCACTTATTCCATGAGTTCTTCTTCATACTTCACTAGTATCTTAAATATATCATACCCATTTGAGGGTTTGGGCTACGTATGTTCTTTGACATATTTTTTATTTTACCTCATTTTGGATTTTTTAAAAATATCTACCTATGCTTCTCCTCCCTAAGAAATATATAGTATTTTCTTAGTGACTATAGACTTACCATCCTTAGGGAGATTTGAAATTCTCATATGAGCCTAGGAAGAAGATATAGAAGCAGTTGTATCATGAGCTGGAAGAACCAAGAACCCTCATAGAGATGATCAGAAAGGGAGGAATATCATAGATGGTTGCAGATGGAGTACTTTTTTTCCACACACAGAAGAATTCATGTGCAAATGGAGGAGAAAATTATTACCAGGAAAAATTAAAATTTTTCCTAAGGTTTAATAATAGACCAATAGGAAGCCCTAAACTCTTTCCTTAATATCCACATGACATGCAGTTATCTTTGCTACTTGGTTAATATTAAAGCTACCCGATAAACATATACCATGTGGCCATAGCAGTAACCCTAATCGATGGTTTCCTGGTAGTTGGTGGCATCAAAATACATTCCACATCATAGGTATAGTGTCAATATTTTCTAATGTCCATTGGCAGTACTTGACGTAGAAAAACCATCCTTGGTGAAAATAAAACATAGATGATTTAGAAGTTAAATTTTATGATTTTCAACTACCTACAGGTGTTAACAAATAGTTTCTAGAAGAGAAATTCGGATGATTGTCCACAAATCTAGTGAAATATCTTGTTTGGATGGTGTATCTTTCGGTAACTTGTTGTAATTCAATGAGGTGAAGACATGTTGACGTTCACCAAAACTCCATTGACTTGAATAACACCATCCATTTTCAATGAATGATTCCCATTTTGTTAGCAGCAAATACTCAGTGCTCTAACGATGATTGTGAATTTCACAAGTTTACCATTCATCAATGTAAGATTATAGTTCTTGATGAGAAGTTTTAGATTTTTTGTATTTTGATGGTATTTTTATAGTTCTAACTATTTCTAACAAGGGACCATGATTTCCGGCATAGGAATATCAAACACTTCTAATGTTCAGTGACAAATCCTACTTCTAGTGACGTAAAAAAAATTCCAACTAACATTTTTCTCAATTTCGATAATAAACCATTCACGACGAACAATTTTATTTTTTGGCTTCCACATTCAAATCTCGATGATGAAAATTATTTCAATTAGGTCATGCAAAGTTTCAATAATGCCAAAATTTTATGGGCATCTTGTGGAAACAAAGGGTTGTAAAACCCTTGGGATTTATATCCCACATACATAGTGTAGGGAGCTTTTGGCTATTTAAAATATCTCACACACCCTACTATAGTAACCACCTTACTATAGTTATCCCTTCCACGCATGCATGTGGAAGCGCCAAGAGAGCTGGTGCTAGGTGGGTTGATTTACAGCCCAAACTTTGGTTTGAGAAATATGATCGTTGCAGTCCATGTTAACCTGTTCTGATTAATGGACCTTGGTAGTTGATCGACTCATTGACTCTGTAGTTGACTGGTGGGGTCAAATCAAAACATTTATTTTTTTGCATGAAAATTAAAAAATTTTGACCTCTGGAGGGAGATTTGTGGTAAATTTCAAAATTTTGAATTAAAAATTTGCAGTTTTGGCACCAAAACACAATAGCAAGGTGTAAAATTTCAAAATTTGCAATTTCTTTGGCCTATGTTTTTCAATTTTTGTAATTTGGCCATTTAATTAGCATTAGTTTACTTCCTAAGATAAATTTTGCATTGTAAGGGCTTATTTTTATCATTTTTTTGTGCTATTTTTGTATTGCAAAATTAATTTTAACTTTGTAAAGAGCACTTACATAGCCCATTTTATCAATTTTTGGAAGGAATTTTTTTGTAAAATTTAGGTAAAATTTTTGCATTAGGAAATTGAAAATTATTCCTAAATCCTAGATTAGTTCTTGCAAAACCATTGTGTATTACTCCTAGTCTAGCATATAGATGAAAAAGCATGGCTAATGACCTCAAATCAAACATGGAAAATATTACTGTTGTAGTAGACATTTTTTTAGATAAGGTAAAAGATATTGTTGTGTAATTGACTACTAGTGATAGAAAATTTCATCACAATCATGATAACAAAGCTAAATGTGAGTTCAAATTGTTTTACAGATCTAAGAATACTGATGTCTTCTCCACATGGATTTTGGATATGCAAACTTGGTCTACTTATGCTGAAATTCCTAAATATAAAAAGTTGCATTTGCTACCATAAAACTCGCAAGTTTAGCAAAATCCTTAATTGTATAAAGGTAAAGCCATACTGACACCATGCCATGGAAAGAATTGATCCAAATTCTGAAAAACATATTCTTTCTACCAAATTACCAAAGTGACCTCACAACCAAGTGGTATAGATTGAGGTAATTTCACTTGTGGATTGCAATATTAAATTTTTAGGAAAATCAAGTTTAATATTTTCCTCATATTGTATTTGGCATTCAACCATGTCATTATTGTAGAGGAGAAAGTTGGTGCATATCACAAATCTCATTCATCATACGAGATCTCTTCTAGAAGTAGGAATAAACATCAATAAGATGTGAAGAACATTTATCATTCTTTCCATAATTTTTATTCTCCTCCCACTTCTCCTAAAGCACATCCTTCTTCTTCTCATGTTAAATATCCTTCTTATTTAATGTATTGTGAATTTTGTAAAAAGCAAGGTCATGTAAAATCCAAATACTTTACTTTTCAAAAATTTAAGAAGAATAAACCCCTAATTGTACAGCCTACAAGTGAGAAACCATATGATGGTCACATTGTGATTATAGGAATAGAATAAGAGTATCGTTCTTTAAAGGATAAACTAAACAAATTTATCCTCATGTCACATATATTTTCTCAAGGAGATCGTGACCATTTATTTATCACTAGATCCCACCTTACACATGATTTCTGTGTTGATTGCATCATAGATAATGGATCACAAAAGAACCTCATTGCAAATTTCATTGTGGATAAGTTGAAGCTTCCCATAAAGCCACATCACCAAGAATATGCACTTGGATGGAAATACGTATAGTCCACATCTAACATCACACACACTTGCACCTTGAATTTTGCTTTTGGTGATAAGTTTGTGGATAAAGTAAGATGTGATGTCACAGAGATGGATTGTTGTGGACTATTTCTAGGTTCCTTGGGATTTGCATGATTAAACCCTATCAATTAAATAGGAATATTTTTTATCATGCTAAAAATAACATCTACACATGGGATTTGCATGATTAAACCTACTTGATATAAATCACTACACCCACATCGAATTTGATGTTAAGTTGTAGGTAAGTTTAGAAGCCACTAAGTCAAACACTCATTTTGGCTCCTACTTGCATTAGTTCCACACATGTTGAAGAACAAACACCATCAAAGGCGCATGATAAAGAAGAAGATTCACTCTCATAAAATGAACAATAACAAGAGCAAGTGGTTAAGGAACCCATCACTCTCACTCATGAGAAATATTCTATTCATTCTATTGATATCAGTTGGGGTACACCTATGGATACAAACACTTTCTCCATATATGTTGCCTTTTTCTTTACCCACTCTCACTAGTGTACACATGGAGGAGCAAGCTAAGAACACTTCCTTCATTGAGAACCAGTAGAGCCTTCTAGGCAATATATGGTAGGACTTGTAGGACACTCCATAGAAGTTGTAGAGTGTGGTACGCAAGCATCACAATCCTCACCCATATCTGGTTGGAGATAGTGTTTGGCTTCCTTTGGATAAGCATAACTTTCCAAAGATACCATTTTAGGACCCTCTTTTGGTACCTGATCATGTCATAAGATCTACAATGGCAGTGGTACCTGATCATCAACTTCCACTCATTTTAGATAGAGTTTTTTAGATGAAGACTCGTCATACTGAACATGGTTCTTCCACTTCTTACCTTGTCACCCGCCATGGTCACTTTCCATACATGGCTTACTAGATTCCTCACCATGATATGGCACATGACTTTCCAAATTTATTGAGAGCATTGGGGTCCAATGCTTCTATGGTTGGAAGGAGTATTGAGGATTCTTAGGATTATCCATTTAAGCCTGAGTTAGTATTATTTATTATTTTATTAATTTCCTATGTCTTGCACTTTGTATTCATGTGAGGCATAGTATACCCATTTTAAAAATAGGTTGTTAATTTGTTTAGGTATTTAGTTAACAATTAGGATATATATTATTTTCTAATAGTTAGTTATTATTTTTGTTTAGAAGATAGTTATCTATTAGTTAAGTGGTTGGTCATGTTTGGCAAACTGTTGCAACCACTTAACCTATGTGAGATTATATTGTATTGTTTATATATTCTTTTATTGCTAATAATAAATCAGCTTCACATTGAGTTTCTACATCAACTAACCTTGGGATAAAAATATAGTGATTTATCCTGTGGTTATATTTGAAATAAGAGTGTGTGTTTTCTTATTGTCTCCCTTAGTATTGTATGATGGATCCAAAAAAATCTCATATTTTAGGTCTTTTATCTACTTATGTCAATATAAATGATTGATTATTGTTAAAAATTATGAAAATAGCATGATATATATATAACACTAACGAATGAGGTCCGAGGTGTAGACCAATTGGTTCATCTAAACCCCATAACGGGTGCTGAGGTCCAAGGTTCAAATCTTGGGCCTCGTTGGACTGAACGCTTGTCCATTCCTTGTGCTTTTAGCGACGTAAAATGTTTAAAATGATTGTGACATGGCGGTTATAGGGGTAAACTGTACGAAGATCTGTGTAGTGGCTTTCAGGACGTACATCGTAGAATACTATGGCGGCCATAAGAGATAGACGACCTGCCTAGATTTGTGGCGACTACCGATTGCACCATATTAAAAAAAAAAAAAAAACTAACGAATGTATTGGCTAACATACAATGCCCTATAATTTAAATTTAGACAACACCAATTAGTTATAGATGATTCAAGTGGACATTGAAATTTTAAATTTGAATTAAAATTAGAGTTTTGATATATTTATAGCAAGTGTACCTCTCTTGAAATTTGAGTGCAAAACTTTGTTAAAATTTGATGAATGTGAACTAGTAATTTTACAAGTGTATTAGTGAAAATGAGCAATGTTGTAGTCATAATGGTACATTCTAATGAAATTTAAGGTAATGAGTGATTCATAGGGATATATTAAGCTTCTTATTGCATTCTAGATGGTCCTAAGTGGGTATATTAGGTGAATTTTGACATATGGATTACTCGAAGGTAAATAATTCTTAGGGTCTATATAAGGATTTTGCATCCCAATGCCTGCCGACTCTCTCTTGTATGCTTGGCTAAAACTAGAAACCACTATTTTTTTAATTACCTTTATTTAAATTTTTTATTAATTAGAATTTGAATTTATGCCTTGGATATTTTATTAGCATGCAACACATATAGAATTATATATAAGATGTTTTTTCTCCTCAATATTTGACTCCTACTAGATAAAATTCCCTTGAGTATTACAAATATTCTTTAATATATTGGTATTAAGAATTTGATATGTATGTATAAAAGTCCTAACATAAGCTTGAAGCTTTTTAAGATATTTATCACCATAGAAAATTTCACTACATGTCCTTAAATACAAGTCATATATGGTACTACAAATCATTTTATATACAAGTTCAAAATTAAAGAAAGTGATTATAATTAGAAACAAAAGTCATAGGATAGTGTGAACTCAATTCCCACTTGTATTTAATTCATTTTTTTTCTCTAAATTTGAACATTAACCATTATATCTTAATCAATCATTTTATCCTTGATAATTGCATCTTGTGATTTATTTATTCCCGAGAGAGATATTACATTTTGTTGCATCTAGTTAGGATTTTATAAATATAATTTCATTGGTCTCCACTGCAGTCTCGTGGATGGGATGTTCGCTTGATTCCAATTGCACCAGTGGCTGCATACACTTGTCTCTGTTTTGTCTTCTTTTCTTTACTCAGTTCTGATGTAATATTGGATTTTTGAGTTGATCCATGTGATCCTGTAATTTTTTGGGTGTGTGCCACGGGGTGTGTTAATTCCACCCAACCTTTTGTATGAAAGTGATTTTTTCCAATTAATATAGGGTCCTTTCATTCAAAAAATTATATATTATGAATTAAAATTTTTAAATATAAAATTAAATCCTTCATCATTACTCCCTAGTAATCAAAACATTTAATTGAAATAAAATATATTTAATTATTATTTAATAATACTAATAAAAATATAAATTATTTTTATTTTTTAATTATTTTAAATTAATTATGAAAAATTAGAATAAATCCTATATATATATTCTTATGTACAAATCTAACAAACCTAATACTAAAAATAAAAACATAAAAATATAAATTCTAAAGTTCAAATAATGTAAAATAAGGTTTAGACATTAGAAACTACTCTACAATATTAGATGACATGTCTATTCATAAAATGTTCAGTGCTATATGAATATATTTATTAAACATATAAATAAGGAGTTGGAGAATAAAATGGAGAGGTCCCAGGTTCAAATATGTCAGCTAACATTCTTTGGATATGCTAAAAGTTACAAATAAAATAAAAATAAAAATATTTAATAGAGAGAATCCTTTATTCTTTATTTTTTATTTTTAACACACAACACATATAATTACACACATGACATGGTTTGAACCTTGAGAAGCCAAAGTTCTACCATTGTTCCCAACTTCTTTAAATCATTTTCAAATAAAAGATCTAAAATTAAAGTTATTACTTCTAGTAACAAATAAATTAATTTAAATAAATATATTTAACTAAATACTATTAAAAACCCCCAAGCGGACGAAGGTCCAAGGTTCAAATCTGGATCCTCTTCAATTTTTTTAATACACACAATGCACATCATTACAGGCATGACATGGTTTGAACCTGAGAAGCCAAAGTTCTACCATTGCATTGTTCCCACCTAGCTTATTCAAATTATTTTCAAATAAAAGCTCTAAAAATAAAATTAGATCCTTTGTCATTACTTCCTCCTAGTAATAAAAATTAATTTAAATAAATGTATTTAATTATTATTTAATAATACTATTAAAAATTGGGTAAGGGGACAGAGGTCCAAGGTTCAAATCTAAAACTTCATTGGAATGAACACTTGTCCCTTTCCTTGTTAGAGACGAACTATGCAAACATATGTGACGATTTCTAGGATGGAAAACAAAAAATATTATTCTGTGTTGGCCATAAAAAATTTTTAGGCTACTTCTTCTAGGGTTTTGGTAAGATTGGACAGAGCCATGATTTTTGAGTGTGACAACTTTTAGTTCTCTCATATTTTGCATTCTTCATCGTATGTGTTGACTTTTCCTGGTACTGCACTGTCTGATCATTCACCTATTTTATTCTCGGTGGCAATGTTAAAATTTCAACATAGAGTGTATTCTTCACAAGTTTACCTAAATGTTCCTTTTTTGCCTAGATTTAGCATGAAAGCTCATATATGCTACATTTGGAATTTGATTCCTAGACCTGATGGTATTTCTGGAAGAATTGAATGGTGGAATGTTGCCATTCAACAAACCACTAAGGCGTTGCGAACTTTGGATGTTGAAGTTGCAAAACGATGAAAATAGGCTAAGTCTGCCTTGCAAAGTGAGCTATCCAAAGCCTGTCTCAGGCTTGAAGCCCCTCCTTTCAACTCTGTTGCTCAGTCCCAAGTTTATTCCATTCAGCATGAGCTAAAAAAATTGATTTGTATGAAGCCAATGGGGCTCAGTTACGTGCTCGAATGCATTGGCTCAAAGTGGGGGACAAAGTGACCAAAGAATTTTTTTAGTGCCTCAGACCTCCTACTCAACATTCTCAGTTTCAAGCCATTCAATTTGATGGACAGATATTTACGGATCCTTCAGACATTGTCAAAGTATTTATTTCACATTATCAAGGTGTTTTTACTTCTCAAACCCTTGATGATGCTAGGAGGCAAGCTCTTGCTGATTGTATCGTTGTTGACCCCAACAAGCTTTCTCCTAAGAAAATGTTATTTTGTGACACTCCTCTTTCTCTGGAAGATTTAAAAATTGCCTTGTCACTTATGGCCAATGATAAGGCACCTGGGCTTGATGGCTTCCCATGTGAATTCTATAAAGAATTTGGGATATGCTTGGTTCTAATATCCACAAATTTTATCTTGAAGCCTTGCAATGTGGTTCACTGGGTTCCATTATTAACAAAGGTAATGTTAAATTTATTCCTAATTCTGGAGATCTTGAGCTCATCACCAATTAGAGGTCGATCACCCTACTTAATGTGAGCTACAATATTATTGCTAAAGCCCTTGCATTTAAGCTTAATTCTATTCTGCCTTTGATTGTCAGACCTAAACAAACTGGCTTTGTTAAGGGAGGATACATTCTTGATAATGTTCTTGTTATTTGGGAAGGTATGGGGTGGGCAATAAATTTTGAACGAGATGCTTTATTCATTAAGATAGACTTTGAGAAATCCTATGATAAGATGGAGTGGTACTTCATAACTGCCATGCTTCAGGCTCTAGGTTTTGGTCCAGTATTTATGAGCATCATTCTTATGTTATTTCAAGATGCTTCAGCTATTCTTACCTTGAATAATAGTCAATCTCAGTCAATTTATCTTGGTCTCTCTATGAGACAAGGGTGCCCTCTTGCTCCATCTATTTTCATTCTTGCTACAGAGGCTTTTGGCTATTTTTTGGCCCATAAGATGGATCAAGGATTGATCAAGGTTATTACTCTCCCTAATTCTGACCGTCAGTTGGTCAATGGTCATTTTATAGATGATTCCTTCTTAACACTTTAATAAGATGAGCAATCCCTTTCCTCGGCTATTAGTTTCTTAGAGGTGTTCTGTTTAGCCTCTAGTTCTTCTATACAATGGAAAAAAACATCCTATTTTCGATAATCTCAATCTCAACTGCCACACTGGTTACATCAATTCCAATGGACTTAGATTCATCCAGGTGAGGTGTTTAAATTTATTGGAATTCCTTTTGCATTTCATGGTTCCTATGTTCAATTATTGCAGTATGTTATTGATAAAGTGGAAAAGAAGCTTTCTTACTAGACTAGTAAGAAACTTTCTCTGGCAGGAAAATTTTAGATTTGTTCTAAGGTTTTAGCCACTACCCATGTTTATTATTTATCTTGTTGGGTTCCATCCAAATCTTGTTATAAAAAATTGGATAAGATTCTGAGAGACTTCTTGTGGGCCAAAAACTCTGTCAAGCAAGGTTTTCATAGGGTCGCCTAGGAAATTTGTTGTTTGCCCAAATATTATGGAGGCATGGGTTTGTTTGATTGTCATCGACAAGGTCTTGCCCTTTGTGCAAAATGGATTGCCCGATCTTTAATTGGGGATGAATCTTGGAAAGTGTTGGTCAGGCATTACATTTATTCTCGTTTGCTTCAGGGGAAGAAAATTTGGAATTGGGTGGGATTGAAATCCATTATTACTACCCTTTTCCCTATTAAAGTTAAAGGTTATTTTGTCATTCAAAATATTTGGAAAGCCTGGAAGGCTTTCAAACCCTGGCTTAGTTGGAAAGGGAGTTTTCGCAAAGCAGGTGCCTCTTTGTCTTCCATGAATATTTGGTGGTCTCCTGTTATCACTTGGCAAGGTTCTCCCTTAGCTCTGGTGCAGTGGGTCAGAGTGCATAGGTTCTATAAGCATGGTATTGCTTCCATTTTTTATTTCTTCTCCCGAAATGCCAGGTGTTGGATACCCTAGGAAATTTTTTGTCAATTTCACAATTTAAATCCTAGTGATAGAGACACATATGAGGTGGTTATTGATAGTATTCCATTTTCTATTTGGAGCAAACTACTTAAACATTTTCAAAAACCCTGGTGGTCATATTGGTGTTGGCCTTGGGAGCTTCCTTTTTTGTAATATAAAGCTCATATTGGTTATAAATGGCTCACCCCACAAGTTCCAATGGTTGATAAGCTCACTCTGAGATGGAATTTAGTCTCTCTTCCCTCCCAATGGAATAAGAGGTTTCGGATTACTTGGGCTACTTATATTGAACCTAAACAAAGTTTTTTTGCTTGGAGTCTCTTACATCAAGGGTTACCTATTGGCAGTAGGATCAAGCATTTGGGTGTTCATAATATCATTTTATCGGTTTGTGGACAAGAAAAAGATTTACTGCATGTTTTTTGGTCTTATGATTAGGATCAGTCTGCTTGGGAGTGGCTTCTTGAATTTTTTAGACCTTTTATGCAGGATGATTTTACTTGGGTGCATGCTATTTTGGGTGATGCTATTGCTTTTTCCTTCAACTTGGATGTTGTTTGGAATATTTTTAGAATTGGTACCTTGTTTTATCTATGGAAGTCCTAGAATAGAGCTGTTTTTTCTTAGCAAGATGTCGGACATGTCTTCTCTGTTGTTGATAAATATGATATATTATTTGATTGCTAATTACAAATTCAAGTATAGGTTAAAAAAGTACAGGTGGAACTTCAGTACTTGCATACCCTCATGGATCATTGGGGGAATGCACCCTACATTATGAGTCATGTGCATCTTCCTTCCCCTTCCAAGTGGTAGTAATTTCTCGGCTTCTTTCTTTCCAAATGCATATTTAATATTGTTTTGGTAGTTGTTATTGGCAGTTTGTGGGCTATTTCTGACACTCTTGTATACTCTTAACCACAATGGTTAATGTATTAGTTTACAGGATGTGCTAATCCCACCAACCCTTTTTTTTATGATTATACATTATTTTATTAATATAATGGCTTTTTCATCCAAAAAAAAATAGACAGCCTATTCGACTTCTTGGTGGCTACCAATTCCACAATGTAAATTAAAAAAAAAAATCGCCAAACAAATTACTATGAAAATAATAATATAGTTTGTCATAAGAAATTAAAATAAATTAAAAATAAATCATATTATTCCTATGTACAAATTGAATAGCCCTGACACTAAAATTTTAAAAATTGTAAATAAATATTTTAAAGTTTGAATGTTGTGAAATTATGTTTAGACATTAAAAACTACTCATTGAAAATATGATTCATTATTTATTTTATTATTATTATTTTTTAAAGTGAAAAACCCTTTGCAGGGCTAGCTTGGTCTGAGAGACCACGACCAGGGAGTTCTACACCGTCAAAGTCACCCGGGAGTTGCGCCCGGCCCTGTCCGCACCAACATTATCAATTGCATTTTGGGTACCCAATTCAACTTTTTGGTAGGATGGAGATTCGAACATAGGACCTTCCTTGGAGGATTGCCCTCTCCTCTCCAAATCACCTACAACACATTTTATTTTAATATTATTCTAAATTAATTATACTAAATTAGAACAAATATAAAAATTAATTATTTATTTTTCTTATGAGCAAATTGAATAGATCTAATATTAAAAGGTCAAAAAATAAATATAAATTTTAAAGTTCAAATGATGTGAAATAATGTTTAGACATAAAAAACTACTTTCTAAAAATAAAATTAGATTTTGTATTTTTATTTTTTAAAGCTTTAAAAGGGTTTTTCTCCTTCTACATCAATTTAATTTTACTCCTAGTAATCTAAATAATTAATTGAGATAAAATATATTTTATTATTTTTTTAAAATAGGTTAAAAATATAATTTATTTTTATTTTTGCATTATTTTAATTAATTTTAAGATATTAGAATTAATCCAAAAATATATATTCTTCTTATATACCAATTGAACAAACCTAATACTAAAATATAAAAAGTGCAAATATAAATTTTAAAATTCAAATGATGTGAAATAATGTTTAGACATTAAAAACTATTCTAAGTGCCTACTCATACAATGCTTAATTAAAATATATATTTATTTGATTTGATTTTTTCTTGTCAAAGATAATCCTTCGTCCTTTAAATTATTTTGAATCAAAAGCTCTTATACTTTAAATTATTTTGAATCAAAAGCTCTTATAACAAAATTAGATCTTTGTCATTATTTTTTAGTTATTAAAATAATTAACTTAAATAAAATATAGTACGACCTTGACAACTCCTTTGAAAAGAAGGAATTGCACGAGGAAATTGAAGGACCTTGTGTTTCATAATTAAAAATTGTTGGAATTACTCTTTAGAAGGTGGAGATTAGCAAGATGAGCTAACAATTACCGCTAAAATGAAGACCTCATGAATTCAGTTTTAAGAGGATACGTTGTAGATAAGGAAAATAAAGCTCTCATTACAGTTTTAAGAGAATGGTTTGTCTTATTGCTTAATAAAATGGAAGACCTCACCACTATGTGTAATTTTGTTTAATAAAATGTAATTTGTTTTTCCTAAAAAAAAATACATAAATAAAATATAACTATTTATTATTTAATATTTTTATTAAAAATATAATTTATTTTTATTTTTAATTATTTTATACTAATTATAAGAAATTAGAATAAATCCAAGAAATTTTAAATTCTTGTTATGTGTAAATGAGAATAGACCCTTTAGGGAATTAAACTGAATAGTCAACCAACAAATACTTAACCTCTACTACTCAATCTATCTCCTAATAATTTAAAATTTGAATCTAAAAATAAAAAATAAAATTAACAATTGGTATACCAAATTTTGAATTTTCTATTTTAAATAAACTATTTTTTTTTGTATAATATGAAATGAATATTAAACACTATCACGAAAAATAAAATATTAAATACGTATATAAGACCATTCAAACTGTATTATTTTATTTTATATGATAAACATTCTTACAATGAAGTTTATCTCAGAGCTTGAATATGGAATCTTTCTTAAATTCTTTCACAAAGCTCTAAATCCTTATCTTGAACATGGACATAATTGCCTTGTCAAACATGGATTTAGCATCTAGGAATCCATTGGGCCATGCCAATGGTGCAGACATAAATAATCCTGGAAGGTCATACCCCGTAGGGTGTACCCATCACTCATTAAAGATCCGAATATGTTTGTCATTGCACTCCGACATGATGCATTAGCACAAGCGTGTTTCTAATTATGAGTAGTACAAATTCGGCAAGAATAAACGTTATCCCATCGTCTTGTATTAGGTTGTTGCGATCGTGGGGAAACGTTAAAAATAATGGAGAAGAAGGAAATCAGCTGTTGTAGCATCGGCAAAAAAACATATCTGATATCTTCACTTCATTTAGTTTTGATTTCGCACTTACAATCTTTACTGCCTCCATGCAAATAGTGGGCAATTCCTCCATGGCATTTCTCCCGGTATTTGGATTATCCGGTTGTCAATTAAATCCCAATCACGTACCGCAGTTCATATAACATAATAACGCCTTAGTGCTAGATGAAATAGGGCTGCTCGTTTTTCTAATAAATCCCTTTCCTCAGTGTTTCATCACAGAGTGCTAATGTAGAACATAATTGTTGGAAATATTATTAAACCAAATCTCACGCCCGGAAGCGCTTCGCCGTGAAGCACTAATAATTTGCCTTCGGAAGGTGCTTCGCAGCGAAGCAAAAATTAACACGCCCCCTAAAAACACTTCGTCGCGAAACAATGAAAAGGTGCCTCTTGAAAGTGCTTCGCTGCAAAGTAGCAAACATTTGCCCTCCGAAGACGCTTCGCCGTGAAGTAATCCGGCAGTTCGAAATTCAAATTGGCAAAGCGAAAATCAAGCACGAGAATCGGGGCATTAATTTTCAAGCGTGCGAGTAGTTGGGGTTGCTCGACGATTGGACAGAAACCTTTCCTCGACATTTAATTCTTGTCAGCCAGTCGGTGAACTTCTCCTGCCTTTTGTCTTCATCTCCCATCTATAAATACTGGGCCCTTTTGTCATTTAAAAAAAAAAATTGGAAGATAGAGGTTGGAGCAGAGCAGCAGAGAAGGATAGCGAGCACAGAACAGCTGCAACAGCTAGGGTTTCAACCAGCAGAGTCATAGAAGAGTGAAAGCAACAACCCCCAACCATCGGAGTGTGGAGCAGCAGTCTCCAAGTAAATTTGTGTGTTTATCCTGCAGATTTCTATCTTGCAGAAGTTTGTAATCGCTTCAAAAGGAAGCTTTGTAAATCCGGCATTATTTCAATATATAAAATATTTATTCTGAAAATTTGGGGTCTTTGTGTATTTGTTCTCTGTCTCGAAGTACTGTTAAATCCGCAGACAAACTTTAGTGAGGGTTTGCCCCGAAGTGGTAAAACACCCGTTCGATCTAGAAGGGAAACTTGTTTATTTGTGCCGAAGAAGCATTTCGGGGCTTTGTCTCCTCGAAGTGAGACCCTGGAGACACTTCGCCGAAGCTTCCAATTGCCGAAAAATTTCATGCTTCACAGCTTTCCTATCCGAAGCAGTCACTTCGGCTTGAAAATTCCCGAAGTGATTTTACTTCGAAAGCAAACTATGCAAAGCAGTTGCTTCGCTTGGAAATTTCCCGAAGCAGTTTTACTTCGGCATTTTATCCCCCGAAGTGCTTACTTCGGGAGTATTTTCTATGAAGCTCCTCCCTTGCTGAAAAATTTGCAAAGCATCTTTGTCGTGATGCGATTTAGATTTGGAATTTTATTTAATTCCTTCAAATTGGTATCAGAGCTTGTTGTGTCATGACGGGGAGATTGAAGCATGGCTTTCGGAAACAATTCCCTGCAGTTGCAGATCTTGCGACTTAACAGTAAGAACTACGATTACTAAAGCATCCAGATGAACATCCTCTTCGGGTCTTAGGAGTTGTGGGATTTTGTTATGAATGGTTACCCAGAACCGGCAGATGCAGCAGCACTGGCCACCCTCTCCCAAGCTGAAAAAGATCTTCTGAAGGAGAATCGAAAGAAAGATCAAAAAGCCCTGTTATATATTATGCAAGCGATTAAAGATACCATCTTCTCGCGGATTGCATCAGCCACCAAGGCAAAGCAGGTCTGGGAAATTCTGCCCAGCTTGTACCAAGGCACCAACAAAGTGAAGTTGGTGAAATTGCAGATGCTCAGGAGGGAGTTTGAGAACCTTCAGATGAGTGAGTCAGAAACAATGAGCAATTTTTCACTCGAACGATAGATGTCATCAACTAGATGTAGTTGAATGGTGAAATTGTGTAGAACCAAAGGATTGTGGAGAAAATCCTATGAATTTTGCTAGCAAAATTTGACTCTATGGTAATTGCAATAGAGGAATAAAGGTACTTGACAACCATTTCAGTGGACGAGCTCATGGGTTCCTTGCAGACACATGAGTAGAGGCTAAGCCGCTCAACTCAGTCCCCTCTAAAGCAAGCCTTTAAGGCACAGGTCTCATTACAAGACAGTGGCAGACAAGACTCCCACCATGGCGCCTCTAGTTCTCAAGGTGGAAGAGGCAAAAGTAGGCATGGAAAAAGTAACAAGCAAGGAGGGAGATCAAACCCTAACGACAGTGAGCCCAGCTGCAACTTTCATTAGCAAGGAGGAAGAGGCACTGGCAAAAATCAGCAAAGCAGATCTTATCAGAAGAAAGATAAATCCAAAGTCCAATGCTATTACTATAAAAAGTTTGGCCATTATATCTCACAGTGTAGAATGAGGATGGCAAATGAGAATCAGTAGCAAGCCCATTATACGAATGAAGATAGAAATGTGACAAGAGGAAATATGTTGCTGACTTGCAGTGTTGAGGAGGAGAGCAAGAAAAATATTTGGTATCTTGATAGTGGGTGCAGCAACTACATGACTGGGAATAGAGAGATGTTTTCACAACTGAATGAAACAGTCCAGTCTAAAGTCAATATGGGGAACAACAACAATGTTCCCGTGATGGGGAAAGGTAAAATCCTCTTTCATACCTAGCATAGTGAAAGGAAACAAATTTGTGATGTTTATTATGTGTCTGCATTGAAACACAACCTGCTAAGTTTTGGACAGTTTGTGCAAAAGGGGCACATAGTTCAGTTCAAAGATGGTTTTTGTACCATTAGAGACAAAGTGCATGGACAAATCACAACCGTGTCCATGAAAAAAAACAAAATGTTTTCGCTGCAGATTCAGAATGAATCATTAATGTCTCTAAGTGCAGTTGTGAATGATGCTACTTGGTTGTGGCATCTCAAATTTGGTCACTTGAGTTTTAGTGGCTTGAATTTGCTGCACAAGAAGCAAATGGTGAAGGGTTTACCCCTTATTGAGCAATCGAACCAATTTTGTGAAGGTTGCCTAGTCGATAAGTAGCACAGGGATGCATTCCCTGTAGGACAGTCTTGGAGAGCATCACAGCCATTGGAGCTGGTGCACTCAGACATTTGTGGTCCCATGCAAACCAACTCATATACCGGCAATAAATATTTCTTGACTTTCATTGATGACTTTAGCCAAAATACATGGATTTATCCCATTAAGCTGAAGTCAAAAGCATTTGCAAAGTTTAAGGAGTTCAAGGCTCTGGTAGAAAAATAGAGCGGCTATCAAGTCAAGGCTCTCATAATTGATGGAGAAGGAGAATACATCTCCAATGAATTTGATAACTTCTGCAAGCAGCATGGAATTTGGAATTAGTTGACTTCAAGATACACACCGTAGCAGAATGGTGTAGTTGAGAGGAAGAATAGTACTATCATGGATATGGCACGAAGCATCCTAAAGGCAAAAATTCTGCAACATGAGTTCTGGACAGAAGCTGTAAGTTGTGCAGTTTATCTGTTGAATTGATGTCCCACCAAGAGTGTGAAGGAAAATATTCCAGATGAACCCTGGAGCAATCTGAAGCTAGGTGTGGCTCACTTACGTGTTTTCGGGTGCATAGCATATGCACATGTTCCAGACAAGAAAAGGTAGAAGCTGGATGACAAAGCTAAAAAGTGCATCTTCACAGGGTATAGTGAACAAGCAAAGGCATACATGTTGTACAATTCAATGACAAATAAACTTGTCATCAGTCGTGATGTAAAGTTCTTGGAGAACAAAGTCTAGAACTGGAAGTCAAATACTGGTCAGCCTGAACCAGCAATTATTAAACGTGTAAACTTGGAGGAAGATAGTCTGCAGCCACCTATACCTTCAAGCAACAATAGTGGTGCCAGCAACAGCACAACCTCATCATCCTAGTCACCTCCACTTGCAAGCAAAATTCCAAACTTGAGGACACCTACGAAGACTCGAAGCTTGCAAGACATTTATGAGGTTATCCAAAATTAGATAGATGAAGAATATTTTGATTTTGCCTTCTTTACTAAGTGTGATCTGGTGCAGTTTGAAGAGGCAAGTCAAAATCGCAAATGGGTGAATGCGATGGATGAGGAGATAGCAGTTATTGAGAAGAATGAGACATGGTAGCTGATAGATCTTCCAGTAGGAAAGAGGACCATTGGGGTCAAGTGGGTGTATAAAAAAAAGTTCAACACCCAAGGAGAAGTTGACAGGCATAAGGCCAGATTAGTGGTGAAAGGCTACAAGCAGAAGTCAGGAGTTGACTATCATGAGTTGTATGCACTTGTAGCCCGACTTGACATAGTTAGAATGATAATGGTACTGGTAGCTCAAAAGGGATGGAGAATTTATCAGATGGATGTCAAGTTTGCCTTTTTGAACGGAGTGTTGGAAGAAGAGGTCTACATAGACCATCCACCCGGTTATGAAATACAAGGGCAAGAAGGGAAGGTTCTAAAGCTGAAAAAGGCCCTATATGGGCTGAAGAAAGCACCTCGAGCATGGTACAGTCGAGTTGATGGCTATTTTTAGGAGAATCGATTTCAAAAATACCCATATGAGCACACCCTATATCTAAATAAAAACAAAGAGGATGAGATGATAATCGTCTACTTGTACATGGATGATCTGATATATACTAGCAATAGCAGCAGTCTATTTGAGGAGTTTAGAACAACCATGAAGACCGAGTTTGAAATGACAGACATGGGGCTGATGAAATTCTTTCTTGGCATTGAAGTTGACCAATCAACAGATGTCATCTTCATCTCTCAGGGCAAGTATGCAAAGGATGTCCTGAAGCATTTTAATATGGAGGACAACAAACCTATCATCACCTTGATAGCCACTGGCTTGAAGTTGAGAAAGACTGACAATAGTAGAAGCATAGATCCAACTCTCTATAAAAGGTTAGTTGGAATCCTAATGTACTTGACTGCAACCAGGCCAAATTTGATGTTTATCATGAGTTTAATCAGTCATTTTATGGATTCACCCAGAGACACTCACTAGAAAGCAAATAAGAGAATTATGCGGTATGTCAATGGCATGAGGAACCATGGACTTCACTATGCCAAACAACACCAACTTGAGTTAATTGGCTAAACTGATAGTGATTGGGCTGGTAGCATAGATGATCAGAAGAGCACGTCTCGATATGCCTTCCATTTTGGATCTGGAGTTGTCTTTTTGTCCTTGAAGAAGCAGCCAATTGTTGCTTTATCTACAACATAGGTAGAGTATGTTGCTGCCACCTCAGCTGTCTGCTAAGCAGTCTAGTTGAGAAGAGTTTTGAGTGAACTACATCATCCGCTGGAAGTAGCAACAATAATTTTTTGTGACAATAACTCTGCCATCGCCCTCTCAAAGGACCCAATCTTCCATGGTCGGACAAAGCACATTGATATTCGGTATCATTTCATCAGAGAGCTAGTGAAATTCGACAAAGTACAGTTGTAGTTTTGCAGGTCGAAGGAGCAGTTAGCTGACATCTTTACAAAACCTTTAAAGGAGGAGGACTTCGTCAGACTGTGGAATATGTTGGGCATCAAATAAATCGTGAAATTCGGTTTAAAGGAGGGTGTTGGAAATATTATTAAACCAAATTTCATGCCTTCAAGCACTTCGTTGCGAAGCACTAATAATTTGCCTTTGGAAGGTGCTTCGCAGCAAAGCAAAATTAACATGCCCCCTAAGAACACTTCTCTGTGAAGCAATGAAAAGGTGCCTCTTGAAAGTGCTTCGCTGCGAAGCAGCAAACATTTTCCGTCCAAAGACACTTCACCATGAAGTAATCCGGTAGTTCGAAATTCAAATTGGCGAAGCAGAAATCAAGCGTGAGAATCGGGGCATTAATTTTCAAGCGTGCGAGTAGTTGGGGTTGCTAAGCGATTGGACAGAAACCTTTCCTCGACATTGAATTCTTGCTAGCCGGTCGGTGAACTTCTCCCACATTTTGTCCTCATCTCTCATCTATAAATACTGGGCTCTGTTGTCATTTAAAAAAAAAAGTTGGAGCAGAGCAACAGACAGGGATAGCGAGCATAGAACAGCCGCAGTAGCTAGGGTTTCGATCAACAAAGACGTAGAAGAGTGAAAGCAATAGCCCCCAACTGTCGAAGAGTGGAGCGGTAGTCTCCAAGTAAATTTGTGTGTTTATCCTACAGATTTCTGTCTTGCAGAAGTTTGTAATCGCTTCAAAATGAAGCTTTGTAAATCCGGCATTATTTCAATATATAAAATATTTATTTTGAAAAGTTGGGGTCTCTATGTATTTGTTATCTGTCTCGAAGTACTGTTAAATATGTAGACAAGATTCAGTGAGGGTTTTCCCCAAAGTGGTAAAACACCCGTTCGATCCAGAAGGGAAACTTGTTTATTTGTGCCGAAGAAGCATTTCGGGACTTTGTCTCCCCAAAGTGGGACCCTGGAGCCACTTCGCCGAAGCTGCCAATTGCCGAAAACTACCGTGCTTCGCAGCTTTCCTGTCCGAAGCAGTCACTTTGGCTTGAAAATTCCTGAAGTGATTTTACTTCGAAAGCAAACTGTGTGAAGCAGCTGCTTCGCTTGGAAATTTCCCGAAGCAGTTTTACTTCGGCATTTTATCCCCGAAGTGCTTACTTCGGGAGTATTTTCTGTGAAGCTCCTCCCTCGCTGAAAAATTCGTGAAGCGTCTTTGCCGTGACGCGATTTAGATTTGGAATTTTATTTAATTCCTTCAAGAATCAGGATTAGAAAGAAGAACAGAAAGGAATGTTAACCATGGTTTGTTGCGCCTCTACTCCCCGCCATGTCCATCCAAAGCAATGCCAACAACACCATCATCACAGCAAAGATCTAAGCCGTCGAATGCTAGGGTATGCATACATCAACATTTGCTTTATTATTTTTGTTAAAAAATGGCATTGCAGCTTCCACATACACTCTGATTTTTTTGGTTAATATTATTTTAAGCTAACAACATAAATGATATTGTCGTTATAATTTCTAATATTAATTATTTTTTATTATTTACAATATACAGGATAAGCATGAAAGTCCTCACTCCAAAGAGGACGACCAGCACGAGGAGTTCTCTTTTCCAGTACTTGTGTCAAGTCCAGTGAAAGACGACCTCTTTTTTTGGAGTTAAAATTTTCCAATACGTGTGTCAAATCCAAAGAAATACGGCCTCTGATCTTGTGTAATTTAGATATCATAGGAAGAACCGAGAGAGAGGCAGGAGACAGGTTCTTGTAATTTTGGTTTTACATTTTATGTAGCATGCACTTTTGCTGTGCAGCTTGTGAAAGTTTTAATTTAATGCCGGAGTAGAGCAGATACGGGAGGATTCATGGTTTTGGAGGACAATTCAATCCAGAATGCTAACACTCCAATCGGGAAGATTCCATAGTTCCATAGGACAATTCAATCCAAAATGCTAACACTCCAATCTGGAGTATATCCAATTCACAAAATAATGGAATCACGTAACACCAATCCGAACATAAAAAAAGTATTTAACTCTTGAGCAGAATACACTTTCAAAATGGCACATGCTTCAATTCAGGGCAAGTACAAACAAATATGTGCGGAATGAATATTTCAATATTGCCGATGCAAATTTTAATATTTCCAACTTCACAAAGGATTAGAGTTAATTTAATATTTCAACTTTATAATATTAAATTAACCTAAAGTTTTTCCGCAATTAAATACAAACAAATTGAGCGGAATGGAACTAAGGCTTATCGAAGGAAATGACCCGGAATTGAGGCGTAGGCTTCTACAACAGGTTTTGTAAGGTTTTCAAGTGGAACGGAGGAAATAATAAAAACTTTGCTAAGTTAATAAAACTCAAATGCAATATTTCACAGGGGATGATTACATAGAAAATATATTTATATTGCAGAGATAAATTTTGGAAGATACATATACTTGGGAATATACCCTCTGGACTACAAAATAAAATTGTAGTGAATAATCACATAAATAAAAACAAACTTAGCTATTTCACCTTGTTGCTGCTTCTACTCTGCACAGCACTGTTTCATTCTTCTTCTGCTCTTTGCTCTGCTCTACTCTGATTTTCTCCAACCTCTCTAACTTGCAAAGTAGAACCCCAAAAGATATATATAGTTGGGGATTCACGAATGAGGCAAGAAAGCTACACCAACTACTCTGAAATTCAATTAATGCAAAATTAGGATTTCCATGCTATCGCCAAACTGACTGAGATTTTCAACTACCAGTAATTAATTCACATGTAGATAGATCCAAAGAATGGTGTAGTAGATGGATTTGCCAGAGGTGTCAAATTTGATTTAATTTTCTAACACCCTCCTTTAAACCAGATTTTAGAAAAACTTTGACACCGAGCTTCTCCATTAACTTGTTGAAGTCTTCCTCCTTCAAAGGTTTTGTGAATATATCTGCTATTTGCACCTTGGACCTCATAGATATCTTGCAAACTCCTTGTATTTGATGGTGTCTTTAGATTTGATATCATTGTTGCAAGTGGAGGTGACCAAGATGATGAGGTTGTACTGCTACTAACATCATTGTTACTGCTCAAAGCTATAGGTGATTGCACCATATTTTCTTCCAAATATAGAGATTCAATAATAGTTGGCTCTGGCTGGCCAGTATTTGACTTCCAGTTCCATGCTTCATCCTCTAGGAACTTCACATCTCTGCTGATAACAAACTTCTTGGTTACAGGATTATACAACCTATAAGCTTTTTCTTGTTCACTATACCCTATGAAGATACACTTCTTAGGTTTCTCATCCAGCTTATTCCTCTTCTCATCTGGGATGTGTGCATATGCAATGCACCCAAAAACTCTTAAGTGAGCCACACTTGGATTCTGATTACTCCATTCCTCCTGAGGAATTTTTTCCTTCATAGTCTTGTTGGGACATCTATTTAGAAGATAAACTGCATAAGCTACAACTTCTGCCCAGAATTCATGTGGCATTCCCTTTACCTTTAGCATACTTCATGCCATATCCATGATTGTTTTGTTCTTCCTCTCTGCAACACCATTCTGATGTGGTGTGTATCTGGCAGTAAATTTTCTACGAATTCCATATTGCTTGTAAAATTTATGAAATTTATTAGAGATGTATTCACCTCCTCCATCTATCCTAAGATTCTTCACATAGTATCCACTCTGTTTCTCAACTAGAGCCTTGAACTCTTTGAATTTGCTAAAAGATTTTGACTTCTTCTTTAAGGCATAAACCATGTCCTTTGACTGAAGTCATCAATGAAAGTCAAAAAATATTTATTTCCAGCAAATGTGTTGGTCTATATTGGACCACAAATATTTGAATGGACCAGCTCCAATGGATGTGAAGCTCTTCAATATCATCCTACAGGGAATGCATCCATATGTTATTTTCCAACTAAGAAACTTTCACAGACTTGATTGGATTGCTCTATAATGGGTAAACCCTTCACCATATACTGCAAATTTAGGCCACTAAAACTTAGGTGACTGAATCTGAGATGCCACAACTAGGTAGAATCCTTCACCACTGCACTTAATGACATAAGTAGTTCATTCTGAATCTGCAAAGGGAACATTTTGTTCTTAGTCATGGACATAGTTGCAATTTTCCCATGCTCTTTATCTTTGATGGTACATGTGCCATATTTAAATTGAACAATGTGCCGCTTCTACACTAGCTGTCCAACACTCAGTAAGTTATGCTCTAACCCAGGCACATAATACACATATTTATTTGTTTCCTTTCACCATACCTGGTGTAGATGATAATTTTTTCATTTCCTTTAACATGAACCTTGTTGTTATTCCCCATTTTCACTTCAAATTGGACTATTTAATCCAATTGTGAGAACATATATTTATTCCCCATCATGTGGTTGTAAGTCAGTACTGCAAGTCAGCAACATATTCCCACATGCATATCTACACTCTGCATTTCTAGCTTCATTTGTGTAGTGGGCTTGTTGTTGGTTATCTTTGGTCATCTTCTTTCTGCACTCAAAGATATAGTGGCCAAATTTCTTGCAGTAATAGCATTGGACCTTTGATTTGTCCTTCTTATGATTAAATCCTCCTTGTTACCTCTTCCACGTTTTCCTCGGTTACTTTGTCCTCTTTCTCCTTGAGAACATGAGGTGCCTTGGGGGGATTCTTATCTTATACTACTATTTCAAAATGAGACCTATGTTTTGAATATTTTCTCCAGAGAGGACTGAGTTGATCGACTCAACCTCTTCTCATGTGTTTGTAGAGAACCAATGAGCTCATCCACATATAGGGTTGTCAAATCCCTTGATTCTTCTATTGCTATCACAACTAAGTCAAACCTAGTTGGCAAGCTTCTCAGAATTTTCTCCAGTATTCTATGGTTATCCACAATCTCACAATTCAATCGCATCTGGTTGATGAAATCTATTTTTCGGGTGAAGAAGTCACTCATGGACTTTTACTCACTCATGCAGGTTTTCAAATTCCCTCCATAACATTTACAACTTCACCAACTTCACCCTGTTTGTGCCCTGATAGGAACTGGCTAAAATTTCCCATGCTTGCTTAGCTTTGGTTGCTACTGCAATCCATGGGAAAATTATCTCTACAACTACCTGCATTATATAAAATAATTCCTTCTTATTTTTCTTTCGATTCTCCTTCAACAAGTCTGAGTCTGCTTGGAAGAGTGTGGCTAATGCTGCTACATATGTTGGTTCTGCATAACCATTCTCAACCAAATCCTATAGCTCCTGAGACGTAAATAATATTATCATCTGAATGCTCTAGTAATCATAATTCTTGTCACTGAACCGTGGGATCTGCAACTACAAAGAGTTTTTTCTGGAAGCCATTACTTCAATCTTCCATGGGAGTGCTCAAGCTCTTATACCAATTTGAAGTTTTAATTTAATTTCGGAGTGGAGCGAAGACAGGAGGATGCACGATTTCTAAGGACAATTCAATCTGGAATGCTAATACCCCAAGTTTGTAGTAGATATTGGAAAGACCCAAAAATATGAAAAACTCTATGATAGTCTTTGGAGTTGGTCAATTCTAGATAATCTAAATATTTTCAATGTCAACATGAACACCTTCCTCATTGATAATTTACCCATGGTACTAGGCTTACCTCATGCCAAATGTACACTTATTGGGTTTAAATATAATATGTGCTTCTAAATACTTTGGAGCACTTCTTGAATATGTTGTAAGTGTTTTTTACATGTCTTGTTACAGATGAGGATATCATTCAAATACATAGCTACAAAGGAGTTGGTGAAGGGTCACAAAATCTTATCCATCATCCTCAAGAAAGTTTTTGGTGATTTAGGTAAGATAAAAGGCAAATTAACCATTCAAATAGACCATATTTAGATTTGAATGTTGTTTTCCACATTTTTCTGGGCTCAATGGGGATTTACCTAAATTTAAGGTAAAATTTGGTAAAGAAATTTGCACCACATGGTTGATCCACCAATTCATTGATTCAAGGTTATGGGTACTAATTCGTCAATGTGGTCATGTTTAGATTTTGGTAATCAATGCAAATTCTCTATGTGCCAAATTTATTTGGTACCAACACAATCATATTACTACAATAAGAATAAATCAATATAATAGAGCCCTTTTTAATCAATTCTTAAATCTGACTCTTGATCTCATTATTATCAAGAACTGATCTATGATAAATAGATATACTAGGTAGAAGAGAACTAAAAATTGATTGTTGAAAGCACGAGGATACAAAAACAAAGAGGAAACTCCAAGTGCGATACAAACGAAACTAAACTTAACGCTAATTCCTATGAATTGAAAGTGCATGAACGAAGAGAAAGCATGAACGAATCGAAATGAAAAAAAATCCAATAACAAATACAGCCCTTTTTATTGATGTGTTTTAGAACTCGATTACAATTTGCCTCCTCCCTTTTCAGGGTCTAGGAGTGTTAAATATGTGTTCTTGTTACATCCATGAATGCTATTCCTTCTTCTATGTGCCCACATGTAAAATGAGCAGACCAACACGTCACTACTACTTGTGTATATGAATGTTGACTCCTTGCTACTCCTCCAATGTCCAAATCCTGCATTCAAGGAAACAATAAATAGTCAGTAGCACTTGTAGATGAAATAGAACATGCAATCCCTAATCCTGATATTAGTGTCTGCAAAGAATTAAATAAAACAATGACTAAAATGAATCCAAATGAACTAAAAACTTCAGAGAGGCATGAAAACATCACCTATGATGCACTGCAAAAATAATAGTCAAGAAATTCCTCATAGATTTGTATTCGCGTCGGGGTGGGACGAATAAACCTGCAATAATTTGTCAGAAAGCACAGTCCCAAATGTCTTATCCCGGAGGCTCCAAATCACCAACAAAGTTGGGTTTAGCTAATTGAGGGAATTTTGGGAAGACCCAAAAGGTCATATTTTCCCAATTTTTCCTCTACCATCGAGAATTTTATGATGCTACCTGCACGTTAGTAAAGGCGAGAAATGATAGAAACATGATCAAAATTGCTCAAAACAATGTGAAATTTAAATGACAACCTATCTAAGCAACATAAAATTGAGTGCAAAAATAATAGAAGGGAAATCTTCCACAGATTTCTAATCGCTCCAAGGTGGGGTGATTAGAGTTGCAGTAGTGTGGGGGGCACCCGGGGGCGGGATGCCCATATTTTGGGGCCCGATTTCGGCACCAATCCACTTGGGATGGGTCCAAAATCTCTTGTGGGGTGTTTTCGAAAAATTTAGTAGGATGTTGTGGCAAAATGTTAGGTTTGGGTTCCGGATTTGCGCTTCCAATACCCACCCTATGACCTCTCTTCCAAAAGAGATCAAGGATGCGAAAGGCACAAATAAAAAGGTGTATGTATGTAAGTAAAATGACAACACTTAGTTTCTCAAAATGCTCCTTCTTCGTCCTCTTTTCTGTGGTGAGAAAACTCACCAATTTATAGACCTAGAGGTCTCTTTGGATGAGCATGCAGAGGTGCCACTTGGCAATCATGCCTTCCTAGGAGGGAGGAGATTCCTCCCTGATTAGGGGCGTCATGGCTACCTCTATAACTACCTCTAACACTAAAAAATGCTCACTCACACTCCCATGCAAGGAAGGAAGAATTAAGTGGTGGATCTGAGCTGCCATTTGTCAAGATTTGACTTTTTTCTAGTCAAACCTTCTATTCGCCCCACCCTAGAATGAATACTACTATTCATCCCTGGGTGGGGCGAATACCAGTTTGTAATCATCCCTGGGTGGAACGAGTATGAAGCATAGTGCTTGAAGGTGCCAAATTGACTCCTAAATTTCCAAAACTATTGTGAGAGTGGTTAGGACCACTGTTTAACCTCTGGGGGCTGCCCTTGGGGCTGTGTGTGTCAGTGTGATCAGTGTTTGTAGTCACATAATCATATTGGTGTTGTTTTGGTGTCTACAGATGCCTCTTGTTGGGAAGCGCTATGCATGGTGCAGTGCTGAGCAAAAATAGATAACCAAATCACTAATGATTAGGGTTTCTTAGTAACCTAACCAAATTTTGATGCCCCAAGTATGGAAAGGGCATTCATTCTTGAATCCTTGCTTCTGACGAGTGAAGGAACTCAATCCAAGTGTTAACCTTTTTCGGTGAGGTGTTACTTGCGCTTGGACATTGATCAGTCATGAATAGGCAAAGGACGCAACCTTTTGTCTATGGGAACCTTGATTTCATGATTCATGAATACCAAGTGTTTGATTTTCTTGTGATTATTGCTTGTTTGCTGCCCCAAGCAGGGGCACGATTGTCTTTATCAATTATTCTTTGAATGCATGCCATTTTCATGATTGGGTGTGTATTTGTTGATTGGTGACTAAGTGTGACTACCCCCTCAAGTGACGAATCGATGAGGGAATGACCTACATGAGAAAAGCAATGAGTCGGTTGATCCAAGATGACTTGTGTAAGGGTGCCTTCATATGTTTATCGTTGAATGTGCATGCGGTTTTTTGACATTTAGACCTATTTTTGGTGGGTTTGAACCCTTTTGGTGATGCCATTTGGGGGTAACATTCTCGACAATCCGTCTTCTCGTGGAGTGTTCCGACTATGGTAGCATTATTAGAGGATAGGATAGTGAGGATTTGTGACCCCGACGTCTGTTCTGCATGCCCAGAATGTCAAGTGCAAAAGCACTCTCATCGGGCAGATTTTTTGCTTTGTTTTGGTGCATTTTGGTGCAGTTTTTGCTGTTTTTGAAGTTTTTGCCCTATATTCGTTCCTAGGTGAGATGAATACCAGGTTAGTATTCTTCCCAAGGTGGTAAAAGTGCTAACCAGAGTGCTTGTCCCTAGGAGGAATGATTACAGGCCTAAAATCATATTTAAGGGCCAAAACTAGGGTTTTGGCTCATTTGCATTCAATTTTTTTGGCGATTTGGAGCTCTAAGGAGGAGGAGGCTAATTCTGCGAAGAAAAGCACTGCTGAATTTTTCTCGCTACCATGAGTGCACTAATCAGATCAAGCGGTGGATCCGAAGTGAGACCAGTAAGTGACCTTCCTCGTTATTGCTTGTATTTTGTGGTTACAGTTTTTAATACCGCAATTGATTTGTTGTTTCTTTTGTAGTTTGTTGTTCAAAATAAAAAATGAACCCCTTAATTAAATGTATGTTGTTATGTGTGAATTGTTTTATGGTTTCATCAAAACTTTAGGCAAAACCCTAGGTACACAAAGATCAAAATTGAACGTAAAAACTTAGCTCAAAACTTAGTTTAAAAATTTGTTTTTGGCTTCGTAAAAAAAAAGAAACCCTATTTTACATGTATGTGGAAAAGACGTGATAAAAGTCTAAAATTTATTTTCTTTTTATAGTAAGGTAAACCTTAGGAAAAAAGAAAAATTTTATTTTTTGTGATGTTTTTGTTACATGAAAACCTTAGGATAAACTGACCGCGGAACCCTAGTTTTTTAGGTTGAATGTGTCAGTTTTGAAAACATGATTGAAATGTTATCGTATAGTAGTTGTTATTACATTATGTTGTTATTAGGAATCATTTGGTTAGCCTATATTTAGCGCTAGTTTTATTTCTAGATCTAATAGGTTAGTAGATCCTATATCTACGGGTCATTTGCAACTTAATGTAACCTATATTACTTGGAAACTTAATTGAATTATTAGTCTTGTTTTCCTATCATGGTATCAGAGCTACGCTTTATCGATCTCTCGTAGCTCCACACCCGACTGATGTAGTAGGCTATACAAGTCTAGATGTTACAAACTCCAGGACCAGTTCGGGCACGTTTCCTGAGGCAGGGCTGGACCTGCTCGAGCACGCATCCTGAGGTATCAAAACTAGATTGATGCTGGACTCGAGCATGGGTCTCAAGGTCAATATGGATTGGTTCTGACTCGGGCACATTTCTTGAGGTTACAATGATGTTGGACTGAAGTTATCTGACAAACTCTAGATCTAGCATGGAGCCCGAGGTGGTTGATTGGACACGAATCCTGAGGTTGATTCGGACTGGTTCTGACTCGACACATTTCTTGAGGTCAGACTGACACCTAGACTAACACATTTTTTGAGGAACTAGACCGGATGGGGTTGCTAGACTGGATCGGATTGGGCATAGAACCCGATGCTGATTGAACACGGACCTCGGGCACAAAACCTGAGGCTGACTGGACACGAACATTTGACATGGTGACACGTGGCAGACTGGCCACATGCCACCTGGATAGACGACGTGGTGACACGTGGTGAACAAGCCATGCGCCACCTAGACGCGATGCGTGGTGGAATGGCCATGCGCAACTTGACATAGCAAAAAGCCATGGGAAACCCGATTTCCTGTGGGAAATCAAAATAAATAGGGCGAGTTTGCCCTTTTATCCCCGTGAAGCATCGCCCACAGGGGCGATGTGGGATTAATCCCACGAGATTTTTTTTCCCGCTTCACGTCGGGGACAGGAAGAAAGGGAAGGAGCTTCCCTTTCCTTCCCGTCGAGCAGCGTAGCCCAACTAGCAGGAGTGCCAGTCATTGGGCTAACAGCCGCAGGGTCGGGGGTTCCATTCCCACCGCGTGCAAGGTATAAAATATTTTACTTAAGTTTTTTTTTTTTGAAATTTAAATTTTTAATATTACAAACCTTTATTTGATTAATTAAATATTTTTAAATTCTTAATTATTTTCTTCGAAATTTAATTAAGAACAATCATATTTAATTCTTATAAAGTTTTGTTTTTTAATTAGATTTTTTTTTTTCAAAAAAAAAAAATCAAACTTCAAGTTTACATACCTATGCACCTTAGAATATTCCTCCTCCATATTTCAAAACAAAAAGGGGGATTATTTTTTTTTAAATCAAGGGGGGATTGATTTTTTTTCTCTCCACCATCAAAGCAATTAAAGAGGCATAAAATCGTCAAACCTCCAACCCAGTTTTTTTAGACTTCATAAATAGTAATTTTTTTGTTTGAAGTACTTCACGCAGGGAGGAATTGTAAGAGATTTTTTGGTGATATATTGTGCTAATCTGCCTATGAGGCAAGATTTGTAAGCGGGGGTAAAATTTGCAACACCAAGGGGGGAAAAGCCTTCTAGAGCGTCCATTTTGTGCTTTCAAAAAATTTTGGACTCCTTGTCTCGTGACGGGGGAGGCACGCCAGGGGCGCTGCCCCTTGGAACCCCGTACAGGGGAGATATAATTTTTTGCAAAACCAAAGGGGGAAGACTTATAAGGGTGCATTTTTGGCAGTGACCGACACCTTAGTCAAATTATTTTTGCAAAATTTTATTGTAAAAGGTGCATTTTCGATAGATACCGACACCTTAAGAATGGGTAGATCAAAGAAGAAACCTATCCCAAAACAAACTGATGATGTTGCAAAATCAGTTAAAGGCCCATATTTTTCCCCACACCTAGAAGGGATAGATTATTATGAAGATGGCACATTTCATACACTAAGGAGTGGTGTAAATGCCATAATCAATGATTCTGTGTCTTGTGGAGACATGCAGAAAAATGGTGTTCTAATCCCTATTGGTGCTATAATGGGCATATTCATGTCATTTTATGCTCTTGACAAAGCACAACAGAAAAGGGACATTAGTGAGGAAAGCGAGGTCCTAAAGGTGACCGCTTGTTGTGATACAAGTGACCTTCAACCCATTGTGGCGAATGCTTGTTGTGACACGAGTGACCTTCAGCCCATTATGGCACATGCTTGTTGTGATACAGACGACCTCATACCTTCTATGGTAGATATCAGTTGTAGCACAAGTGATCTCATTTCAGTAGCAAATTTTGCTTGTGACACTAGTGACTTAACAACTGAACCTCCTCAAAAAGAACTCCATAATCTCATCAATAGCGACAAATGTGATATTGTTAAAAGCATTGATGAAGGTGTTGAAATTGGGTTTTTTGAAAAACACACCAAAGGATTTGGTTCCAAAATGATGAAGAAAATGGGATTCAATTGTGAGAGATTAGGTAAAAAAGAGAAGGCATTAAATCTCCAATAATGCTAAGTGTCAAGGCAAAGCATGAAGGCCTTGGCTATACTGGACATGCAAGTACCAGTAATTCTATGTTTGTAAAACCTAAATATCCTACAACTCCTAAAAAGAATTGTTGCAGTCACTATGGAAATACAGGACATGTTGCAGCTAAGTGTTGGAGATTACATCCTTGTGATTCTTGTGGATGTACGAATCACTCTTCTTCAAGTTGTTGGTACAAACTAAAAATGGCCAACAAGGTTCATATTGATTGTGGATGGACAGATCTCACACAATGGACCATGATGAAAGAAATGTTGTATGGCTTCTACCGAAAAGGTAAAACCTATGGTAGACCCCGAGGCAAATATAGTGATAGACCAAGTGGCAGTCCCAGAGATAATGACCTAGAGATAGACCTAAAGACAAACCCAGAGACAAAGTTCCAAAGGCATATCTACAGGCAGATCCAGAGGCAATGATCCAGAGGTAGTTTCACAGGTAGATCCTAAGATAGACCCAAAGGTACAATTCTAGAGGTATGCTTAGAGCTAGAGCCAGAGCCATGAGCCAGATCCAGAGCCAAAGACAAAGCACGAGCCACCATTCTTTCATTTCTCTTCTTCTTCTTCACTGTATTGGGGCAGTTATATACTTTACCCAAATATGTTGTATGGGGGATGATAGCATAGCTAGTAGTTATATTATTACCCAAATAATGTAATAAGGGGGGATGTTAGCGTATAGTAGTTGTTATTACATTATGTTGTTATTAGGAATCATTTGGTTAGCCTATAGTTAGCGCTAGTTTTATTTCTAGCTCTAATAGGTTAGTAGATCCTATATCTACGGGCTATTTGTAGCTTAATGTAACCTATATTACTTGGCAACTTAATTGAATTATTAGTCTTGTTTTCCTATCATGAAAACCCTAGGTAAAAACTTTCATGTTGATTTTGTGTTGTTTGTTTTTTTTTTAATTATTTTTGTCTGTTTTTAGACTTAGAGTACAGAAACCCTAAGACTGACAAACTGTATTTGAAAATTGTTTTTGTTTGTTTTTTATTTTTATTTTGTCTGTCAGTTTTAAACTTAGAGTACATAAACCCTAAGACTGACAAACTGTATTTTGAAAATTGTTTTTGTTTTTTTTTCTCTTGTTTTTTGTTTTGTCTGTCAATGAGTACAAAAACCCTAAGACTAAAAAACTGTAAATTTTTTGAATTTTTGTGAATTTTTTTGTTTTTAGCTGTACATTATTTTATGTGTTATTGTATATTCATGTTATTTTAATGTTTTTGTGTTGTTTTCTTTTGCAGGTTGTGAAGAGCTGGTATCGTGTACCTACTATTTTTACTAAAGCCCCGGAGGCACTGACTTTGGTTGACTGGGAGTGGCTTGATGCCCTTGGGCTCAAGCATGTGACTCGACTGGAGCCTATGGTCGGGGATCAGGCCTATCTGATGGCCTTGATCAACTTGTGGGATCCTCGAACCAACACCTTCCATCTCCCAATAGGGGAGATGATAGTGACCTTAGAGGATGTCTATCGAATCCTTCAAATTTTGATAGATGGACTACTGATCCAGACGACGCCATGGGATCAACGGACAATAGTGTTGACACGCTACTTCAAGCATAGGGAGGATGTGGGTGTGGATAGCCCAGTGGAGAGGGCGGAGTGTGACTGCCATATTGGCAGGATTTTGGTTCGATGGTGGCTGGAGAAGGGGGTGTTGGGAGTGAGGCACGCAGTACTTATGGGTCTCCTTTCCAACATGCTACTACCTGACTCATCAGGTGTGAGGTTCCCATGGAAATTTCTAGATGTGGTCTTTCGGTTTGTGGAGTGTCCTATGGATGCACCTATGATCATGAGGTGGAGGTAGACGTTGCTGGCACAGCTCTATGATGAGCTATATGAGGTCTGTTGTCAGAGGAAAAAGGGTATTGGATGCAGCTTTCTATTGCAGTGCTAGGCTTGGCAACATATAGTGATGGAGAGGTCGGTGGGGCTACCATGGACTACTCGGGTAGAGATGGTGGATAGGGATATAGGCTATGCAGTTCTATGGCGGTGGTCCGATGAGTAGGGGAAGATTCGACGATGGGTAGGTGTCGTAGGGTACTATGTCGATGCCTTTGCCTGGTTTACTCTAGGGGAGGTGTTTTGGCACCCCTATCGGTACTTTCTAGCCTGGCCTAAGGCTAGAGAGTGGCTTCGGTAGGTTTGCAGAGGGAAATGGCTGATTGGGCGGCATTGGTTGGAGCTGGTGGCAAAGATTATTTGCCTCGGTGGGTGGATCCCTATGCTTAACAGAGGTGGGTCATTGCGCCCCTAGAGATGGAGTGATACTGAGCAGACAACATCTTCTCGATGTAGACAAATGGATGAGGGGGGCTCTAGTAGGCATGATGTAGGGGCTAGCAACAGCCACCCTGAGGGGTCCCATAGGACCCACACCACGGGGGGTAGTTCCCGTCGCATCGATCCTACATGATCATGGTGGTCGATGCCCTAGGCTTAGGGGTTTTTGAGGTTTTGCTTTTTGTGGGGTCAGATGACCGGTTATTGTAGCCTGTGGGCATTTTTGATGATATATATATATAGATGACTTTATTTTGTTTATACACATGTCGACATTTGATGTTATGCTCAATGGTTGTTGAATGTGTATGTATGCATGTTAATTGATGTTGATGGATGCATATGTTATGATGAATGCAAATGTTTCTAATTTTTAGGATATGCAAATGGAATGGATGGATTAAATGTGTGATTTTTGGCGAGGGCACCATAGACTGTTTAGAACTTATGGCTTTTTGTCTTAGGCGATTACTATGGTGAATGAATTTTGTTGTATACATGCTATTTTTGTATTTTTTGATGGCAATTCGAGGATGACAGATTGCACAGGTGGTTTTAGAATGTAGTTAAGGTTTTTTGAGACTCAGATGTTTTAACCAACTAGCCATGATCTGTAATGTTATCTTCCAAGACTTTTGGACAAGGTATGAATCGGACTTGTCTTTGACCAAGTTATTTCACATCCTTGTGTGTGCAATTGAGTTCATTTATGTGGTATTTGTCAAGATACCGCTAGTGCCAGATAGGCTATCAACCAAACATGTATTGAGGATCACCTAATTAGCTCCACTAACTCCTTTTTTGTATTTAGTCGATTAATCTACAGTGCTATCTAGGATACCATAAGCTAGCTCATCCACATGCAAACATTGATCTATACACGAGTTAATGTGACAGATATATCATCATGCAGGAGGTTTACCACCATTGACTGATAGGCTATCCACCAAACCGATACTGGGGTTTACTTCATGACCTTCTGAATGCTGAGAGTTCCAAGGATTCAAGTTCGACTCCCTTCTTTTCTTCAATTGTATTGGGATACTTGCTCTTTTGTAGTGATAAAAATCACTGTTTATTTTTATTATATATATTTTTTCTTTTGAGCAAGGGATTTGAATTTCGAGTGATGAGAATCACTATTGTATATGTTGTTTGAGGTATGCACTTTGGTGGTGATGTCAATTTTTTTGGAGTTTTGATTTTTGCAAAATTTTATGATTTTTGCAACTTTTTGAGAACTTGGGATTCTTGGGGAATTGGGTAGGGAAGATGCTTGTCCTTTTGCCAACTCTCAGCATTCTTGGGGTCATTCGCATAGGGGGATGAGCAAGATAACCGTTTCACTTATGGTGACCTGGATTGCTTTGCAGGTGTCATATTTCATTCACACAACTTTGGAATTTTTATGTGTTTTAACTTTGTGTTGGGATGTTACGTAACAAGGTGTGATCCAAGTAAGATTCTACCTTTGGAAAATCTGTCTGACTTTGTACAAGTATTTGGCTAGAAGGCTAATGACAACTGAGTGACAAAAATCTAGATACATTAGAAGACCACTGACTATGGTATGGTAAAATAACGTAAATGGTGGTTTATTATAGAATTGAGAAATGTGGAAACAGATGGATTTGTCGAGTAATTACAGTTCTATGGTGCCTTTGACCTGTATGACCACAAATATGCAATGTATGGATGTGATGCTTAATGCAGCTATTATTTTTGTGTTTTTGATGGATTGATGAGGTGCAAAAAGAGCTCTTTATTGTGGTGATGATTTTGAGCATGCATGGAAATGAGATGCAAATTTTTGTTGTATTTTTTATGATTTTATTGTTTTTGAATTTTCTTATTTTTGACCAAGCGATTGTGGGAATCCTTGGAGCTTTTTTGTTTGACCAAAGGGGTAATGGGCACCTTTGGGGCATTTTTTTAGGGTTGACCAAGTGATTGTAGGAATCCTTGGAGCATTTTGGGATTGACCAAGCGATTTTGAGAATCCTTGGAGCATTTTGGGATTGACCAAGAGATGATGAGAATCCTTGGAGTATTTTGGGATTGACCAAGCGATTATGAGAATCCTTGGAGCATTTTGGGATTGACCAAGCGATTATGAGAATCCTTGGAGCATTTTGGGATTGACCAAGTGATTATGAGAATCCTTGGAGCATTTTGGGATTGACCAAGCGATTATGGGAATCCTTGGAGCATTTTTTTTGGGCTATGGCTCTTTTAAATATGGAATGGTCATAAATGACTGATGTTCAAGGGTTCTAGTTCCTTGATTCCATCAAGAGAGGCTAGCCGGTATGTTCTAGGTCCTATTTTACTATCGATGACATAAGGACCTAACCAATTTTGCCATGAAGTTGTCCCTTAGATGGGGTGGCAAGTTAGAGTTCTGTTGGTTCTCTTTTAAGACCAAGTCACCAACCTGAAAGTCCCTCAGGTGAACCTTCATGTTGTATGCCCTCTTAAGTCGCTCTTGATAGATATGTAAATGCTCAAGAGCATTAACGTGTCATTCATCGAGCAACATAAGCTGGTCTAACCAAGCTTGCCATGCAGTGTCATCATCGATGAACTCTTGCATTGATATGCGTAGGGAAGGAATTTCCAACTCGAGAGGCATGACTACCTCGAAGCCATACACCAAAGAAAATGGAGTTACCCCAGTGGGTGTCCGAATGCTAGTGCAATAAGCCCACAGGGCAAGTGGGATCTGAATGTGCCAATCCTTATGACTATCTGTGACTATCTTTTTGAGGATGGCAACTAGCATTTTGTTTGATGCCTCTGCTTGCCCATTTGCCTACGGATAATAGGGTGTTGAAAAACTATGCTGAATTTTGTACTTTGTGGTCAAAGCATGCACGTCTTTGTTCTTGAATGACGTCCCATTATCCAATATTATCTTGGATGGAATACCAAAATGACATATGATATTATGTAAAATGAACTCCAAAATGTGGTTTCTAGTCGTAGAGGTAAGTGAAATTGCTTCCACCCATTTGGTGAAGTACTCTGTGGCCGTTATGATAAACATGTGACGATTGGATGATGCAACGGAGATCTTTTTGATTATATCTAGACCCCACTGTGAAAATGGCCAATCCAATTGGATCGGATGCAAGGCCTGAGAAGGTACGTGTGTCAAATTGGCATGGTGTTGACACTTCATGCACTTCCTCACATACGCGCAACAATATCGCTCTAAATATGGCCAATAATAGCCCATGTGGAGAATGCACTTTGCGATGGCCATACCACTGAAGTGGCCACCGCACGTACCATCGTGCGCTTGGGCGATCGCCCAAGTGGACTCCTACTGGTCCAAGCAACGAAGGAGGATTCCTTTGTAGCTATGATGGTACAAAATGTCTCCTAACAAGACATGCTTTGCCACTTTCTTTTTGAATGATCATTTTGTGGCATGCATCAATCCAAGCAAGAGGTTACCTAGCTTGAGGTAATCCCTTATGGGTGAATACCAATCCTACTGATCAGAAGCCTCGATGATATGAACAACCAATCCCTCTTGAAGTTCATCCCTAGCAAAAGCTGAGTGGGAAAGAACTTGTAAGAATAGCATTGTGTTGCTATTAAGGGGAGTAGGGGAGAACAAGGACCCCTAGTTGGCATGATTCAGAAAATCATGGATTCGAGAGAACCTATCCGGGGAGGGTTCAATCTGGATCAGGTGGATTCCCGGCGTTAAGTCAGAGCTTGCACGCTCCATCATGGATTGCGATAGTGTTTTGACTTGAATGGTTGTCATATCACCAAAAATGTCTTGCGGGATTAGTGACCCCAAGGAGGCCATAGTGTTCACAAAATGATTCGATGATCGAGGGAGTGCCTCGATGTCGTACCATTCAAGATTTTCTAGGAATTTGTCCACAAGGGCTTTGTAGGCCTACAGAACTAGGCATTTACACTGGAATACCCCTTTAACTTGGTTGAAAATTAGCAACGAATCACCAAAGATGTTTAATCATTTGATGTTCATGGTGATTGTTGTCTGAAGACCTATGAGCAAGGCTTCGTATTCTGCATTGTTGTTGGTGCATGGGAAGTCTAATTTAAATGACAAAGGCATTGGAGACCCTTGTGGTGTAAAGAATATGATTCTCACACTGCCACCTTGCTCTTTAGGGAAATGCCATCATATTTAACCATTAAGGCCATTGTTGGGTGCATCTTATGTAGCTTTTGCTTAATGGGCTTGACTATCGGATCAAGCGGTAGGTTATGCATGACTAGCTGCGGATCTAACCCCGACATGTCTTTGTATGACCATGCAAAAACCTCCTTCTTATCTTTGAGAAGGTTAATGTAGTTAGCTTGCTATTCAAGGGATAAGTTTACCCCCAACTTGATGATCTATGGATTCATTGGATCCAAGTCGATGTCTACGTCAGTCGTCTCCTCGACCGACATGATGGATCCATCATCCAACTTGTGTGGAGTTGGGATCAAATGGATATCATTTGCTGAGTTAAAATCTGCGTTGGGAACCTTAGGTTCCTCCTCAGCATGGAAGATATCTTGAGTTGGCTCTGGGGTGAAACATAGCATTTCATCGAAAGGCTAGTACTCTGATGGGGATGGTGGTAAATTGACACGATCTCAGTCTATGGCATCTATGTCTAGATACAATGACTATGTTGGATCGGTCGGATTGTGGATGGGGGCGGTTAAGTCAATGGAGATCATGTTGATGAAATGATTTTGGTCTCCATTACCACGGGTGTGATGACTCGAACATTCTGGATGTTCTCTATGCTTCGGATCTAGCTCTAGAGGTATTGGCATGAATGGATCGGCCCTATGTGTAGATAGGAAGACAGGGTCTACCCTCGGCACTAATATCGCTATAGGGTCTCTGGGTGGAAGGTGTTCTCCATATGCCCAAAGTGGCAGATTCAACACTTGGTCCCACCGCACTGGGTCTACGTACCACTCATGCCCTGGAACTATGTTTAGTTTCTCAAATATGTCATTAATCTCCAAGGGGTATTATCGCATATGATTGAGATAGGCCATCTCAGTTTCATCTTCGTAATCACTGTCGGAGATCCAAAGGCCTTCGTTGGCTCCAACAACTATTTGCAACATTAGAGGCTCGTCTTGCTCGAGCAAATTGATCTGGCCCCATTGGGGTTGTTCCGCTCTCTACGATGGGGTCTGATTGTCTTGTGGTGGCACTTGCTCGATGGGAGCCACCAAAGGGGACATTGCCAAGAGGCTTTCCTGATAATCATCCATGGGGGTCACTTGTGAGTGATTGCTATCTGATTCAAAGGGATCCCATGGTGCTACCTCATATTCTGACTCCTCTTCTGACGATCCTTCTTGACCTTGCCTACACCTCTCCTTTAGGTGTGTTCTTGAACTTTCTCCTCTTTCGAGTGAAGGGAAAGGGTTGTTGAGGTCAACAAGGTTGGTTGTCAACAATGGGAGATAATCTCCTAGTGTGTATGTCATGTTAGGTTTGGCATATGGATCTAATGCCAATTCCCCCTTGTTGCCTATCCCTAGGCCTTGCATGTTCTCTACCAAGATGTCTAAGGGGAGGGGGTGGTTGAACCCTACTCCTAACTTTTCATATGGCATTTGATATCTTGGTTGGAAAAGAACACGCACTCCTTGCTCATATCTGCCTAACCCATATCTGTTCCAATTGCATTGGCCAAGGTATCTCAAAGCAAAGTCTGGGTTAGACAAATAATTGACATCTTCTGCAAAGGGTTCTTCATCTTCGTCCTCTTGCATGTATGGTTCAGTACCATGATCAAGGCCCCCATACACAAAGTTTGTCTGGTTTGGTGAGTAGCCTAGAGGAACAATGGTACCAATGGGGAGGCAAGGTCTCCCCATGTCCTGCATGGACTCTAGTGTGGGTGTTGCTACAATATTCCACACCAGATACTCCCCCAGGCCCGTATTGGCCATTTCAACAGTGATTGTTGGTGATTGAGGGGGAGGGAACGGAAGTTCTTTCGGAGTCCACTCCATGTCGGGTGAACTAGGAGCCTCGACTTCCATTCTGGTAGGCATCTCCTCAGTAGAGATAGTTGATACCGATGGTGGTGCCTCTTCTAGGGGTTTCTTCCATTTATCCTTCTGTGTGGCCACCATAGGTGGTGTCGTTGGTGAAGGACCAACCGATGAAGATGGACCCGACTATGGTTTTGATGGGCTTGCCAATGGGGATGCCTATAGAATCGAACCTTGTTTAGATGGATTCAACTAAAAATCCAAATGCATTGATGGAAGGGTCAATTGCAACATCAGCTGCACCGCATTACAATACTTGAAGGGTTCCAAGTCCGTCGGGACTACATGCACCTCCCCTTCAAATGTATACTTTAAACACTGATGAGCTATCGAAGGGACACACTTCATGTCCCTGATCCATGGCCAACCCAGCAAGATGTTATAGGCCATCTCACCTTCCAAAATATGGCACAATGTAGGTATAGTCTTTTGTCCCACCTGGATGGGTAGGAAAATTGTGCCAACTGTTGAGCATATCACATCATTGAATGCTCGTAGAGTGTAGGTGGAAGCCGTGATGTGAGATGTTGGCAACTTCAGGTGTTTCAATGCCACTATTGTGATGATATTATTGGACGAGCCAATGTCTACCAACACCCTCTTATACGAGATCTCGTTGACCCATGCGATAACGTGCAAGGGTGGATCCACCATATCATCAGCCACTGATTTCACTTCGTCTTCTCGAAAGGTGATGATTGGCTTAGTGCATCGTTTGACATGTCCCACAAAGTTGTTGAAGGAATTTGCTTCGTGGGGCTGCAACTCGATGGCTTTCAATATCTCCATTAGAGCCTCCCGATGGGGCGTTGATTGTTGTATGAGCTCGTATATGGAGAGCCTAGCCGACGTGGTCCTCAAGATCTGAGTGAGTTTGGTCTAAATTATGGCCATGGGTTTAGGTGGAGGAGGTTGTGTAAGGTGTTGTTGTGGTTGCGACGTTGTTGGCACCTCTCCTGTAGCTATCGTGGGGGTAGCTACACTCGGATACCTCCTGTTCTGAGTCACTATATTGATCATCCCTACATACCCCTCCATGGGGCAATTTTGTGTGACCTCATTGAATTGTAGGGTCTTTTCCTATGTATCATGGGCAAGAAAGGGGTCCTTAAAGACCTCCATTTGTTGGTTTCTTGGTGCCACGGGATTATCCATCGCTAATGTCTTGTTATCAATTAGGTCTTGCACCAAGCCCTTAAACTTCCAACAAGCATTAAGGTCATGTCCCTTCTGCCTATGGAACCTACAGTACAAATCTTCCCTGTAGCCCTTAGGTTTTGGTGCATTGGGATCTATGGGTTGAACCTCGGGTAGGTTAATCAAGTTTTCCATTGACAAGCGATCAAACAAGGAGTCTCTGGACTCTATGTAAGGTGTGAATTATCGCCTAGGGCGACGCTACTAGTTTTGTTCTTGCCTCTAATTTTCTTGGTCATAACTGTTAAGAGGCACTGCCTGATAGTTAGCATTTTGGGGCTATGTTTCTTGTGCAGGCTTGGGGACATTGATAGCAACCTGATTGACCACAACAGGTTTCTGTTGCATGGTCCCTGCTTTGGTGTTCTTAGACCATTCCTTCTATTTTGGTTTGGCTATCTCGCCATCCTGAATCTTGATCTCTTCAATGATTCTAGCTTGTGCCAGAGCTTCCTCTAAGGTGGCATATTGCTATAGCTACAATAGCACAGAGATCAATCTCAAATAGCTCTTTGAGAACATTTGTGTGAGGTCAGACATAGGAGGGAGGTAGGGTAGCTTTGAAAGCAAAGTCCTCCATCGGTTCCCATAGGCCGCCATGGTTTCTTCCTCATACTGCCTGAGGTTGGCTAGGTCGCTTAGTGACGCCTTCTTCTTAGTTTTGAAGGTGAAGCATTCGAGGAACGCATCCACTAGCTGATCTAAGTTGCTAATGTTGTGCTTTGGCAATTGAGTAAACCAATCCGAGGTAGGGCCTACAAACATGGTGATAAATGTTCTCAATAGCAAAGCATCATTATCCTGAATGCCAAAGCATTGGCTCAAGAATCTAGTCACATGCTCTTGGGCATCCTCCTCACCTCTAAAGATTGCCAACTGAGGTAGCTTAAAGTGTTCAGGGTAAGGGGGTGCTGGCACTGACGGATGCACAGGATGACTACGGAGTTGGTGTAACATGGGATTTTGGGGCCCAGAAGTCTTGGTCTCCACAGACTCCAAGTGCTCTAGCAACACTTTATATGCATCGAAATATTTAATCTCTTCCTCCTTAGTTTTCTCCCGTTGTGGGTTGTGGGAAACTTGAGGCCTATGGAGGGGTGGTCGGATAGTGGCCCCTCCGCCTTGGTAGGGCATTTCAGCCCCCTCTTCTTCTTGCTCATACTCCTCATAGGCTTCTTGAGGAGTTTTTGGATGAGACCTATGACCATGGGTGGGTCCCCACGGAGGGAGCCCATCGTTGTTCCTGGGAGTGGCCTCTCGCTCAGGTCTAGGAGGTCTTAGAGGTAGCACTTGGTAAGGTCATGGAGACCGGTCTCGCACCAAGGGGTTGCGCCTCTCATATGGTTCTGATCTTTGGGTGCGAGGGGTTGGAACCCTCTTAGGCACAGTGTTATGGAGTAGCTCATCTATCTGGCACTAAATGCGCTCTTTGCTAAGGCGATATAGATGCTCTAGCTATTGTTGGTATTGCTCAAGCTACATAATCTACGCTTGGCGGGTAGCATGTCTGGTGACTACCAGGTCAATTTGTTCTACCATCTTGAGTCTAGGAGGCCTAGATGCCTCTCCTATGCATTTATCTCGATCGCGATGATTTGATATCTCTATAGGTCGCTTCCCTCTATCGAGGTTGGCGGCATTCACTCGAGGCTCTGGCCTCGTTAGGTGATTTTGGTAGATAGCATGTGCGGAGGTGCATTGCTCCCACGTTATGTATTGCTCTTGAGGAATGTAATGGTTTTCCTCGTGCTCCCTTTCATATACGTGAAAGGGGCAGGTAGAGTTGGCTCGCCCTGTTTGAAGCACCTTGTGCTCTGGATTTTGTCTATTGTTCCTAACAGTGATGGGTGGTAAAGGAGGGATGACATAATCATGTGGCCTCTCCTCATGGACCCTCTGTTGTTCTAGCACTTCATCACATAGTGGCCACTCATACCGAGCTTCCAAGGGAGCCTTTCCATTTATATTGAGTGCCATGTGTAAGGACTCCTCCTGAAAGGGGCTGTGCTGAATGGGCATGCCCCTCAAAGGGGTGCCTCTATAGTCCCATTCCATCAAGGCACGAAGTGGACTACCTCGTGGGTCAGGCTGCCAAGGTGGGATGACCAAATCCTTGGGGCTATAGTGGAGGTGACTTGTGCCCCCTTGTACACTCTTCGTAGCTTCTACCCTTGAATGGGCTTGGCTATGGGTGTACACCATGGTGGTGCTTTCCTACAAGATGCATAGATTTTTATTTCTTTTTATGATTTTTATGTTACACTAAACATAAAAGATCACACACGCAAAGAAATGATTATCTCATTTAAATATTAAAAGTGTGTCCTAAACCTGGTTTAGTGTGTTTTAATTTTGTTTTGAAAGCTTTTGTGAAGAACGTTTAAATGCAATATGATGGCTCTTATGGCTCCCAAAATTGGTCGCCCCTTCGATATACCATTGCCAGGCCGATATACCAACCTCTCTATATACCCGCCCTTATGTGAGGGAAATTTTTGGTACATGAGAGCAGATGGTACGTGGAACATAGGCGGTACAGAAGGGAAATCACCATATTTTTGACACCTACCATAGAATACTTATCCTCATGAGCTAGGAATCACCCTAGCTACACTCGGTCAGATTTCGTCAGGATTTACGTCTAGCAATAGTAGCGATCGGGGTTATGAATGCAAAATTCAAGCCAAGGTGGTGATGAAATCCACCGTTGGTCTTGATCAAGGGCTGGGGTTTTATGACTAGATCCTTGGTGTTTATATTACCATGTGATGTGTGGGGTTCTTTTTATTTTTCATGAAAGAAAATAAACATGCAGTGCAAATTTCCCTAAGCAAGCAAAGAACCAAAAAAATAGGAAACAAAAAATAAGAAATGATAGGAGTTCAAGACCCTTACCTCTTCTCTGCCCAAATATGCTGGTTCTAAGTTTCTGTCCCAAAACTGCATAGACATCCATTCATCCCAGGGTGGGATGAATAATAGGACTGTATTTGTCACAGGGTGGGGCAAATGCCCATGCATCCCTGGGTAAGATGAATTACAGCTTTGTATTCGCCATAGGCTAGAACGAACAGCAATCCAGCGCTTGAAAACTCGGTACCTGCAAGAAAAAAATAATCAAGTTTTGATCAGATTTTTGATCTTAAAAATAGAGGACAAGGGTCCCACCGTGATCGCCACTGAAAGCATGAGGATACGGAAATAAAAATGAAACTCCAAGTGCGATGCAAACAAAACTAAAATTAACGCTAAGTCCTATGAATTGAAAGTGCATGAAAGGAGAGAAAGCATGAACGAATAAAAATGAAACAAAAATCCAATAAAGAAGACAACCCTTTTTATTGATGTGTTTTAGAACTCGGTTACAATTCACCTCCTCCCTTTTCAGGGGCCAGGAGCGTTAAATATGTGTTCTTGTTACATCCATGAATGCTATTCCTTCTTTCGCATGCCCACATGTAAAATGGGTGGACCAACACGTCGCCACCGCTTGTGTATATGAATGTTGACTCCTTGCTACTCCTCCAATGTCTAGATCCTACATTCAAGGAAACAAGAAATAGTCAGTAGCACCTATAGATGAAATAAAACATGCAATCCCCAAGCCTAAGATTAGTGCCTGCAAAGAATTAAATAAAACGATGACTAAAATGAATCCAAATGAAATAAAAACTTCATAGAGGCATGAAAACATCACCTATAAGGCACTGCAAAAAGAATAGTCAAGAAATTCCTCACATATTTGTATTCGCTCTGGGGCGGGACGAATAAACCTGCAACAAATTGTCAGAAAGCACAGTCCCAAATGTCTTATCCCGGAGGCTCCAAATCACCTACAAAGTTGGGTTTAGCTAATTGGGGGAATTTTGGGAAGACCCAGAAGGTCATATTTTCCCAATTTTGCCTCTACCACCAGGAATTTGATGATGCTACCTGCACATTAGTAAAGGCGAGAAATGATAGAAACATGATCAAAATTGCTCAAAACAATGTGAAATTTAAATGACAACCTATCTAAGTAGCATAAAATCAAGTGCAAAAATAATAGAATGAAAATCTACCATAAATTTCTAATCACTCCGGGGCGGGGCGGTTAGAGTTGCAGCAGTGTGGGGGGCACCCATGGGCAAGATGCCCACTGTTTGGGGCCCGATTTTGGCACCAATCCACTTGGGATGGGTCCAAAATATCTTGTGGGGTGTTTTCAGCAAATTTAGTAGGATGTTGTGGCCAAATTTCGGGTTTGGGTTCCAAATTTGCGCTTCCAATACCCACCCTATGACCTCTCTTCCAAAATAGATCAAGGATGCGAAAGGCACAAATCAAAAGGTGTATGTATGGAAGTAAAATGACAGCACTTCGTTGCTCAAAATGCTCCTTCTCCCCTCTTTTTGTGGTGAGAAAAATCACCAATTTATAGACCTGGAGGTCTCTTTGGATGAGCATGCAGAGGTGCCACTTGGAAATCATGCCTTCCTAGGAGGGAGGAGATTCCTCCCTAATTAGGGGCCTCATGGCTACCTCTGTAACTGCCTCTAACACTCAAAAACGCTCACTCACACTCCCATGCAAGGAAGGAAGAATTAAGTGGTGGATCTGAGCTGCCATTTGTCAATATTTGACTTTTTTCCAATCAAACCTTCTATTCACCCCACCCTGGAGTGAATATTGCTATTCATCCCTGGGTGGGGCGAATACTAGTTTGTAATCGTCCCTGGGTGGAACGAGTATGAAGCAGAGTTCCTGAAGGTGCCAAATTGACTCCTGACCTTCCAAAACTACTATGAGAGTGGTTAGGACCACTGTTTAACCTCTGGGGGCTGCCCTTGGGGCTGTGTGTGTCAGTGCGATCAGTGTTTGCAGTCACATAATCAGATTGGTGTTGTTTTGGTGTCTACAATTGTATAGAATATTTTACCTCATAATAAGTGATAATCCAATGGGTGATTTGAATATGTCATCATATTATTTAGTAACATGGTCCATTTTTCATTGTTACTGTGTGGACTATGTAGTTACTATGGTAGAAATCATCTTCTTGGTAGATTGAGGCTTGATCGTTAAGAGAACAAACTAATTTATTTTTCCAATCATTCTTTTGTATTGCTTGATACTAATGAGGGAAAAAAAGGTGGATGGAGTTACTTTTGGCATCTTGTACAATTTTTCCTTAAGAGTAATTATAACTTTTTAGAGTCTTAGCTCATACATGCCATGCCTTTGCCATATGCATATCTATTTAAATATCATAACACAAACATGTAGTGGAACCTAATCATATAAAACCTCATATTTAAATGGTTTGATGGTGTAAGAGAGAAGGCATTATTGAGTTTCATGGATATTTATCCCATGGCTCAACCATCCAATATTATATGATTTTGGTTGAGGCTTCAAAGGTAAAATTAAATTCTTAACAATATCAATAGAGATCAAATTATTTTAACTTACACTATCAACGATAAATGTACGGGCTTATCATTTATCCAAAAATAGAAGTGGAATAATTGCTCCTCCTTAGGTGAAGCCTATACATTAATTTGTATAGTAGAGATAGCAATAGTTACATGTGATTTAGACTCCATAATCTATTTATATTTATTCTTTTTTGGGGTATGTGTTGGATTTATAGATGTAGAAGGTTGTGTCTCATAAAATAGAGACTGAATTGCCCAACATGCTTCTCTATAATGTTGAATGATTTTGTGGTAGTCATACCATTTCCCAATATGGTTCTTTTGGGGCTTCTTACCTTGTGGATTTTACTTTTTCTTTAGTATTTTTTTTTTTTGGTAGAGAGGTTTTTGAAAGGGTCCCTGAACCTTGTATAAACACCAACTGAAAGAGAAACCAAGAAATAAAATAAAAGCCTCCTACTAAGCAAATAGATCAATGGAAGTTAAACTAGAGATAAATGATAACCAGGGATATGATTACTTCCTAAACCAAATTGAAGAAACCTATGATGTGGAAATCACCGTTGTGAGTATGAATGCCCAAACACCAAGAGGGGGATGTGTCATGAAGATGATTAATAATATTATTTTGATGTTGACCTTATTTATTTGTTTGCTTTTAAACTTACCTTTGACTTTCTTGGGTTTTTCCCTCATGCTTTGGTTCTCATTATTTAAATCATCTTCTTTCATGCTCTTGCATATGTACTTTAACTCATTATTGATGGAAAATTTGTATACTTCATCCAGTATCTTAAAATCAAAGAAGTAAATATTCTCCCTTATGTACCAATGTAACACACCATAGTACTTAATAATTCAATATATATCGATATCTTTGATGCCAAGCTTCATGTATAATGAATGTAAAGAATCAGTGTAGTCTTGAACAAATTATTCTTTGCCTTGGCATAGTTGTTACCACCATATGTACCAGTATTCATAGGTGCATACTAGGTAATATTTGTTCTTGAATGCTTTCACAAAATCATCCCATGTAGGGTATTCTAAATATTCTTTATTCTTGTCATATCCTTCCCACTAATTTCAAATTAGTATTGATGCTTTTAATAGGTAAAAGGTGATCGTCTTCTTATCAAATAAATGCATAGATAGTTGGTCCAACCAATTCTCCACTGCCTTTGTATTTATTTTTCACTCAAAGAATGGAATATTAATGTTCACCTAAAATTTGAAAAATATCAAGATACAAAATAGTTATGTCTTAGTGATGGTAGACGGTGGATGTTGAAGAATCTACTAAAATTTGTGCATCGTCTAATTATGCTATCTCTCAAGAGTTTAATCCATTAATTACTTAAAAGTATATATTTTCTTGATGTTTTCCTCCATATAAGATCATCTAAGATAACTAGGTAAATAATCAAAGGGATTGTGCACCTGACACCTAATCCTCTAATATCCTGATCTTTTCTTTGGGATATACACCTACAAGTAGTATGCTTTGATACTACAAATCCAAAAATACCTAGAGATAATGGATTCTTTAAATTTGAAAACTAGAAATAAAAGAGAGAGTTGTAGAGTGAATATAAAATTTCATTAATTTAAAGAATAATACAAAAATGACAATCTCTAAGAAGAGATATCTAAAAAATGAAAATATTCTATGAGAAAGTTACATAGAAGATATTTTCTAAGAAGAGATATCTGCTAAAAAAATTATTAGAAAATATTGTTACCCACTACAAATGTGTAAGACTTATACGCAAAAACCATGTCATCTCCAACCTCAATGTCATTGTCTTGTAAAATAAATTACATGATCATTATAATGGTTCATATTTTTAGATAATAGTTATGATTGGTATGGTGGCTCAATTTTTGAGATAACAATTATGATCATTATGATGATTTAAATTTTGAGATAATTATTATGATCATTATGATTATTTAAATTTTGAGATAATGGTTATCACCACTATGATGGTTCAAATTTTGATATAATGGTTATGATGATTTTTTATAATCCAGAAAGTATGGTCTACACTGATTTTGTAATCTGCACTCCATGGTCCATACATGATTCAATTCCATCTATTAGAGTCCACAAGTTTTGGTCTACATTCATTCTATAATATGAACTTTGAGGTCCATACATGTTCAGATCCTACTTCACTACATTTTTTTGTTTTCATAGCCCACTCTACATTGACCAGTTTGTTGTTTTATTAGGTACATCAGGATACTACTATCAATTTGAAGATACGTGATAGAGAAGATCCTAATTATTCTTCATGAGGATGAGGTAGGAGGGCTGATGGATGTGAGCTCCATCATGCATCATGAAGATCGATCCATGTAATACTTATTTTCAAAATTCTTGTATATTTACAGTTGGATTAAAATGACTTTTTGGTCATAGAGGTTAATTTTGTGGGAAAATCAAGAGTATCAAGGATTTTGTAGTGTTTTTTGGCTAGACTCATACTCCAATTGTGTCCCACATACCCGATATATGATCAACATGCCATAAGTATTTCTTTTTAGCACATATGGTTTTACATTTATTATAGTTTGTTGTAGCTAAATCTTATATTTGTGGGTTTAAGTATCTTAAGCATTAAATATTACCTTTGGATGTCCTTATAAATATCTAATAGGAGTTGGCCGGTGATTGCTTTATTCTTATCCAAAATGCTTTTGTGCACAAATTTCCTTGTGATGTTGCCTTTATGTTATTGATATTACCATGTTGATTGGCAAGATAGTTGGCCCTTTATTTCTACAAATGGGGTTTATTCCTTTCATTTTGAAATATGTCATTGATTAATTTTATTAATCAATTCACTTTATTAAATTAATTAATTACACATAAAATTAATTAATTCAATTTTTAGTCCACATTTTTAAAATTAATTATTTTGAAATAATTAATTCATTTTGTGCATTAAGTCTTATTTTTGGACTTTATTTTTGCTACAAGCCATTTGTATACTTTTACATATATTTATACACTTGTCATTGTGAATTTGAGTTGGCTTCTCACTCCTCCCATTTGGGTTTTGATAACCTTATTTGTATAGTTCTTTGAAAGTGTTTTTTGATTTGTAATAAGGAGTGCATGTTTGATGGTACTCAACATTTTGTATTATGCCTTGTCTTAGATCTTAATGATTTGTCATTTCCTCTATTTGTTGCCACTCTTCCTCCACTAACTATAGTTCAAGATGGTCTTTGAGATTTGGATCAATCATGGGTGGGAGACACTACCTAATTTAGATCATGCTTAGTTTGGCATATGACTAATGGTTTTAATGAAAATGTAACTTATTAGGGATAATATTGAATAATATTTTTACAAGGCCCTTTTTTAAGCATAGTAGTGATCATTCCTATGTGCTAAAGGATAACCCTAATGAAATAGACCTAGAGGCTAACCTTGAGGTAATAGACCTAGAGGCTAACCCTAAGGTAATATCTAGATATAATTGGAGTTTTGGTGATATCCTTGGGACTATTGTACACCATCTACCTCTATTCTCTTATGAACCACATTTGAGGATTGTATTTTTGGCACTTGATATTATCTTCCATATTCTTGTAAAATAATTATAGTCTAATGGAAAGGGGTGATACAAATATATAGAGGTATATATTTTTTATTATTACTTCTCATTAGTTTTTTACATTCTCAAATTTTGATAATTTTTAATTAAACACTTATCTTAAACAATTTCTTTTTATCTGTTAAGATTTGGTGAATCTTGTAATTTAGGTATTTTCAATGTATATTTAAGTTCTATTTTATAAATAAAAATTACTTCAATGTTAATCTATTTCACTTATCCCCTCAAAGTTTATAGCAAAAAATTCATGATTTTCATTTAATAAATTAGGCATCCCTCATTGCTAGATTCTAGTCAAATTCCTCCTAGAGTCATTTTTACAGAAGCATCTCTTCTCCTAATACTTGGTTAAAGTATATCCTTGTCCTCCTTAGTGATGATACATTCTCTAGTATTTTTATCCATAATAAGTGCATGAATCTTAAGAAACATACCCATAGGCATGTCATCATTAGTGATATCTTATACCATTATTCATTTTATGGAATTCTTATTAGGTTTCTAACCTCATCCAAAGCCCGAGTAGTTATCAAAAAGACCCATAATGGATCATGCAATGGTCACTTTATTATTCTCACCATCAAGGATAACAACTATAAATGGGTTATTATTATAGCTCAATTGAAAAGGAATCATGTGACTATGTTAGGAGGTGTAATAAGTGTCAGAAACATACAAAATTTATCTATGCTATCCAACCCATGACTTCTCCTTATTCCTTTTCTATTTGGGGCTTAGACATCATTAGGAAGATTAACACATTATTGTATGATGAGAATTAGTTCATCATTATGACTATTAGGTGTAAATAGCTAGGTTCATTCATCTTAATTTCTAACTTGGTTTAGGTTCTTATCATCTTGCCATACTTAACAAGAAAAAAAACTTAAAAATCCAATGAACCTAATGCATTTTAAGTGGTACTACAATTAAGTATACATTGGGTTCCTATTTTATTTTATCTGCAATTAAGTATACAATCTTCGCAAACCGAAGACATGCCTCTTCCTTTTTTTCTTTTGATAGATAGTTTTTCCCATTGGATTTTTATCATATACTCAAAGGAAACCATTGTACATGAGTACCTCATCAAGCTCTATTTCCAAGACTCATTTGTAAAATACACCCCTAGTATCACTTAAGGGGGGTATTAGAATAATTAATTATTCTCTTAAGTTCTACTAGGATAGACTTAATTGAGTTACCACTCCTTCATGAGTCAGGTGAACTCTCAATTATAGTCTAGATCAAATTTAATGAGTTGTTGTAATCCAACTCAATGATCAACTTTTTTATTTATACAAAGTTGATCCATGGAATAATCAATTAGTTCTATTTTATTTCTTCAAATATTGTAATGATTTGTAGTTCTACTCTTGGGAAATTCTAACAGGTTTATTCATCTTAATTTATAATTTGGTTTAGGTTCTTATCACCTTGCCACACTTAACAATAAAAAATCTTAAAAATTAAATGAACCTGATGCATTTTAAGTGGTGCTGCAATTAAGTATACATTGGATTCCTATTTTATTTTATCTTCTTATCATAGCTTGCTTGCATCTTACCTGATTTTATACCTACTTATGTACATATGATTGTATTTGCTTGGATTTATTATTGTATCTCAAGTTAGCAGTCTATGATGATATTCAAAACATGATTTTAACTAGGATAGTTCACTTTGATTATATTAGGTTACTAATGAAAATTGATCCTCCTAGTATGATATGTGAATTAAATTAGGGTTTATGCAATCATATATATCTATCATTTTCTATATTTATTTATCATCCATCTAGTTTACCTCAAACCACATCTATCAAGTTTTCAAAACTATAACTCTTTTGTTTCATGAAAAATATTGCAAGAATTGTAGATGACAAGTCAAATTAATGTTCATAAATATTTATAGCCATTTCAATCTCATCATCTATTATCTTTCGTGCACCACCATGCATGGGGGCAACTAGTCAGCAATAAGCTTATCTTTCCATTTGAGAGTAGCATACATTACCACACCAATCAATCTTAAGTCCTTTATGACACTTGTCTATAGGAAACATTATTCTAAGTAGAATCTCTTTAAGCATTTGTTTAAATATAAATTAGAAGTCATTTAGGCATCTACTTAAAGGAAAATCTCAAATCAAAAGTCCTATAGGTAAGAAAAAAGTCCTTTAGATATATTTTTAAAGGTAATACATATATTTTTATTATAGAAACCTAACCAAGTCCTTCAATAAAATCTAACCAGTTTGGTAATTCAAAAGCTAACTAAATGTCCCCCTACAAAAATATGTGTATATAATTGTATATAGTTGTACATATTTGTAAATGTTTTTGTACATGATTAAACTATAGAAACATCCTCTTGGAAACATCTTGCACCACTCGTCATGCATATATCTTAACTTAATCATTTTATCCTTCATCTCTTAAAGTGATATTTAATTAAAAGAATATTTAATTTTGTTCAATAATAATTAACAACACATGTAATCTTAATCTATTCAACTCTAATCCTAAATAAACCATTTATAAATCTATTTTAAATATTAATCAACATATAATCATATTTAATACCCTATTTTATAACCATTAATCTAATTATGCAATATTAATCATTAATTAGCATTATCTATCCAAATCAAACATTTATATCAATCTTTCATCCCTACAGCAGAGTGGATTATAATCAAGTCATCTTTCCTCAATCCAACTTGATTTTCCCTTCAAATTTTGAGGGGTATACCAGGACACGACAACATTTAGTGCTACCTAAAATGTAAATTTTAACATAATTTCTAAGCCAAAAATCATAGTATTATTCATCCATCATCAATCACAAGCAAAAGAAACTCCTCCTATCTAAAAATTATGCTATCTATGTCAAGTTTTAAGGTATTTATTCTAAATAAATGCATCAAAAATGAGGAAAATATAGATATCTAATTTTACGTGCAACACTATTCTTCATGTTTACCAAACCCTTCATCAATTGCTATTTTAATCAAACAAATTTAAACAACCTCTCTTGTGCCAAGATTTGGAGAATTTATTACTTCAAAAGCAATAGCACTAGGGTATGATAAATAGCACTAAAAATGTTAGCACAAGTTAGTGATATTTTTAAAAAATATTTCAATTTTGACCCTTCCCACCCATTTTTGACCTCATAATAGTCATGACGTGAAAGTAGCATTGATGACTCCACATCCTAGTGCTTTCAATTATCATGTGATAAAATCTATAAGTTTTATTTTTTATTCCTATCAAGACACCCACCATTAATGACAAATCCTTAAAATTTGATCTATAACCCCTATAGAAATACCAAATTCAAGAAATTTTATTCTCATGTTCTTCCATTAATTTTTTCTTGATCTCTTTTCAATCTATTAATTTCTCTAATATTATCATATTCAATGTAATTCTTCCTTCAAGGAGCCATGGTTTCCTATAAAACCAACACTTGGAATAACTCAACCAATGACTAATTTTTAACACCATAATAGTACTGAAATTTCATCCATTATCTTTTGAAATCAACAATATTTTTTCAACATCTCTTAGAGTCATAGTAATCAAGCATTGTACATGAAAAAATTATTATAAAATCAAACAACAATATTGTGCAGGTAATCCATACAAGAAGTTAAGTTCTTGTTCTCACAATCATCCAAGCATCTAGTTAAATATACATGTATTCTCCAAGCAATAAAGCTCTCAAGAATCAAGCATTAATCCCTCAAGTTTAACTATTCAAGTTCCATAAATAAGCAAGAAATAAAGCTTTCAACAATATTATAATATGGGGATACAACCTTTTTCTTGGTTTCTTCTCTTTTATTTATTTTTAACTTTTGGATCTTCCTTGTCCTTATAGATTTAATATTTATTGTATTACACTTAGAAGTAATATTGTATTTGCATTTGCACATAGTTGGTCTCTCATTGTTCTATTTAATCTTAGTTTTAAGAAAATAAATTTTTGTTTTATTGTTATTTATTAGGGCCTCTACACTCCTATGTTAGGTATATTCATGATAATCATCATAATATTAGCTCATATTATGTTAATCTTCTTTTTATGCTCTTAAAGGTGATAGCACCACTAGGTTCTAGGTTGATTGAGCTATCACTCTTTGGTTTATATTGAGCAAAAGCACTGATGGCACTATTGTGATGCAATGGTGCTTTTACCACCTGTCACTTATTTCTTGTAATTTATCACTTGTAACATTTCTATCTATCTAAACAAGGTTATGATTACTGCTTAAGGATGTATTTCTTCCTCTGCAAACTTGGATAGGACTCTCTACCATCGAGTGCATTTTTTTATCAATTTTGTACGAAAATAAATATCGTCATTAATAGATGATAGTGTCAATGGTGCTTCTATAGATTTTGTAGTTATTTTTTCTCTATGGTAAAAAATGGTTCCATTACCGCATAAATCTATCAATTAAGCATTTAGGATTAAATCCCTATTTGTTTTCTATGTAAATTAGATTTATATTTCTTTTTATCATCAAACTAGATAAAAGAATAGAAATAACTAGTTAGATATAATCATATATGGGATAAATCTAATATTAAAGCTTAAACATTCAGTTAAAACCATATATATCTACATATTAGGCTTTGTCAATTACATTTTATTATGTATTTACCTCTTAAAATAAAATTTATTGTTTTCTTTCTCACTAAAAGAAAAATATATATTAGCTTAGGTCTTGTATGTGCATTTTGGATAGATTGAGGTTAAGCTTATACAAATAACTATCTTAGGATAAACATAGGCATTCTTTGACTAATCCAATAAAACTAGACTTTAAGATCATTAAATTTTTTGTCTTGAAGTAAGAAGAGGAGAATGTGAAAAAACATCACAAGAAGACCCTTCATGATGTCATTCATATTTTAGCCTTCTCATAGACTCATAGTGATGAAATATCTATGGATTCTCTTAATGTAGCCTATAAGAAGGTGTAATGTAAGCACACAATTATCGTATATGTATGCTTGTGGGCATATTTATATAAGTGTATATGCAATTTTGATGTATTTACCCTTACCAATATTGGTTAAGCCACTTCTACGATTAGCCTTAGTTAAAGGGTCTAATGCATTTACTATATTTTAATTTAACCTTCAATTCATATTTTGTTAGGTTGAGGTTAGCATTTACTTTGGGAATTATATAAATACCCCCAATGATTAATCCATTAAATCAAATTGTTATTGGAAAACAATGAGATCCCTATAGGCACCCATCCCTTTTTTATCTTCTTTAATTCTATCTATAGTTTTTTCTATTTAGTCTTTTTCTTTTACTCTTATATATTTTCTACATATGATTGTGTTTAATGTATGTTTCAGAATTTTTTAAAAACCATTATGAAATTTAATATTCACAATAATTTTTTTTTGAAAAAAATGAAAAAAACTTGTATTAAAACATTGATCAGTTACAATTGGGATAAGATACATCCCAGCCAAAAAAAATGAAAGCACACGATTACAAGAGAAGAGGAAGATTTGCATTGGATCCAAATCCCTTGAACCAATACCAAACTAGCTGAGAGAGCTGATAGGTCAGTTACAACAACTTATCATGAAAACACGCAGCAAACACCAACTGCACCTCTTTTCACGAAAAAGCTACAAGTCACGAAATCGTGACACAAGACACCTCTGATCGCAAAAAGGTCAACCTATCGTGAAATCACGACAAAAATCCAACCTTGGCCGTGACGGAGCAACATGTCACGATATCGCGATAAAAAACCAGCAGCAGCCACAATGACGCAACATGTCATGAAATCGTGACAACTTACCTCTAGCGGCCACGACGGCACATGTCGCGATATCACGACAATTTTCCTCCCTTGGCCACGTTGGTGCAACATGTCGTGATATCACGAAAACTTTCTCTCGGTGGCAACGACAGTGCAACACGTCACAAAATCATGACAAATTTCCTCCCTTGGCCGCGACGGTGCAACATGTCATGAAATCGCGACAACATCCCCTCGACGGTAGTGATGGCGCAACATGTCATGATATCGCGACAACTTTCCTCCCTCGGCCATGACGGCACAACATTTCATGAAATCGTGAAAACTTTCCTCCCTTGGCCGCAACGGTGCAACATGTCGTGAAATCACGACAACTTTTCTCCAGTAGCCGCGACGACACAACATGTCATGATATCACGACAGTTTACCTCCAATGGCCGCGATGGCGCAACAGGTCGTGAAATCACGACAAAAACCACACTTAGATTTTTTTTTTTAATGATCATTGTCTTAAGGATATTTCAATGACAACTTCCCCTTGGAGGGAGCGACGACACAACATGTCATGATATCGTGACAACTTTCCCACATCGGCCGTGATAGCGCAACATGTCGTGATATCACGACAACTTTCCTCCCTCGGTCGCGATGACACAACATGTCGCAAAATCATGACAACTTTCCTCCCTTGGCCGCAATAGTGCAACATGTCGTGAAAAAGCGACAACTTTTCTCCAGCAGCCGCGACGACACAACATGTCATGATATCGTGAAAGTTTACCTCCAATGGCCGCGATGGCGCAATAGGTCGTGAAATCATGACAAAAACCATACTTAGCTTTTTCAATGATCATTGTCTTAAGGATCTTTCAATGATAACTTCCCGTCGGCAGTAGCGATGGCGCAACATGTCGCGATATCACGACAACTTTCCCTCGGTGGCAGCGATGGTGCAACATGTCGTAATATCATGACAAATTTCCTCCCTTGACCATGACAGTGCAACATGTCACGATATCGTGACAACTTATCCTCGGCGGTCGCAACAGTTCAACATGTCGCGATATCGTGACAATTTTTCAGCATCGGCCACGACAGCACAACATGTCGTGATATCACGACAACTTTTCTCTAGTAGCCGCGATGACACAACATGTCGCGATATCGCGACAGCTTATCACTAATGGTCGTGATGGCGCAACAGGTCACAAAATCGTGACAAAAACCATACTTAACTTTTTCAATGATCATTGTCTCAAGGATATTTCAAGGCCCTGCCTAATCACCTCATCTGCAATAGGAATGTCACTGTGCAACTGCACCCCTACATCTTTTGCAGCACCCATCTTAGCCAAGAAATCAGTCGCTTTGTTGAAATCTCTGCTCACATATACAAGAATCACATCATCTAATTCCCTCCATAATTTCTTGATTTGAGAGACCAAAATCCTCAACCTCCATGTGTTCAACGAAAAGTTCCTCATGCAGTCTAGAGCTCCAACCAAAATTTGAGAATAAGATTCAAGAATTATCCTCTTGTGACCCTGAGTAACTGCCCAAATAGAGGCAAATTTTATAGCAATGGCTTATGCTTCATTATTTGTGGCTTTACCCAAGCCCTGCAGTTCCCAATAAAGCACTGATCCCTCATGATTCTGGCAGACCACGCCAATACCGACGCTACCCGGATTGCCCTTTGCAGCTCCATCAGTATTGATTTTAATCCAACCTTCTAGGGGTGATTTCCAAATGGTTCTATTATGTCCCTCTCTCTCGTCAACTCCCTCTTCCATTGGCACAGGAACAACCTGAGTTTCCTCTTTAGCGTAGACGACAACATTTTCGATGAATTTGCTCCAGATGACCTGCCAAAATCCATCTAGCAAGGAAAAGGTTTCTCTAAAAATTCTAGCATTTCTCTCCAACCACACTTGCCACCAAATGAAGTGTAAACCAAGCTCCCACACAATTTGAAGAGCTTTGGATGTAAATCTACCCCGCTTCCATCTTTCCCAAATATTAGTCCAATTCATGTCACCATTAACCTGGATTTTATAATGAGAGAGCCAGCGCTTCCAAATCTGACGCATGAAAGGACACTCAAACATCAGGTGATCAGTTGTTTCTTCGTTCTTATGGCATAAAACACATTGAGAAGGGCCGATGATTCCTCTACATTTGAGATTGTCAAAAGTGAGAATACCATTGTGCATAAACTGTTAAGCAAAAAAGTTTACTTTCGACCATCCCTTAGAGTGCCAAATCTTTCGCCAATCCTCAATTGGAAAAGAATGGGGGGGAGGGTCTGGGAGGATGTTCATTCATATTAATAGGACAAAAATAGGCCAAATGTCCATGCTTGTGGCAAAATCGACATCTAAAAGGTAGGGCCTCATAGTCCAACTGTTGAATCTAGGAAAGACCTTCCAGTTCAATTTCCAACTCTGTCGACAAAGGCTGGCTCAGATTCATCTCCACACATATTCGAGCATACATCACCATGCTCCCTTCAATAGTGTCTTTGGAAACACCCAGATGTCTACCAATCGAATTGCCAATCATGGCCGACACTGCTCACCCCGTAATTCCATTGGAAGAGCATATAATCGAATCCACACTGGGATAGCAGTAGGTTCAACATGAGGATTGAATCCTACCCTCCAGGGTTGAACAAAAAGCCCTACCAGGCCATGGTTTTTCTTCTTCGACTCAAAAGCCTTATTTCTATCAGCTAGAGTCGAGAAGCTAACAATAAAATAACCATTACTAATAAACCATAATGAAAAATCACCATGGGGCTTCCAATTCTGGCAGATCCAAGAATACAAAAATCTCAGGGAAGGGTGAATACCCATGAAATTATAGATTAAATCATGTATAGCTCTATAGAGGACAGACTCCTCCACCATGTTGGGATCAATGACGAGTTTTGGCCTAGATTCGGCCTGCGGTAAACAACCATTCACACATCATGCTGAAGACCTATTCCCAGTAGTCATGAAGAGCTTTTTATATGCCATATTTTGGGCTTTGACATTCTTCAGAGGAGAATCTTCTTTAAACAAATCAACATAAGAGCTAGTACTTCCTGGAGGAGTCCCCATTGGACCCTCCTGGGGCACCGATCGAACCTTCAGAACCACCGTACCCCAAAGACACCTCTGCAAGACAGTAGAAGCCAGAGATTTTTCAAAAATCTAGAAACCCTAGTTCAGATTCAAAAATTTCCAGAGCTCAATTTCTTGCTCCTAACCATTTTTCAATCTCAGTTCTCAATATTCACAATAATTAATCACCCTTTAAGATTACTATTTCTCATCCCAAGTATGCATTAGACCTTTTGTAGTGATTTTCAATGGAGAAGTAAATCCTACTTTGACTTCCTTTTATTCTAACTTGAAGCCTTGTGTAAGTTATACTACTTATTTAGTAGATGATACCTTATGACATTCACTTGTTAGTGGGACTTCTCTATCTTAACAACAATTTGCAAGAACTACATTTGTTGTCAATTTTTGTTCTAGATATATGCAAATATTCTCTAAGATTTATTGAATATTGTTCAAGTGGATCCTATGATAGATTAAAGGTACATAGTACATATGTATTAACTATAAAATTAAACCACCTATATTATTGACTAGATTTAATCGTGTAGATTGGGCTAATCACTTCGAACAAGGGTGCTCTACCATTGGGTTGGTCTTCAATATTGGATCTATGTTGATATACTGATGTTGTAGATGATATTCCACCATATCCAAGTTTTCTACCTAAGTTGAATATTATGCTTACAAATAAGACCTTCAAATATCACTAATCAATGCTCATGATTTTGTAGTAGTTGGGTCTCCCTTAACAATGTTTAATGATCCTTTATTATGATAATAAAATTTCCATAAGTATTATTTGTAATAAAGGTAACCCATTAACAAATAGAAAGAACTATTTTATAATTGTTTCATGCCCATGAGATGATTGATCTAGTTTATAATTTTCTAATAGATAAGACTCTAACTATTAGAATAAATAATTATTCTCTTAACTTCTACTAGGATAGACTTACTTGAGTTACCACTCTTCCATGAGTCAGGTGAACTCTCAATTTATCCTAGTTCAGATTTTGAGTTGTAATCCAATGGCTCCCAATGAAATAAATCAATGAAGTATTTTACTTTTCTAATATGGTATCAGAGCGGGCTTTTCCTGATCTGTGAACCTAAGGGAGTATGTCCCTTAGGGGGATTTACATCTTGGATATCCTCCCAAATTATTTTCTTTGGTCATATTTTCCATTTTTTTAGACTAGGCAGTATTCTCTCCATCCTCTGATGGATCAGAAATCAAACGTTTTATTGAAATTAATGGCTGCCATTTTTTTTGGTTTTTTAATCCATAGGAGGTAATATTTTTGGATTAGGAAGTCATATGTCGACCCTATGTTTGGTGTGAGAAGGTTGAGCCATGAGAAGTTTTTTTTGATCTCCTACAATTTTTCTGGCATGGTGATTTTTGTTTTCTCACCGTTGTATCTTCCGGTAGAGTTAGATTTGTTCCACAAATGCTTGTGACTGATTTTAAAGCTTTGAGGAGCAGTGTTTCCCAGCGCATTTTCAACACTTGCTGGCTTTAGTTCTTTGGGTGGTTTCTCAAATGGGCCCTCTCTCAGCGTCTCTTAAAGATCTTACCTCTAGTCAATATTTGCAGCCCTGTATTGCTTCTTATCTCATGGCGCAGCAATTAGTTATCTTTGCGCAATATTTAATATCGGAGATAAAATTATTTATATGGGTTTGAATGAGAAAATGCCGCAGGTGCAAGATTTCTTTGATGCACTATTGTAAAAGGTCATTGATCAGCATTGGTAGTGTATAATGCACACACCCAGAAGAGCTTCGAGAGTAAAAGTTTGCACAACTGGAAATCCATTGCATAGGAGAAGTCGACAATCTACAATTTCTCTTGAATATCCTTATGCGGTCGGATGTGGCCTTTAGGTGAGCTTCGAAACAAATTACAAGATGAGTTGTGCATGAATTCTTGAAGGAGGACGACGATGACCATGGAATATTTCAATTTTTTTTTCCTAAGCCACTGGAGAAAACTAGACAATATTTTTTCAACAATGTGATTTCCTATTTTTTAATCATGCTAGATATCGATAACGTAATCATTAGTCAAATTATTTAGTAGAAGACATTCATTTTAACACCTATTTGAAAGGAGTGTTGGAGGATGATTTGCATCGAATTTGTAGATCAGTTTCGGTGATTTTTTTATGAACGGCTTGGGCAGTGGACGTGATCGTCATGGATGCAGAGATAAACATAGCATGTGTGGGGATTTCTTGCAGTAGAGAAGGCATGAATGAAGGAGCAATTTTAAATTTTCAATCACCGAAGTCTGTTAATGTTGAACTGTGCAGGGTGCACTGCCAGCTCCAAGCTTCGGGAGCGAAGTGCGAACGGTGCCTACCCCTTGGGTGAAGTCCGTCTTTTGCGTACAGTGCGTGCTGCATAGGGGCAAAGTGCGTACTTCGTGCTTAGTGCATGTTGCATAGGGGCAAAGTGTGTACTTCACACATAGTTCATGTTGCGCAAGGGCAAAGTGCAAACTTCACGTGCAGTGCGGACTGTGCAGGGGCAAAGTGTGAACTTCACGCGTAGTGCAGACTGCGTAGGGGCAAAGTGCAAACTTCGTGCGTAGTGCAGACTGTGCTGGAAATGTTGCCGAAGTGCGCACTTCGCTCATAGTGCAGACTTCACCGGATCTGCGAACTTCATCAAATGTAGAAGGACAGGCTTCAGACTTGGCCAACTTTGGCCTTCGACTTCTTCGTCTTCCGCGGCTGCCGCTGGGTTTGCCCGGCTTGGCAAGACCCGTATGAGAGGAGAGAAACGCCGAAACAGAGAACAACAAAGTTAACACATAAACTACTGCAAACCCTAAAGATGCCAAAGACAAAAGCAAACTTTATTCATATGAACAACTAGGGTTACAGAAATTCCTCAACCGAGGAAATAACAACATCTGCAGGCTACGCTGCAGGATAAACTAAACAGGGGAAATGTCGAGTCTGCAGCTCGGACATTTCTCAGCTGAGCCACACTGCTCACTGAATCGCTCTGCTTTCTTTCTCTGCTCACTTTCACGAACTTCTCTCACACCCGCTCTGCTTCTTCTTTACGCACTCATTTGTCTGTAGACCCGAACCGCCTTTTATAGCCGCGGGGAGAGGAGGATAAGGTTTATCCTCTGACAGCTCCGGATAAGGGTTATCCTCGGACCGACCCTCATCTAGGGTTTCTGACAAACGCCGACTTGGCATTAACTCCTACGGAGATCGGATCTGTCAGGTGTCAAATCTGTCAGAAGGTAGGTGCGACGTCATGTCACACTTTTGTCGGGATCCCGGACTGCGGCAGCGCAGTCCGACTTCGCCCATGTCTGGAGCGCAATCCGGTTTCGCCCAAGGTTCGCAGCGCAGTTGGGCACAGGCATGAAATCTGGGTTTATTTTTCTAACACCCTCCTTTAAACCTGATTTCACAAGCACTTTGACTCCAAGCTGCTCTCGCAATCTACTGAAGTCTTCCTCCTTCAAAGGCTTCGTGAAAATATCTGCCAACTGCTCCTTGGATCTGCAAAACTGTAGATGAATTTCTCCGGACTTCACCAACTCTCTGATGAAGTGATAACGAATATCAATGTGCTTCGTCCGGCCATGGAACACGGGATCCTTTGATAGTGCAATGGCCGAATTGTTATCACAAAAAATTGTTGTCGCGCCTTTCGGAGGATTGTACAGTTCACTCAGAACTCTTCGCAGCCATACTGCCTGGCATGCGGATGTCGTGGCGGCGACATATTCTGCTTTGGCTGTGGACAACGCAACAATGGGTTGCTTCTTGGACGCCCATGAGACTGCCCCTGATCCGAGATGGAAAGCATACCCGGAGGTGCTCTTTCGATCATCGGTACTGCCAGCCCAATCATTGTCTATGAAGCCCACTAGCTCCAACTGGTCCCGTCTGGCGTAAAATAGGCCATGGTTTCGCGTCCCGCTGACATAGCGCAAGATCCTCTTGCCTGCTTGCCAGTGCGTGTCCTTCGGAGTCTCCATGAAACGGCTGATCAGACTGACTCCGAACATCAGATCTGCCGAGTTGCAGTCAAGTACATCGAACGCCAACTAGCCTCTTGAACAAGGTTGGATCTACAGACCTCCCTGTATCCAACTTGCTCAGCTTCAAACCTGTGGCTACAGGTGTGATGGCAGGTTTGTTGTCCTCCATCTTGAAGCGCTTCAGGACATCCTTCACATACTTGCCCTGAGAAATGAAGATGCCATCTGCTGATTGGTCAACTTCAATGCCGAGAAAATATTTCATCAGCCCCATGTCTGTCATTTCAAACTCGGACTTCATGGCTGTTCTAAACTACGCAAATAGGCTGCTGCTATTGCCAGTAAATATCAGATCGTCTACGTACAAGCAGACGATGATGAGCTCACCTGCTGCATTTGTCTTCATGTACAAGGAGTGCTCATATGGGCATTTTTGAAACCCATTCTCCTAAAAATAGCCGTCAATACGGCTGTACCATGCCCTGGGTGCTTGCTTCAACCCATACAGGGCCTTCTTCAGTTTCAGGACTTTGCCTTCTTGCCCTTGTATTTCATAACCGGGCGGCTGGTCTATGTAGACCTCTTCTTCCAACACTCCGTTGAGGAAGGCAGACTTGACATCCATCTGGTACACGCTCCATCCTTTCTGAGCTGCGAGTGCCAGAATCATTCTGACTGTGTCAAGTCGGGCTACAGGTGCATACACCTCATGATAGTCAACTCCTGACTTCTGCTTGTAGCCTTTCGCCACTAATCCGGCCTTATGCCTGTCAACTTCTCCTTGGGCATTAAACTTCGTTTTATATACCCACTTGACCCCAATGGTCTTCTTTCGTGTTGGAAGATCTGTTAGCTGCCATGTCTCATTCTTCTCAATGGCTGCTATCTCCTCATCCATCGCATTCACCCATTTGCGATTCTGACTTGCCTCTTCAAACTCCACTGGATCACATTCAGTAAAGAGAGCAAAATCAGAATAATCTTCATCTAATTGATTACGGGTTACCTCATAGATGTCTTGCAAGCTCCGAGTCTTTGCAGGAGTCCTCAGGTTTTGAATTCTTCTTGCAAGTGGAGGTGACCGGGATGATGAGGGTGTGCTACTGCTGGCACCACTGTTGCTGCTTGAAGGCACAGGTGGTTGGACACTGTCTTCCTCCAAGTCTACAGATTCAACAGTTGCTGGTTCAGACTGACCAGTCTTTGACTTCCCGTTCCAGACTTCATCCTCCAGGAACTTCACGTCTCGGTTGATGACAAGTTTCTTTGTCACAGGATTGTACAGCCTGTATGCCTTTGATGGTTCGTTGTACCCTGTGAAGATGCATCTTTCAGCTTTGTCATCCAGCTTCTATCGCTTCTCTTCTGGAACATGTGCATATGCTATGCACCCAAAAACTCGCAAATGAGCCACACTTGGCTTCAACTTGCTCCAGGCTTCCTCTGGAATTTTGTCCCTCACACTCTTGGTGGGACATCGGTTCAATAGATAAACTGCACAACTTACAGCTTCTACCCAGAACTCATGTGGCAAACTTTTTGCCTTCAACATGCTCCGTGCCATCTCCATGATTGTTCTGTTCTTCCTCTCAGCTACGCCATTCTGTTGCGGCGTGTATCTGGCAGTGAACTGCCTTCGAATTCCATGTTGCTTGCAGAAGTTGTGGAATTCGTTGGAGATGTACTCTCCACCTCCATCAGTTCTGAGAGTCTTCACATAATGACCGCTCTGTTTCTCAACCAGAGCCTTGAACTCCTTAAACCTTGCAAATGCCTTTGACTTCAACTTGATTGGATAAATCCAAGTCTTCCGGCTGAAGTCATCAATGAAGGTCAGGAAATACTTATTGCCGGCATATGAGGTGGTCTGCATGGGACCACAGATGTCTGAGTGCACCAGCTCCAAAGGCCGTGATGCTCTCCAAGACTGCCCTACAGGGAATGCATCCCTGTGCTGCTTGCCGACCAGGCAACCTTCACAAACTTGGTTCGGTTGCTCTATAAGGGGTAAACCCTTCACCATCTGCTTCTTGTGCAGCGATTCGAGGCCATTGAAACTCAGGTGACCGAATCTGAGATGCCACGACCAGGTAGCATCCTTCTCAACTGCACTCAGAGACATCAAAGATTCATTCTGAATCTGCAGCGGAAACATCTTGTTTTTCGTCATGGACACAGTTGCGATTTGTCCATGGACTTTGTCTCTGATGGAACAGACACCATCTTTGAACAGTACAGTGTGCCCCTTCTGCACAAGCTGTCCAACACTTAGCAGATTGTGCTTCAACCCAGGCACATAAAAAACATCTTGAATTGTTTTTCTATCACCGTGCCGGGTGCGGATGAGGATCTTTCCTTTCCCCATCACAGGAACTTTGATGTTGTTCCCCATCTTGACTTCGGACCGGACTGTTTCATCCAGTTGTGAGAACATCTCCCTGTTCCCAGTCATATGGTTGCTGCAACCACTGTCAAGATACCAGATGTTTTTCTTGCTCTCCTCTTCAATACTGCAAGTCAGCAGCACATTTCCTCCTACCGCATTTTTGGGTTCCTCCGAATAATGGGCTTGCTGTTGATTCTCGTTCGCCATCTTCTTTCTGCACTGTGTGGCATAATGGCCGAACTTGCTACAGTAGTAGCATTGGACCTTTGACATGTCCTTCTTCTGCTGAGAGCCACCTTGCTGATTTCTGCCAGTGCCTCTTCCTCCTTGCTGATGAAAGTTGCAACTTGGCTCAGCGTCCTGAGGGTTTGATCTCCCTCCTTGCTTGTTCCTTCTCCCATGCCTGCTTCTGCCTCTTCCTCCTTGAGAACTAGAAGCGTTGTGGTGGGAGTCTTGTCTGCCGCTATCTCGGACTGAGACTTGCGCTTTGAAGGCTTGCTCCAAAGAAGACTGAGTTGAGCGGCTCAGCCTCTGTTCATGGGTCTGCAGGGAACCCATGAGTTCGTCTGTCGAGAGGGTTGTCAAATCCCTCGACTCTTCGATTGCTATCACAACCGAGTCGAACTTCACAGGCAGACTTCTGAGAATCTTCTCCACGATTCTCTGGCTCTGGACATTTTCTCCGTTCAACCGCATCTGGTTGATAATGTCCGTCGTCCGGGTGAAGAAGTCGCTCATCGACTCGGACTCGCTCATCTGCAGGTTCTCGAACTCTCTCCTGAGCATCTGCAGCTTCACCAACTTCACTTTGTCGGTGCCCTGATACGAACTCGCCAGGGTTTCCCAGGCCTGCTTGGCCTTGGTGGCTGATGCAATCCACGGGAAGATGGTCTCCTCAACCGCTTGCATGATGTAGAAGAGGGCCTTCTGGTCCTTCTTCTTGTGCTCTTTCAACAGATCCTTGTCTGCTTGAGAGAGGGCGGCCAGTCTGCTTGCATCCGCCGTTTTGGGTAGCCGTTCTCGACTAACTCCCATAGCTCCTGAGATCCGAACAGGATCTTCATCTGGATGCTCCAGTAATCGTAGTTCTTACCATTAAATCACGGGATCTACAACTGCAGCGAGTTTCTCTCGGAAGCCATGCTTCTATCTCCGTGTCACGGCACTATCAGCTCTGATACCAATTTGAAGGAGCGATTTTATATTTTCAATCGTCGAAGAAGTCGAATGCGTAGGGTGCAGCAGCTCCGGCTCGGGAGCGAAGTGCGGACGACGCCTACCCTCGAGCGAAGTCGGTCACTCGGCGAGTGCATGCTACAGGGGCGAAGTGCGGACTTCAGCGCGAGTGCAGGTGCGTAGGGCGAAGTGCGGACTTCGCAGCGATGCATGCTCGCGAGGGGCAAAGTGCGAACTTCGCGTGAGTGCGGACTTGCAGGGGAAAGTGCGAACTTCACACGGTAGACGCAAGAATCGCCGAAGTGTGACTTCGCTCGAGTGAGACTTCGCGGATCTGAGAACTTGCCGAAGTAGAGGAAGCTTCGAGACTTGGCCAACTTTGGCCTTCGACTTCTTCGTCTTCCGTGGCTGTCGTTGGGTTTGCCTGGCTTGGCAAGACCCGTATGAGAGGAGAGAAACATCGGAATAGAGAACAACAAAGTTAACACATGAACTATTGCAAACCCTAAAGATGCCACAGACAAAAGCAAACTTTATTCATATGAACAACTAGGGTTACAGAATTCCTCAATCGAGGAAGTAACAACATCTGTAGGCTACGCTGCAGGATAAACTAAATAGGGGAAATGTCGAGTCTGCTGCTCGGACATTTATCAGCTGAGCCACACTGCTCACTGAATCGCTCTACTTTCTTTCTCTGCTCACTTTCACGAACTTCTCTCACACCCGCTCTGCTTCTCCTTTCCTTTTTCTGTAGACCCGAACCGCCTTTTATAGCCGTGGGGAGAGGAGGATAAGGTTTATCCTCTGACAGCTCCGGATAAGGGTTATCCTCGAACCGACCCTCATCTAGGGTTTCTGACAAACGTCGACTTGGCATTAACTCCTACGGAGATCGGATCTGTCAGGTGTCAAATCTGTCAGAAGGTAGGTGCGACGTCATGTCACACTTTTGCCGGGATCCCGGACTGTGGCAACGTAGTCCGACTTCGCCCATGTCTGGAGCGCAATCCGGTTTCGCCCAAGGTTCGCAGCGCAGTTGGGCACAGGCATGAAATCTGGGTTAATTTTTCTAACACCCTCCTTTAAACCTGATTTCACAAGCACTTTGACTCCAAGCTGCTCTCGCAATCTGCTGAAGTCTTCCTCCTTCAAAGGCTTCGTGAAAATATCTGCCAACTGCTCCTTGGATCTGCAAAACTGTAGATGAATTTCTCCGGACTTCACCAACTCTCTGATGAAGTGATAACGAATATCAATGTGCTTCGTCCGGCCATGGAACACGGGATCCTTTGATAGTGCAATGGCCGAATTGTTATCACAAAAAATTATTGTCGCGCCTTCCGAAGGATTGTACAGTTCACTCAGAACTCTTCGCAGCCATACTGCCTGGCATGCGGATGTCGTGGCGGCGACATATTCTGCTTCGGCTGTGGACAACGCAACAATGGGTTGCTTCTTGGACGCCCATGAGACTGCCCCTGATCCGAGATGGAAAGCATACCCGGAGGTGCTCTTTCGATCATCGATACTGCCAGCCCAGTCATGTCTATGTAGCCCACTAGCTCCAACTGGTCCCGTCTAGCGTAAAATAGGCCATGGTTTCGCGTCCCGCTGACATAGCGCAAGATCCTCTTGCCTGCTTGCCAGTGCGTGTCCTTCGGAGTCTCCATGAAACGGCTGATCAGACTGACTCCGAACATCAGATCTGGCCGAGTTGCAGTCAAGTACATCAGACTGCCAACTAGCCTCTTGAACAAGGTTGGATCTACAGACCTCCCTGTATCCAACTTGCTCAGCTTCAAACCTGTGGCTACAGGTGTGATGGCAGGTTTGCTGTCCTCCATCTTGAAGCGCTTCAGGACATCCTTCACATACTTGCCCTGAGAAATGAAGATGCCATCTGCTGATTGGTCAACTTCAATGCCGAGAAAATATTTCATCAGCCCCATGTCAGTCATTTCAAACTCGGACTTCATGGCTGTTCTAAACTGCGCAAATAGGCTGCTGCTATTGCCAGTAAATATCAGATCGTCTACGTACAGGCAGACGATGATGAGCTCACCTGCTGCATTTGTCTTCATGTACAGGGAGTGCTCATATGGGCATTTTTGAAACCCATTCTCCTAAAAATAGCCATCAATACGGCTGTACCATGCCCTGGGTGCTTGCTTCAACCCATACAGGGCCTTCTTCAGTTTTAGGACTTTGCCTTCTTGCCCTTGTATTTCATAACCGGGCGGCTGGTCTATGTAGACCTCTTCTTCCAACACTCCGTTGAGGAAGGCAGACTTGACATCCATCTGGTACACGCTCCATCCTTTCTGAGCTGCGAGTGCCAGAATCATTCTGACTGTGTCAAGTCGGGCTACAGGTGCATACACCTCATGATAGTCAACTCCTGACTTCTGCTTGTAGCCTTTCGCCACTAATCTGGCCTTATGCTTGTCAACTTCTCCTTGGGCATTAAACTTCGTTTTATATACCCACTTGACCCCAATGGTCTTCTTTCGTGCTTGGAAGATCTGTTAGCTGCCATGTCTCATTCTTCTCAATGGCTGCTATCTCCTCATCCATCGCATTCACCCATTTGCGATTCTGACTTGCCTCTTCAAACTCCACTGGATCACATTCAGTAAAGAGAGCAAAATCAGAATAATCTTCATCTAATTGATTACGGGTTACCTCATAGATGTCTTGCAAGCTCCGAGTCTTTGCAGGAGTCCTCAGGTTTTGAATTCTGCTTGCAAGTGGAGGTGACCGGGATGATGAGGGTGTGCTACTGCTGGCACCACTGTTGCTGCTTGAAGGCACAGGTGGTTGGACACTGTCTTCCTCCAAGTCTACAGATTCAACAGTTGCTGGTTCAGACTGACCAGTCTTTGACTTCCCGTTCCAGACTTCATCCTCCAGGAACTTCACATCTCGGCTGATGACAAGTTTCTTTGTCACAGGATTGTACAGCCTGTATGCCTTTGATGGTTCGCTGTACCCTGTGAAGATGCATCTTTCAGCTTTGTCATCCAGCTTCTGCCGCTTCTCATCTGGAACATGTGCATATGCTATGCACCCAAAAACTCGCAAATGAGCCACACTTGGCTTCAACTTGCTCCAGGCTTCCTCTGGAATTTTGTCCCTCACACTCTTGGTGGGACATCGGTTCAGCAGATAAACTGCACAACTTACAACTTCTACCCAGAACTCATGTGGCAAACTTTTTGCCTTCAGCATGCTCCGTGCCATCTCCATGATTGTTCTGTTCTTCCTCTCAGCTACGCCATTCTACTCGCGACGTGTATCTGGCAGTGAACTGCCTTCGAATTCCATGTTGCTTGCAGAAGTTGTGGAATTCATTGGAGATGTACTCTCCACCTCCATCAGTTCTGAGAGTCTTCACATAATAACCGCTCTGTTTCTCAACCAGAGCCTTGAACTCCCTAAACCTTGCAAATGCCTCTGACTTCAACTTGATTGGATAAATCCAAGTCTTCCGGCTGAAGTCATCAATGAAGGTCAGGAAATACTTATTGCCGGCATATGAGGTGGTCTGCATGGGACCACAGATGTCTGAGTGCACCAGCTCCAAAGGCCGTGATGCTCTCCAAGACTGCCCTACAGGGAATGCATCCCTGTGCTGCTTGTCGACCAGGCAACCTTCACAAACTTGGTTCGGTTGCTCTATAAGGGGTAAACCCTTCACCATCTGCTTCTTGTGCAGCAGATTCAGGCCACTGAAACTCAGGTGACCGAATCTGAGATGCCACAACCAAGTAGCATCCTTCTCAACTGCACTCAGAGACATCAAAGATTCATTCTGAATCTACAGCGGAAACATTTTGTTTTTCGTCATGGACACAGTTGCAATTTGTCCATGGACTTTGTCTCTGATGGAACAGACACCATCTTTGAACAGTACAGTGTGCCCCTTCTGCACAAGTTGTCCAACACTTAGCAGATTGTGCTTCAACCCAGGCACATAAAAAACATCTTGAATTGTTTTTCTATCACCGTGTCGGGTGCGGATGAGGATCTTTCCTTTCCCCATCACAGGAACTTTGATGTTGTTCCCCATCTTGACTTCGGACTGGACTGTTTCATCCAGTTGTGAGAACATCTCCCTGTTCCCAGTCATATGGTTGCTGCAACCACTGTCAAGATACCAGATGTTTTTCTTGCTCTCCTCTTCAATACTGCAAGTCAGCAACACATTTCCTCCTACCGCATTTTTGGGTTCCTCCGAATAATGGGCTTGCTGCTGATTCTCGTTCGCCATCTTCTTTCTGCACTGTGTGGCATAATGGCCGAACTTGCTACAGTAGTAGCATTGGACCTTTGACATGTCCTTCTTCTGAGAGCCACCTTGCTGATTTTTGCCAGTGCCTCTTCCTCCTTGCTGATGAAAGTTGCAACTTGGCTCAGCGTCCTGAGGGTTTGATCTCCCTCCTTGCTTGTTCCTTCTCCCACGCCTGCTTCTGCCTCTTCCTCCTTGAGAACTAGAAGCGTCATTGTGGGAGTCTTGTCTGCCGCTGTCTCGGACTGAGACTTGCGCTTTGAAGGCTTGCTCCAAAGAAGACTGAGTTGAGCGGCTCAGCCTCTGTTCATGGGTCTGCAGGGAACCCATGAGTTCGTCTGTCGAGAGGGTTGTCAAATCCCTCGACTCTTCGATTGCTATCACAACCGAGTCGAACTTCGCAGGCAGACTTCTGAGAATCTTCTCCACGATTCTCTGGCTCTGGACATTTTCTCCGTTCAACCGCATCTGGTTGATAATGTCCGTCGTCCGGGTGAAGAAGTCGCTCATCGACTCGGACTCGCTCATCTGCAGGTTCTCGAACTCTCTCCTGAGCATCTGCAGCTTCACCAACTTCACTTTGTCGGTGCCCTGATACGAACTTGCCAGGGTTTCCCAGGCCTGCTTGGCCTTGGTGGCTGATGCAATCCGCGGGAAGATGGTCTCCTCAACCGCTTGCATGATGTAGAAGAGGGCCTTCTGGTCCTTCTTCTTGTGCTCTTTCAACAGATCCTTGTCTGCTTGAGAGAGGGCGGCCAGTGCTGCTGCATCTGCCGGTTCTGGGTAGCCGTTCTCGACTAACTCCCATAGCTCCTGAGATCCAAACAGGATCTTCATCTGGATGCTCCAGTAATCGTAGTTCTTACCATTAAATCATGGGATCTGCAACTGCAGCGAGTTTCTCTCGGAAGCCATGCTTCTATCTCCGTGTCACGGCACTATCAGCTCTGATACCAATTTGAAGGAGCAATTTTTAATTTTCAATCGTCGAAGTCTATTAATGTCGAACTACGCAGGGTGCACTGCCAGCTCCCAGCTTCAGGAGCAAAGTGCGAACGGTGCCTACCACTCGAGTGAAGTCCGTAACTCATGCGCAGTGCATGCTACACAGGGGCAAAGTGTGTACTTCACACGTAGTGCGTGCTACGCAAGGGCGAAGGGCATACTTTGCGTGCAGTGCATGCTGTGCAGGGGAAAAGTGCAAACTTTGTGCGTAGTGCAGACTACGTAGGGGTGAAGTGCGAACTTCGCACGCAGTGTAGACTGCATAGGAAATGCTGTCAAAGTGCGCACTTCGCTCGTAGTGCAGACTTCGTCAGATTTGCAAACTTTTTCGAATGCAGAAGGACAGGCTTCAGACTTGGCCAACTCTGGCCTTCGACTTCTTCGTCTTCCGCGGCTATTGTTGGGTTTGCCCGGCTTGGCAAGACCCGTATGAGAGGAGAGAAACGCCGAAACAGAGAACAACAAAGTTAACACATAAACTACTGCAAACCCTAAAGATGCCACAAACAAAAGCAAACTTTATTCATATGAACAACTAGGGTTACAGAATTCCTCAACCGAGGAAGTAACAACATCTGCAGGCTACGCTGCAGGATAAACTAAACAAGGGAAATGTCGAGTCTGCTGCTCGGACATTTCTCAGCTGAGCCACACTGCTCACTGAATCGCTCTGCTTTCTTTCTCTGCTCACTTTCACGAACTTCTCTCACACCCGCTCTGCTTCTCCTTTCGCACTAGTTTGTCTGTAGACCCGAACCGCCTTTTATAGCCGCGGGGAGAGGAGGATAAGGGTTATCCTCTGACAGCTCCGGATAAGGGTTATCCTCGGACCGACCCTCATCTAGGGTTTCTGACAAACGCCGACTTGGCATTAACTCCTGCGGAGATCGGATCTGTCAGGTGTCAAATCTGTCAGAAGGTAGGTGCGACGTCATGTCACACTTTTGCCGGGATCCCGGACTGCGGCAGCGCAGTCCGACTTCGCCCATGTCTGGAGCGCAATCCGGTTTCGCCCAAGGTTCGCAGCGCAGTTGGGCACAGGCGTGAAATCTGGGTTAATTTTTCTAACAATGAAGAGTTTGTTAAGATTTTGCTATCCATGACTCTCTATGAGTTGACCACCAGCGGTCTGCACTAGGTGTGCCAATTGTTTTATAGATTCTGGATGAGAACAAATTTACGAAGTTGTTTCCACTGTTGATGTGAATTTGAAGTTTTGTTGCTATTGTTCGGTGACAAAAATATTCTTCGGCAATATTTTGATTGTTATATTTTGTGGATTTCTCCCAGAGATGTAGAAAATAATTTTGAAAAGTGCCGCTCGACTTGTGGCATTCTTCTGGATCAAATGTTGTGCAGGCAAGCTAAATGGAATAGACTAATGAAATGTGGCATGATTTTCATGGTGATTTTTATTTTTTAATTTATTTTACAGGCACCCACCTCCCTTTGTCAGCCTGTTCAAACCAGGGTTTTGCATATTTAAAACTGTAATGCAAACACCTTATCTCGCCAGAATGTTGTGTTTATTTAATGTTTTTAAATGTCGTCTGCAAAATATTGTTGTATTGTGCCTTCTTCTGATTGAAGCATTAAAGGATTTGAGCGACAAGCCCGCTACTTTGGGGATGATACAAATGGATAGCACTATCGATTTAGGGAAAAAGTAGACCAAGTGGGTGGCTGTCGAGCATTACTCACTACTCATTTTTTTTGGAAATGCAACTGCTCGTTATTTTTCAAACGACAACTCATCATGAAGGGGAAATAATTCGTAAGCCAAAATCTACGATGGAGATGAAACTTTTTTTGTTTTAATAATTTATTGTTACTATTTCTAAATATCGTGCTCTAAGGGACTGATCGACGCTTGAGTAGAGATACATGTTAGAAATATTAACCCAGATTTCATGCCTCCTCCAGATTGCGCTTCGAACTTGGGCGAAGCCAGACTGTGCTCGCGCAGTTGGGGATCCTGGAAAAAAGGTTTGACATGACGTCGCACCTACCCTCTAATAGATGTGACATCTGACATATGCGATCACCACAAAAGTTAATGCCAATTCAGAGATTTAATGTCAGTTTGGAAATTGGTCAAAAACCCTAGTTGAGGGTCTGTCAGAACCTGTCAGAGGACAAACCCTATCTTCCTCTCTCTATGGCTATATAAGGCAGTTCGGGTCTTCAAAAAAATGTGTAGAAGATCACCGGCATGGAAGGAGTAGAGAAAGTGTGGGGAATAGAGTAGAGAAAGCAAGGAGAGCGTTTCAGTGAGCAGTGTGGCTCATCTGATTAATGTCCAAGCAGTCGACTCAAAATTTCTCCTTTTAGTTTATCCTATAGCTTAGTCTATAGATGTTGTTATTTTCCTCAGTTGAGGACTTCTGTAACCCTCGTTTCATATGAATAAAGTTTGTTGTTGTTTAAGGCATCTTTAGGGTTTGCAGTTATTTTTTATGTGCTAAAGTTTGTTTTTCTCTGTACAAATCACCTTAGAGCAATTTCATTCGATTTCTATAAATTAGAGCTCAGATCTGAAACATTGCTTTCAGATACGGTGTTTCTCTCTTCCCATATGGTTCTTTCCAAGCTAGGCAAACCAAGTGGTAGTCACGCAAACCTTCGGACGGGAAAATATTACAAGGCCAAATTTGGCCAAGTCTGGAAGCTATCTTCCAACTTCACTGCTGCAACCTGACTACGCCCGAGATCCGATGGTAGCCCGAGTGTGCAACAAGTTGGAGCGCACCTCGAGTGCGCAAGTGCAACCCGATTGCATAATATCCAGGGGCACACCCGGAGTGCGCATTCGAAGCACGAGTCGGGCCCATTCCCCACTTTGTTGTGCATCATATGCACTCCACTATGCACCGTTTGAACTTTGGAAAACCTCCCCTATTGTGCCCTATGCTCTAAACACTCTGTTATTCACTCCTAACACCAGACTTTGGTGAATCTCCCTACTTCGCCCTACACCGTGTGAAGTTCATACTTTGCTCCTGCACACAGACGTCGATGAATCAAAGTTAAATTCTTCAAATTGGTATTAGAGCTACTGATCCCTTGACGCTGAGACCAAAGCAGAATGGCTTCCAATAGCAACAACCTAAAGTTGTACATCCCATGCTTCAAAGGAAAAATTATGATTACTCGAGCATCCAGATGAAGATCCTGTTTGGATCTCAGAAGCTATAGGAGTTAGTCAAGAATGGCTACCCAAAACCGAGAGATGCAGTAGCATTGGCCGCCCTCTCTCAAGAAGACAAGGACCTGTTGAAAGAGAACATGAAGAAGGACCAGAAGGCCCTCTTATACATCATGCAAGTGGTCGAGGACACCATCTTCCTGTGGATCGCATCATCCACCAAGGCAAAGCAGGCCTGGGAGATTTTGGCCAGCTCGTACCAAGGCACCAATAAGGTAAAGTTGGTGAAACTACAGATGCTCAGGAGGGAGTTTGAAAATTTGCAGATGAGTGAGTCTGAGTCCATGAGTTATTTCTTCAACTGGATGATGGAAATTATCAACCAGATGTGTTTGAATGAAAAAATCATGCAGATCCAGAGAATCATGGAGAAGATTCTCAGAAGTCTGCCTGCCAAGTTTGACTCGATTGTGATAGCAATCGAAAAGTTGAGGGATCTAACAACCCTCTCGACAGACAAAATAATGGGTTTGTTGTAGACACATGAACATAGGCTGAGCCACTCATCTCAAACCTCTCTAGAGAAAGCATTCAGGGCTCAGGTCTCATTCCGAGATAGCGACAGACAGGATTCCCACCATGGTGCCTCTAGTTCTCATGGAGGAAGAGGCAAAGGCAGGCATAGGAAAGGCAACAAGCAAGGAGGAAGGTCAAACCCTAGCAAAGGGGAGACCAACTATAATTTCTATAAGTAAGGTGGAAGAGGCAGTTCAAGAAATTAACAAGCTAGATCTGGTCAGAAGGACATGTCAAAGGTCCAGAGTTATTTTTGCAAGAAGTTCGGCCATTACATATCATAGTGTAGAAAATGGATGGCCACGGAGAACCAGCGGCAAGCCCATTACATGGATGAAACCAAAAATACAACAGGAGGAAATGTGTTATTGACTTGCAACATTGAGGAAGAGTGCCAAAAGAATGTCTGGTACTTAGATAGTGGGTGCAGCAACCACATGACAGGGAACAAGGAGATGTTCTCCCAACTGGATGAAACAATCCAGTCCGAGGTAAATATGGGGAACAACACCAAGGTTCCCATAATGGGGAAAGGAAAGATCCTCATCCACACTAGGCACAACGAACGAAAGCAGATCTGTGACATCTACTATGTGCCTAGCTTGAAGCATAACCTGTTGAGCATTGGACAGCTCATGCAGAAGGGACATATGGTCCAGTTCAAATACGAAGCTTGCACCATCAGATATAAGTCGCATGGGTAGATTGCTATAGTGTCAATGATGAAGAACAAAATGTTTTCGTTGTAGATTTAGAATGAATCATTAATGTCTCTGAGTGCAGTTGTGAAAGATGCTACCTAGCTGTGGCATCTCAGATTTGGTCACCTAAACTTTAGTGGCCTAAATCAACTGCACAAAAAGAAAATGGTGAAGGGTTTACCCCTGATAGAGAAACAAAATCAACTTTGTGAGGGTTTCTTAGTCAGAAAACAACATAGGGATTCATTCCCTTTTGGTCAGTATTGGAGAGCATCACAGCCATTGGAGTGGGTGCACTCAGAAATTTACGGTCCGATGCAGACCAACACATTTGCTGGCAACAAATACTTCTTAACATTCATAGATGAATTTAGCTGAAAGACTTGGATCTATGCCATCAAGATGAAGTCATAAGCATTTGCTAGATTCAAGGAGTTCAAGGCTCTGGTGGATAAACAGAGCGGATATTAGATCAAGACTCTCAAGACAGATGGCGGAGGTGAATACATCTCCAAAAAATTCCATAACTACTGTAAGTAGCATAGAATTCAAAGGCAGATCATTGCCAGATACACGCCATAGTAGAACGACATAGCTAAGAGGAATAACTGAACCATCATGGAGATCGAAAGAAGCATGATGAAGGTGAAGGGCTTGCCACAAAAAAATTGGGCAGAGGTTGTAACATGTGTAGTCTACCTGCTAAATAGATGTCCCACCAAAAGCATGAAGGACAAAATCCCTCAGGAGGCCTGGAGCGGTGTGAAGCCAAGTGTGGCTCACTTGCGTGTGTTCGGGTGCATTGCATATGCACATGTTCTAGAAGAGAAGTGGCATAAGTTGGATGATAGAGCTAAGAATTGCATTTTCACATGGTACAGTGAGTAGGCAAAGGCTTATAGGTTGTACAACCTTGTGACGAAGAAGCTCATCATCAGTCGTGATGTGAAATTTCTTGAAGATGAAGCCTGGAACTAGAAGTCAGAGACTGGCCAGTTAGAGCCAATAGTAGTACAGTCTGTTGACTTGGAATAAGGAAGTGTGCAACCACCTGTAACTTCCAGCAGTAACAATAGTGCCAGCAGTAGCACAGCCACTCCATATTGATCACCTCCACTCACAAGTAGAATCCAAAACCTGGTGATGCCAACAAAGACAAGGAGCTTGCAAGAAATCTATGAGGCAACCCAAACCCACATAGATGAAGAGTACTCTGACTTTGCATTCTTTACTGAAGTTGATCCAGTAGAGTTCGAAGACGCAAGTCAGAATTAGAAGTGGGTGCAAGCGATGGACGAGGAGATTGAAGCCATTGAAAATAATGATACATGGCAACTAATAGATCTTCCAGTAGGGAAGAAGACCATTGGAATCAAGTGGGTGTCTAAGAAAAATTTCAATGCCCAAGGAGACGTTGACAAGCATAAGGCCATACTAGTGGTGAAGGGTTACAAGCAGAAGTTAGGCATTGATTACCATGAGGTATATGCGCCTATAGCCTAACTTGACACAGTCAAGATGATCCTGGCATTAGTAGCCCAACAGGGTTGGAAGATGTACCAGATGGATGTCAAGTCAGCCTTCCTCAATGGAGTGTTAGAGGAAGAGGTCTACATAGACCAGCCACCAGGTTACAAAATTGTAGGCTAGGAGGGCAAAGTCTTGAAGCTGAAGAAGGCCTTGTATGGTTTGAAGCAGGCGCCTCGGGCTTGGTACAACTAGATTGATAGCTATTTTCATGAAAAAGGGTTTGTCAAATGCTCATATGAGCACACCCTGTACATGAAGACAAATGAAGCAGGTGAAATCATTATCATCTACATGTATGTGGATGATTTGATTTATACTGGCAACAATAATGTCCTGTTCGACCAATTTAGAACAACCATGAAGAAGGAGTTCGAGATGACGAACTTAGGGTTGATGAAGTACTTTCTCGACATTGAAGTTGACCAATTGGCAGATGGCATCTTCATTTCTCAGGGCAAGTATGAGAAGGATGTTCTGAAGTGGTTCAATATGGAGGACAGTAAACCTGCCATCACACCTATAGCCACAAGTTTGAAGTTGAGCAAGATGGATTTAGGGAGGAATGTAGATCCAACCCTGTTCAAGAGGCTAGTTAGCAGTCTAATGTATTTGATTACAACTCAGCCAGATCTAATGTTCAGATTCAGTCTGATCAGTTGTTTCATGGAAAATCTAAAGGAAACACACTAGCAAGTAGGCAAGAGGATCTTGCGCTATGTCAACGGGACGTGAAACAATGGCCTATTTTATGCCAGACAAGACCAGTTGGAACTAGTCGACTTCACAGATAGTGACTGGGCTGGTAGTACCGATGATCGAAAGAGCACCTCTGGTTATGCTTTCTATCTCAGATCAGGGACAGTCTCATGGGCATCCAAGAAACAACCCATCGTTGTGTTGTCCACAGCCGAAGCAGAATATGTCGCTGCCACGTCAGCCACATGCTAGGCAGTTTGGCTGTGAAGAGTTCTGAGTGAACTAAACTATCCTCTGAAAGGTGTGACAACAATTTTCTATGATAATAATTTGGCCATCACACTTTCAAAGGATCCTGGGTTCCATGGCCGGATGAAGCACATCGATATTCGTTATCACTTCATCAGAGAGTTGGTGAAGTCCAAAGAAATTCAACTATATTTTTGCAGATCCAAGGAGCAGTTGGTAGATATATTCACGAATCCTTTGAAGGAGGAAGACTTTAGTAGATTGTGAGAGGATCTTGGAGTCAAAGCGCTCATGAAATCAAGCCTAAAGGAGGGTGTTAGAAATATTAACCCATATTTCATGCCTCTTCCAGACTGTGCTCCGAACTTGGGCAAAGCCTAACTACGCTCGCGCAGTTGGAGATCTCGACAAAAATGTTTGACATGACATTGCACCTACCCTCTGACAGATGTGACATCTGACAGATGTGATCACCGCAGAAGTTAATTCCAGTTTGGTGATTTAATGTCAATTTGACGATTGGTTAGAAACCCTAGTTAAGAGTCTGTCAGAACCTGTCAGAGGACAAACCCTATCTTCCTCTCTATATGGCTATATAAGGCATTTAGGGTCTTCAGACATATGTGTAGAAGAGTGCGGGTGTGGAAGGAGTAGAGAAAGTATGGAGAATAGAGCAGAGAAATCAAGGAGAGCATTTCAGTGAGCAGTGTGGCTCATCTTATTAATGTTCAAGCAGTCGACTCGACATTTCTCCTTTTAGTTTATCCTACAGCTTAGTTTGTAGATGTTATTTTCCTCAATTGAGGACTTCTATAACCCTCATTTCATATGAATAAAGTTTGTTGTTGTTTAATGTATATTTAGGGTTTGCAGTTATTTTTTATGTGCTAAAGTCTGTTGTTCTCTGTACAAATCACCTCAGAGCAATTTCGTTTGAGTTCTATAAGTTAGAGCTCAGATCTGAAACATTGCTTTCAGATCCGACATTTCTCTCTTCCCATACGGTTCTTGCCAAGCCAAGCAAACCAAGCGGCAGCCGTGCAAGCCTTCGGACGAGAAAATATTGCAAGGCCAAATTTGGCCAAGTCTGGAAGTTGTATTCCAACTTCGCTATCACAACCTGACTGTGCTCGAGATTTGAGCGCATCTCGATAGCACAAGCACAGCCTGAGTGTGCAACAAGTTGGAGTGCACCCCGAGTGCGCAAGCGCAACCCAGTTGCGCAATATCTGGGGGTGCGAGTTGGGCCATTCCCCAATTCGTTGTGCACCATTCGCACTCCGTTGTGCGCTGTCTGTACTTTGGCAAACCTCCCCTGTTGCGCCCTATGCCCTGCGCACTCTATTCTTTGATCCCGATGCTAGACTTCGATGAATCTCCCTACTTCGCTCTGCGTCATGCGAAGTTTGTACTTCGCTCCTGCACTCAGATGTCGGTGAATCGAAGTTAAATTCTTCAATACATTGGTATGGATGATAAACCATTAAAGAGGGCATGAATGAATAATAAATTGAGGACCTTGTTATTAGCCTATTGTGTTCATATAGGTGGAAACCACATACTTATGCTTGTGGAGTCATTTTTGGATTACCCTTATTATTTTTGTGGTTCTTTCTCTATCCTATCTTCACACTTCTTTTTTTTAGGCACTCTGATTTTAGAGGACTTTTTATTTAGTGATCTTTATTCTTTTTTATCACATATTGTACATGAGTACCTTATCAGGCCTTGCTGTTGGGACTCATTTCTGTGGCTATACCATCTCTATTGTACATGAGTACCTTATCAGGCCTTGTTGTCGGGACTCATCTTTTATGGATGTTTCATATCTTGTTTATTCCTTTTTCACTTACCCCTACTATCACTTAAGGGGGGGTGTTAGAGTATCTTGCTGCATCGAGTTTATCACCTCTTTATTTTTTTTATTCTTGGAAGATGGTTTTTCCCAAGTGGTTTTTCAGCATCTCTCCTATATAGAGTACATTCTATATGAGTACCTCATCAAGCCCAGTTGCTAGGACATATTTCTTTTTTGTTCAATTAGGAAAATCTTCACCATTCGAAGACATGCCTCTTCCTTTATGATAGATGGTTTTTCCCATGGAGTTTTACCATCTCTTTAAAAATAAACATTGTACATGAGTACCTCATCAGTACCTTATTTTTGGGACTCATATTCTATGGATATGCCATGTATTTTTTATTCGTTTTTTCTCTTACCCCTACTATCACTTAAGGGGGCATGTTAGAGTATCTTGGTGCATAGAGGTTATCACCTCTCTCTTTTTTATTGTTATTTTTATTCTTTGAAGATGGTTTTTTCCCAAGTGGTTTTTCACCATCTCTCCTATATAAAGTACATTGTACATGAGTACCTCATCAGGCCTAGTTTTCGGGACTCATTTCTTTTTTTTTCAATGAGGATAATCTTCGCCATCCGAAGACATACCTCTTTCTTTTTGAAATATGGTTTTTCCCATGTAGTTTTTTCACCATATCTCATTTATGTATAACATAGCACATGAGTACCTCATCAGGTCCATTTGCCAGGCATATTGTTTTGAGTACAATCTTTGCCATACGAAGACATGCCTCTTATTTTTTCTTTTTTGATAGATGATTTTTTCCCATGGGGTTTTACCATCTCTTCAAAAAGAATCATTGTATATGAGTACCTCATCAGGCCCTATTGTTGGGACTCATTTTTTAAATTCATCCCTAGTATCACTTAAGGGGGGGATTCATTTTTGTTCAATGAGAACAATCTTCACCATCGGAAGACATGCCTCTTCCTATTTAAAAGATAGTTTTTCCCATGTGGGTTTTTCACCATCTCTCATATATGTAATAATATAGCTCATGAGTACCTCATCAGGACCGTTTGCTAGGACTCATTTTTCTTTGAGGATAATCTTTGCCATATGAAGACATGCCTCTTCCTTTATCCTTTTTGATAGATGGTTTTTTCCCATGGGTTTTTACCATCTCTTCAAAAATAAACATTGTACATAAATACCTCATAAGGCCAATTGTCGGGACTCATTTTTCTTTGAGGACAATCTTTGCCATACGAAGACATGCCTCTTCTTTTTTTATTTTTGATAGATGGTTTTTTCTCATGGGGTTTTACCATCTCTTCAAAAAGAAACATTGTACATGAGTACCTCATCAGGCCCTATTGTCGGGACTTATTTGTTAAATTCACCCCTAGTATCACTTAATGGGGGTCTTAGAATAAATAATTATTCTCTTAGTTCTACTAGGATAGACTTAATTGAGTTTCCACTCTTTTATGAGTCAGGTGAACTCTCAGTTTATCCTAGTTCATATTTTATGAGTTGTTGTAATACAACGGCTCTCAATGATCAACTTTGCTATTTATACAAAGTTGATCCATTAAATAAATCAATTAAGTATTTTACTTTTCTAACACTAACCAAGGTCATGAAAAATATGTATATTGTATTATTATGAAAGTATCTTGATGTATGAAAATTTCTCTTAAGGGTATCTCTCTATATCTACCATTTAGCTTAATGGGAGATGTTAAAATATATGGTGTTAAGCTTCACTTGAGGCTGGGTTATACATAGTGGCTATTTATCGCCAAATTGGCTAAAATTAGGATTTTTGAAATTTGGAATTGGCTAATATTTGGGACCCTTCACCAAGGTCCATTAGCCAAAAAAAATTGGGTGCAATTTTTTTTAGGTCGATTTATCCCAATATTATAATAATTTGATCATTTTAAGTTTAAAATTTTTAACATTACCCCTAATAATAATGAACCTTATATATGAAATTAGACACTATTCACCTAGATTTCAAAATAGATTCACCAAATTTTTATAAAAATATTTTGGGATCGACCCCTTATGCATAACCTTGCTTGAGGCCACAATCGGCCATTGTATTTTATTTGTTTGTATATCGTTAAAGCCATTGTACACATTATATAGGTGGTTTTCTTGTTATACTAAAACATTAAACCTTAAGACCCTTTCCTTAACCTTGATATAAGGCCACTTATAAATTGGTTATTTATACATATTGAGACTAATCATTGATTCAATGGTTAAAAGGAATTATTCTTTTATTAGTGATATTATTTGGTATCTAAGAGGATATTTCATATCATGTTGATCTTACTTGCTATTTAAATTTTATTTATTCAAAAATATGTTTATTTTATTTATTCTTAAAGGTATTGTTAAATGTGACATTAATATCTCATCCTAAGAAGCTTATGAGAAGTAGAATGAATATTTCTAACATGTCATGCTTGATATGATTTTTAAGAATGCAACCCTAGCATTAGTTCTCTTATGTATTAAAATAGCATGATTGAATAATTTTATATGAAGTTAGGTCCACACTTTGCCAACATGAATTGATGCTCTAATGTAGTGGTTATCTTTCTAATAGGAAATATTTGTTCATTTTGGACTAGAGGTTCATCTTTAACTTGACTATATAAATTAGTAGAAGATATTTTAATAATATTTATTAAATTTCTATTTTTGAAGGAAATGGATTGATCGCATTAATGTCTAAGGATAAATACTCATTAGGTTTTCCTTTGTTTCCCTTAAAACTTATAATTTATATTTGTCATTTTAATATAGAAAATCATAATCAATTATTGGTTCTTCTTCCCCCTCTTCTTCATCATCGAAATAAGAAGAAGGATTCTCAGATATATTATTTCCCGACATAATATCTACATATGCTAACAACTATTTTGTAACGATGAACGATCTTTTTTTTGTTTCTTGTATTCTTTAAAAAATATTTTCTTAATATTATTATAAATAAAAGCTAATGATGGATTTTGTCATATAATTTCATCTATTTACTAATTTTTAATTTTATATCTTTTCTTAATACTTCCTTTATCTAAATATAGCCATAACTTATTTTTGAAGGAAAATGATAACATGCAAAGGAAGGACTTATATATCATCATGATTTGGGGTATTTCATTTTTCTTGATATGACCCCAAGGATTCTAGGCTTTAGTTGCATGGGCTATATATGTTAGATTTTCCTAAGATCTAACATATATAGTCCACTCACGTATGGATATCCACTCATAAGAAGTGGTTTTGGTTCACCAATATGTTCTATGTAGATCTGGGTAAACTAAGATACTAAATCCCATATGTAAAGGCAATAAAAGGTCAATGAAAAACTTGTATAAAAAATTAATTTAGAATAATAAAGGTAAAACATAGTATCATCTTGACAATTCCTTGGGGAGGGAGGAATTACGCACAAGGAAGGACTTGGTGTTTAATGATTAGAAATTATTGTAATTATGTCTATGTAGAAAGGTGGAGAAGGTTGAGATTAGCAAGATGAACCAGTGGAATTTATAATAGCCATAAAAAATAAGACCTCTTAAAATGTAGTTTTAAAAGAATATAATGTATACAAGGAAAATAAACCCCTGAAATACAGTTTTAAGAGGATGATTTTATCTTAGAGTCCTCTTTCTCTATATTTCATTCAAGTGATTAGGTGTAACAATGTGTAACAATTTTTTTTTGAATTTTTTTGTCTATTTTCTAATTAAATATTTAGCCTTCGTAAGATTATAAATATATATAATCAAATATGAAATACCTGATCACTATGTAATCTAATTTATTTAATTAATTTGAATTTAAAAATAAAAATAAATTAGACTTATTTAATTATTATTTAATAATACTATAAAAAATATAATTTATTTTTAATTTTTAATTATTTTAAATTAATTTTACGAAATTAGGATAATGTCAGAAATTCTATATTCTTCTTATGTGCAAATGGGACCGGACCCTTTAGAGCATACGACAAATACAAAAAGTGCAATGTTATAAGGTTGTGATTGTGATTCTCGTATTATTTGAAAATAAAAAATAAAAAATCAATAAAAAGTAGTACACATAACACATATTTTATTAATTATTTTTATCAATCTCAAAAACCAACCAATTAGATACTAGAACTGAAACTCCCATTGGCTATTGAAGGCAGGGAAAACATGAGTAAAGATATTATGCAGGCCACTTCGTAAGGTATTTTCTTTGGATTTGTATTATCTATCCTATCTATTTATAAATATATCATGATTTATATTTTAAACCATAAAAAAAATATTAATTATTATTAAATAAATTAAAAATTATATACTTTTTATACCAAATTGAATGGCCTATTTTAAATACTTTGTGTATTAATATGAAATGAATATTAAACCCGTATATAAGCACATTCAAACTGTATTCTTTTATTTTATATTATAAATATTCTTATGTGCAAATCTTTTAGAACATTGAGTTGAACAGTTAATTGGAAATACTTTATCGTTATTAATTAAACTTAAAAAAAATTAAAACCTTAACCACTGCAAAATAAATTAAAGATTATATACTTTCGTTATACCAAATTTTGAATGGCCTATTTTAAATACTTAAACTAGCAATTTCTTTTTGTGTATTAATACGAAATGAAATGAATATTAAACGCGTATATAAGCACATTCAAACTCTATTATTTTAGTTTATATTATAAATATTCTTACAAGGAAGTTTATCCGAGAGCTTGAACATGGAACCTTTCTTAAATTCTTTCAGAGAAGCTCTAAATCCTTATCTTGAACATGGACATAATTGCCATGTCAAACATGGATTTAGCATCTAGGAATCCATTGGGCCATGCCAATGCTGCAGACATAAATAATCCTGGAAGGGCATGCCCTGTCGGGTGTACCCATCACTCATTAAATATCCGACTCCGATAGCACAAGATTGTTTCTAATTATGAGTAGTATAAATTCGGCAAGAATAAATGTTATCCCATCATCTTGTATTACGTACTTGGGGTCGTGGGGAAGCGTTAAAAATAATTGAGAAGCAAGAAATCAGCTGTTGTAGCATCGGCATTAAAAAGTTTCTGATATCTTCACTTCATTTAGTTCTGATTTCGCATTTAAAAGCTTTACTGCCTCCATGCAAATAGTGGGCAATTTCTCCGTGGCATTACTCCCAGTATTTGGATTATCCGGTTGTCAATTAAATCCTAATCACGTACCGCACTTCATATAACATAATAACGCCTTAGTGCTAGATGGAATGGGGCTGCTCATTTCTCTATTAAAACTCTTTACTCACAGTGTTTCATCACACAGTGCTAGTGTAGAACAGAATCAGGATTACAAAGAAGAAAAACAGAAAGGAACGTTAACCATGGGGCTGCTCATTTCTCTATTAAAACTCTTTACTCCCTACCATGTCCATCCAAATCAACACCAACAACACCAGCGTCGCAGTAATGATCCGAATGCTAGGGTATGCATACATCAACAATTGCTTTACTCTTTTCGTTTAAAAATGGCGTTGCAGTTTCCACATAGACTGTGATTCTTTTTTGTTAATATTATTTATGCGAAAACAGAAATGATATTGTCGTTATTATTTCTAATATTAATTATTTTTTATTATTTAGAATATACGGGATGAGCATGAAAGTCTTCACTCAGAAGAGGACGACCAGCAGGAGGAGTTCTCTTTTCCAGTACTTGTGTCAAGTCCAGAGAAAGACGGCCTCTTTTTCTGGAGTTGAGATTTGTCCAAAGAAAGACGGCCTCTGATCTTGTGTAATTTAGATATCATAAGAAGAACCGAGAGAGGCAGCTTCTTGTAATTTTGGTTTTAGATTCTATGTAGCATGCACTTTACCTGTGCAGCTTGTACTCTATGGTCCTTTTGTTTTGGACATAATGATCCAAGCTTCTGGTTTTATAAAATCTAAAGTAAACTTTTAAATTATTATTTCTAGTTAAAGGTATCAGCCTATCACGCAATGTTGTTTTGGTGCGAATATTTTATAATTTTAGATTTCTAGAGAAGAAACTTCTCTTTTTAGGTTTGAAACCTCACAATATATATCTCTCCCATTCCTGCCTTAAATTTGAAACCTTACATAGTATCATATTCAGAAAACTTCTGTTTCAACTAATATTTCAAAAATAATAATACAACGATTTCGTAGTTTTGCATCATTCGATTCTCCAATAACAATAATAATTATTATTATTTCGTGTGGTTATTAGATTGGTTTTGTGTAACAATGAATAAATATCTCGTTTAAAACTGATAATTTTTAGTGTTAAATTTGAACGAGTAGAAAAATAAGGATAGAAATAATTAAATGGTGTCCTCTTAGGTTACCAATTTTTTAATTTTTAATCCAATTGAACCGTAGGCATGGATGACAGTGAAGCTATCTTCGGTTGTCGTTTGGGACATAAATTTATATTTATTAAAAATACTGAAAAAAATAAGGAAGAATAACATCTAAGTAATTATGTGCAGGTTTACACAATACAATTCAACATAAATTTATATTTATTAAAGATACTGAAAAAAATAAGGAAGAATAACATCTAAGTAATTAGGTGCAGGTTTACACAGTACAATTCACAAGGGAGGAAATGCATTTATAGCTTGATGTATCGGAATAAATGTAAAGTTATTTATTTATTTATTTTTAATTTCTAATATTTTTATTTTTTTTTGGTAATATTAAGAGAAAGAAGGGTTTTGAAAGGGACCTCATAACTTTTTACAGAAAAAATTATCACAAAGGCAGCAAGAAGAGAATCATAAAACACAAAAAAGAAAATAGGCCCTCCAAAAAACATCAAGGAAAATAAGAAGAAAACAATCAATGAGAGAACCTATCACAAAGGCAGCCAAAAGAGAACTACAAAACACAACAAAGAAAACAGGCCCTCCAAAAAACATCAAGGAAAATAAGATGAAAACAATCAATGAGAGAACGAAGAGAGTTCGACAGCATTAAATCGATTTCATGGACAATATTACCAGACATTTGAGCAACCTCCTCAGCATAATCCAATGTCATTTTGACATAACTCCAAAGCTAGAAGAGAACCACAAAACACAACAAAGAAAAGAGGCTCTCCAAAAAATTTCAAGGAAAATAAGACGAAAACAATCAACGAGGGAACCGAGAGAGTTCTACAACATTAAATCGATTTCATGGACAATATTACCACAAATTTGAGCAACCTCCTCAGCATAATCCAATGCAATTTTGACATAAATCCAAACCGCATACTACTTAATTTCATCAATTTTAAACTATGCAAAAGCGCACTTTTCTTCGCAAAAGATTCCCCGATGAATAGACATCAGCCACCATTTTATCCTGAAAAAAATCTCTAAGAAGAACCTCCATATATTCCTTGAGGGATAAGGGAGAGGACTCTACCACATCCTTCTTTTTACCACTCAGCTGCAATGACTTATGGGTGCCACTACCTTCCGTCATGCTGACAAAAGAAATACCCCTCATCATTGGAGTGGTAACTAAAAAAACCATGGAATTCTTAGCAAACTTAGTAGTAGAGCTCTTAGCCATAGATAGCCTGATACCTTTAGGAGAAACATGAACCTTATGGGAGATCTTATCTAGGCTAGAACCCATAGAAAATGAATAAACATTTTTAGAGTCCTCACTTGAACTCTTCGAAGCCACCAGCCTGGCAAAGCATAGGGATTGGAAGAGCCTCCAAAGACATTAGAATATCCTCCACCATAACCCCTTCTCAATCTTAGCTTGTTAAAATACCAAAACCCACAAGGCCAATCTCTCATGAAGGGGGAACTAACCGCACCCACCTTGAACTTCCAACATTGACTTCCTCATAGAATAAAATAAAAACAAGGGGATATTCATCCACATTTGTCTCCACATATGATTAAAAAATATAGCGTGAAAACTACATATGACATCATACATAGAATACAACATGAAAAAGTCCATAACAACCTTAATCACCTTGTCCCATGGCGAAGATAAAGCCTTGGTGCAATACCCATTTTGGATTTTGGGTAAAAATTCATCTCCTTCTAGGAATAAGTTAATCTCTTTCAATAATGAATACCTATATCGGTTGTGATACACACCATCCAATACTAAACCCATAGTGCAGCTCATCATCTTCACAGAAAGCTCAAAGGACCAGGGCTTGACTCTCACCCATCCCTCCTTCCACGTAGCAGCCACCCATTTGGAAAGAGTCAGTTTATGTCCATGAAATTTTTGGATACATTCTAGTAATCCCCCATTCTTCAAAATTCATTTAACCTCTTCAGCATCAGGCTCCACCCTATATTTAACTTGCTTTGACTTGGGCCCATAAACTTTAGGCTTCCCCATATTTATAAAGGGCACATAATTCCTATTCCTTAAAACCACACTCTGCCACACAAAGAATCCAAAGAAAGAGATACCCAAGAAAACTAAAAAACATAGGAGGCCCCATAATAGGCCCGAGCACAAATAGACATTCACCCCCATCATAGGTAAAATAGAAACCCCCAAGTCAAATATGAAAGTTCACAGAACCAGAGTCTCACAAACATCGAGAATAACCAAAGAGCCAAAACTTCTCCACCCATGCTCCAAAAATAATAGAATGTACCAAGGAAAATGAGAAAGAGCAACAACGGGAAGGAGCACAAAAATTAGAGCATGAACATAGGCATACTTGTAATCCAAACAACAAAGAGGAGAAGGCCACCTATTACAGGCCAATACAAATAATTCCTCCACACATCGCCAACTGGCTAGAGGAAAAAATAACTATAGAAAAGTGTAAGAGAATCAAAAGTTCATGTCACAAGAGATGACACAAAGGTAATAATCTAGAAAAGAAGCCAACATACACAGGCACAAAGGTCAACTCCAACAATGATTGCCCCAATACTAATCCTAATATAGGAAATTAACAACAGCTAGAGTACTCACCTTGCATTGAATCCTGTGGAGCAATAACCACCACACAATAAAAAAAATGAGAAGACATGATAGAAAAGGTCTAGAACCAATCTATATAACAATACGAGTATCCTAGGTCCGAGGTGTAGACCAATTGGTTCATCCAAACCCCATAAGGGGGGTGGAGGTCCAAGGTTCAAATCTCGGGCCTCACTGGACTGAACACTTGTCCCTTTCCTGGTGCTTTCAGTGGCATAAAATGTTTAAAACGATTGTGGCATGGTGGTTATGGGGGCGGATTGCACGAAGATTTTTGTGGCGGCTTCTGGGATGGACAGCGCAGAATACTGTGGTGGCCATAAAAATCTGGAAAACTTGCTCGGATTCGTGGTGGCTACCGATTCCACCATGTAAATTCAAAAAAAAAATAATAATACCAATATCCAAAACCAAGAAAAATCAAGGAGACTTGACACCACATAAAGAAGACAAGACTTTAGGCAAAATACGCACTCCAACGAAAGCTAAAGAAGCTTCGAGACACATTTTGATGCCAGCAATAAAAGGAGAAACAAAATTCAAAATTCAAAATTTGAAAGTAATACATCTCCATGAAGCCCAAGAAGCAAATGTTGGTTGCCACCCTGCACTCTGACAAATTATTATAGTTGCACCATAGCCCAACCCACCAAAGCAAGTGAAGGTGAACCAGCTGATAGGAATTAATGAAGTTCATTATTAAAACAATGGATAATTTTTGGAGGGAAGTCCCTCTGCCAAAAAAAAGATCCTAGATGATATACCCCCTAATTCACATCAAGTCTATTGTTGAATAGCCTTCTCTAAAAATATGCACAATAAAACTTCATCCAAGGATCGATAATTCCAATGGCTTCATCAATCAAATTGACCACCCTCCAAATTTTGTGGCAAGTATCTTTTATCATGTTTATAATATTTAAATAATCAACCTCGATAATAAATTTTTGAATTCCCAAATATCTAATAAAAGGTAAGCCTAAATAGGTCGCCCTTACTTCGGTATACTGGGACTAGTGAACACCAATATTTTTTATAAATATAAGAACCAAATTGATGCTATTATCATGAATGACCCCCCCATCACTACCCACCCCTAGGTTACCTTTAGAGGCCCCATAAAAATTCAATTTACACCAACCAATAGGGGGAGGGTTTCCAACGAATAAAACTCCTAGGATAAGAAGCTAGTGGGGGTGATCAACATAATCAAAACTAAGACTCTGCTCAATTAACACTTCATTGGAAATATGAGCCTTCAAAAATTTAGACTCCTTTAAGGTACTCGAGACATTATCCACTATTCTCCATAGAATACAAGAGATCAAAAAAAAGGTCAAAGACTCTTTATCTTTGAAAACATGAGTGTTCCTCTCCTTCTACATACCTCATATCACATGAGGTAAAAGAAATTTTCAAAAATACTTAATCCTAGATGAGGAAAAGGGAGAAGCCCATTGCAATACACAGTCAATTACTGAATTAAGAAAAATCCAGCTTACTCCAATCTTACAGAGAATGGACATCAGAACTTCTGAAAATACGCCACAATTGAAAAGTAAGTGCAAAGATGATTTCCAGGTTTCTTTATGTAAATAACACCTATTAATGAGATACATGCCTCTTTTATGAAGATTTTCAATTGTAAGAATCTTGTTCTACACTACCAACCAAAAAAATATATTGACTTTGGGGGTTAAGTTCTTTAACCAAATAAGTCCATGAGGAAAAAAGTCATCCCCTTCCACACAAAGGAGCTCATAATCCAACTTGACTGAATATAAACTCATACTATCAGCTTTCTAAATCAAAATATCCTCGACATTCTCTTGCCGCACCACATAAATATGAAGCTCCTCCATAAACAAGATCCATATTTGGAGATCTATGGTGTTCCTCACCACAAGTGAAGGATTAGTCCAGATAATTTTACCTCCATGATCTTTAGTAAAATTAACCCCTTTCAAAATCCCAGCATGCCTAGACCCTTGAATTAAATATCTAAAATGAATATCCTCAATCAAGGGATGATATCTCAACCAAGCATCTTCTCAAAAATTCACATTCCTCTCATTATCAAAAATCCATCTGTAGTTAATATTGATAAACTTCCAAAATTTTGCAATACTATTGCAAAACATCGACCCTCCAAAAGGGAGGAAATAAGAAATGAAAGAATCAAAATTATACTCAGCCTTAAAAATTTGGCACCACAAATAATCAACATTAGAGGCTACCTTCCAACCGAGCTTTGCCACCAAATCCTTGTTCATTCTAGTGGCACACTTTAAATTTAATCCACCATATTTATTCCTTCTACAAAGTTTCTCCCAAAAGGTTAAATGAAATTTACCTTTAAGCTTAGGGTGTGCCTAGAGAAAAGCCTTAAAAATGTTATCCAACATTTCTACCACCTTACTCAAAAGGTGGAACAAGGACAAAAAGCAAAATAATTTGAACCAACACCACCTTCCCTGCTTGGCTCAAAAGGGCCCCCTTCCTGGATGCTAATTTTTGATGAATTCTTTCAACCACCAAAGTCCATAGAGCATCTTTGGCACATACAATAAAAATAGTAATACCAATATAAGAATATGGAAGAGAGGCAATCCAAAAATTCATAATATCATCAATCATTCTTTACCTCACTTCTATAGTATTGATAAAATATAAATTACTCTTCAAAAAACTGATCTGTTGGCCAGCAACCCTTTCATAATAATCTAAAATATATTTGACTTCCCTAGTGATGACCATCGTGGTAACACAATAAATCAAAGTTTCATAAATAAATTGTTGATGGAAAATTGGGTTACAAGGAAGCGTCATACGTATCCCAAAATAATTATACCATCGAGAGAAAGACCTTCCAAGAGCCTCATCCATAAGAATGAAAAGTAAGGGAGACAATGGATCACCTTGGTGGAGACCATAGTAGGAATGAAAAAATGTTGTAGGAGAGCCATTGATGAGGATAGACAACCACACTAACGAAATGCATACCTTTAATAACTTAATCCAACATTCACAAAATCCAAATTTCCACAAAACATTGAAAAAAAATGCCTATGAAACCTAATCATACACCTTATTAATATCTAACTTGAGGAAAAACCTTGCTCTATCACTTTTAAAAATAGAATGAATCAATTCATGAATAACTATAGCTCCATATAGAATCTGCCTTCCCGAAACAAAGCCACTCTGTGCTGAATCAATCAAAAATGGCAATAATGGTTTGAGCCTATTGACAATAGCCTTAGTTAAAATCTTATAAATAGTATTACATAACCTAATAGGCCTAAAATCACTAACAAAAAAAGTTGAATCTTTCTTGGGGATGAGGGCTAGGAAAGTAGAATTTACTACTTTCGGGATAAACAAAGAACATTGCACATACCTTAAGACCAAGCAAACATCTTCCTCACATATATAATATTTTAATTATGCAGGCTATCACAAGATTTAAATATGATGTATTTAATGGATTGAAGTTATGTTATTATTAAAATGTTAATATTTGGTTAAGAAAATGAAACTTTAAATTTTGTCACGAGACTTCATTCCACTTATTATTATAAATTCATTAGACAAAATATTAAGTTTCATATTTAAATATTGATATATTAATTCATAATATGAAAATTTTCACTTTCAACCTATTGAGTAGAAATTTTATCCAATTACAAAATCACCATCATAGTCAAGATTTTGATTAGAAAATCCTCTCTTGCAAAGAAATAGACAATATACCATTAAACCCCTACCTCCTTCTTGGTATCTATCTTAGCTAGGAAGACTTCTTCTACCTTCTTCTTGGTAACCATCTTAGCTAGGGAACCTAGCACATAGTCTTAGTACACATGTTAGCTAGGAAGCCTTCCCGTACCTCCTACTTGGTGTCCATCTTAGCTAGGAAGACTACCATTATATTTAGAGATCTATCCACATAACTTGTCATTATATTTTAAAATATACCCATATGACCTGTCACTGTATTAAGATATCTACCCATATAAATTAGGAACACATCATCCAATTCCTTCTATAACTCCTTAATTTGGATGACAAGAAATCCACAACATCTATACATTCAAAATAAAGTTTATCATGCAATCTAAAACTTCTACCAAGATTTGAGAATATGATTCTATGATTATCCTCTTATAAAAAAAAAGTATCGTACTAGGTCCATAGCATAGCTGATCAACTTCACAAAAATCTCAAAGGACCAGGACCTGACTCTCACCCATCCCTCCTTCAATGTAGCAACCATCCATTTGGAAAGAGTCGGGTTATATCCATGAAATTTTTGGACACATTCTAGTAAGCTCCTATTCTTAAAAATTGATTTAACCTCTTCAGCATCAGGCTCCACCCTAGATTTAACTTGCTTCGACTTGGTCCTATAAAATTTAGGCTTCTCCATCTTTAAAAAGGGTACAAAATTCCTATTCCTTAAAAAAAAACTCTTCCACTCCAAGAATCCAAAGAAAGAGATGCCTGAGCAAACTACAAAATATAGGAGGCCCCATAATAGTCCAAAGCATAAATAGACATTCACCCCTATCATAGGTAAAATAGAAACCCCTAAGTCAAATACAAAATTTCATAGAACCAGAGTCTCACAAACATTGAGAATAATCAAAGAGCCAAAACTTCTCCACCGATGATCCGAAAAGAATAGAACACACCAAGGAAAATGTGAAAGAGCAACAACATGAAGGAGCACATAAACTGAAGCATGAACATGGGTATACTTCTAATCCAAACAACAAAGAGGAGAAGACCACCTATTACATGCCAATACAAGTAATTCCTCCACAACACTGTCAACTAGCTAGAGGACAAAAGAACTATAGACAAGTGTAAAAGAATAAAAAATGCACATCACAAGAGATTACACCAAGGTAATAATCTAGAAAAGGAACCAACATACATAGGCATAAAGGTAAACTCCAACAATGATTACCCCAATACTAATCCTAATATAGGGAATTAACAACTCGAGTACTCACCTCGCATTAAATCCAGTGGAACAACCACCACCACACAATAAGAAAATGAGGAGACATGATAGAAAATGTACAAAAATAATCTGTATAACAATACTAGTACCCAAAACTAAGAAAAATCAGGGAGACCTGACACCACATAAAGAGGATAGGACTTTAGGCAGAAGGTACATTCAAACAGAAGCTAAAGAATCTGCGGGACACATTCATATGCCATAAATAAAAGGGGAAATGAAATTCAAAATTCAAAATTTGAAAGGAATACATCTCCATGAAGCCCAAGAAGTAAATGTTGGTTACCACCCTGCACTTCGACCAATTATTATAGTTGCATCATAGCCCAACCCACCAAAGAAAGTGAAGGCAAACCACTTGACATGAATTAATGAAGTTCATTATTAACACAATATATAATTTCTAGAGGGAAGTCCCTCTGCAAAATAGAAGATCCTAGATGATATGCTCCCTAATTAACCATCAAGTCTGCTACCAAATTGCCTTTTCTACAAATATGCACAATCAAACTTCATCCAAGGATCGAATAATTCCAATGGCTTCATCAATCAAATTAGCCACCCTCCAACTTATGTGGCAAGTCCCTTTTAGCATGTTTATAATATTTAAAGAATCACCTTCGATAATAACTTTACAAATTTCCAAATATCTAATCAGAGACAAGCCTAAAAATGTTGCCCTTGCTTTAGCAAATTGGGACGTGTGAACACCAATATTTTTTGCAAAGGCAAGAACCAAATTGATTCTATTATCATGAATGACCCCCTCAACACCAGCCACCCCTAGTTTACCTTTTGAGGCCCCGTCGAAATTTAATTCACACCAGCCAACAGGGACAGGGTTTCCAACAAACAAAACTTCTAGGATCAGGAGCTGGTGGGGAGAGATCAACATACTCAAAACCAAGACTCTACTCCATTAACACTTCATTGGAAATCCGAGCCTTCAAAAATTTAGACTCCTTTAAGGCACTCGAGACATTATCCACTATTCTCCACAGAATACAAGAGCTCAAACATAAGGTCAAAGACTCTTTATATTTGAAAATATGAGTGTTCCTCTCCTTCCACACATCCCATATCACATGAGGTAAAAGAAATTTCCAAAAACACTTAATCCTAGATGAGGAAAAGGGAGAAGCCCACCTACAATACATAGTCTATTACTGAATTAGGATAAATTCAGCTTACTCCAATCCTATAGAGAATGGACATCAAAACTTTCTAAAAGATCCCATAATTGAAAAGTAAGTTCGAATATGATTCCCAATATTCTTTATGCAAATAAAACTTGTTAATGAGATACATGCCTCTTTTATGAATATTTTCAACTGTAAGAATCTTGTTCTGCACTACGAACCGAGAAAAACATATTGACTTTGGGGGTTAAGTTCTTTAACCAAATAAGTCCATGAGGAAAAAAGTCATCCCCTTCCACACAAAGGAGCTCATAAGCTAACTTGACTGAATATAAACTTGTACTATCAGCTTTCTAAATCAAATGATACTCCACATTCTCTTATCGCACCACATAAATATGAAGCTCCTCCATAAGCAAGTTCCAGAGTTGGAGATCTATGGTGTTCCTCACCACAAGTGAAGGATTGGTCCAGACAATTTTGCCTCCATAATATTTAGTAAAATCAACCACTTTCAAAAGCCCATCAAGCCTAGACCCTTGAATTAAATATCTAAAATTAATGTCCTCAATCAAGGGATGATATATCAACCAAGCATCTTCTCAAAAATTCACATTCCTCTCATTATAAAAAATCCATCTGTAGTTAAGATTGATAAGCTCCCAATATTTTATAGGACTATTCCAAAACATCGACCCTCCAAAAGGGAGGAAATTAGAAATGAAAGAATCAAAATTATACTTAGCCTTCAAAATTTGGCACCACAAACAATCAACATTAGAGGCTACCTTCCAACAAAGCTTTGCCACAAAAGCCTTGTTCATTCTAGTGGTACACTTCAAATTTAATCCACCATATTTATTCCTTCTACAAAGTTGCTCCCAAGAGGCCAACCTTTAATCTTAGGGTTGGCCAAAATAAAAGCCTTACAAATGTTATCCAACTTTTTTGCCACCTTACTCGAAAGGTATAACAAGGAAAAAAAGTAGATAGGGATGCTCTGCAAAATACTTTTAACTAGCACCACCTTCCTCACTTGGCTCAAAAGGGCCCCCTTCTAGGATGCTAATTTTTGATGAATTATTTCAACCACAAAAGTCCATAGAGCATATTTTGCATGTCCAATAAAATTAAAAGACCAATATAATAATATGGAAGAGAGGCAATCCAAAAATTCAGAATATCAGTAATACTTCTTTACCTCACTTCTAGAGTATTGATAAAATATAATTACTCTTCAAAAAAATGATCTGCTGGTCAGCTGCCCTTTCATAATTATTTGAAATATATTTGACTTCCCTAGCGATGACCATCGAGGCAACACAAGAAATCAAAGTGTCATCAATAAATTATTTATGGAAAATTGGGTTACAAGGAAACATTGGACGTATCCCAAAATCATTACACCATAGAGAGAAAGACCTTGCAAGAGCCTCAACCATAAGAATGAAAAGAAAGGGAGAAAATGGATCACCTTGGTGGATACCATAGTAGGAATAAAAAAATGTTGTAGGAGAACCATTGACGAGGATAGACAACCACACCGACGAAATGCATACCTTTACTAACTTAATCCAACCTTCACAAAATCCAAATTTCTACAAAACATTGAAAATAAAGGCCCAAGAAACCTAATCATATGCCTTATTAATATATAACTTGAGGAAAAACCTTGCTTTATCACTTTTAAAAATAGAATGTATCAATTCATGAATAATTATAGCTCCATCTAGAATCTGCCTTCTCGAAGCAAAGCCACTTTATGTTGAATCAATCAACAATGGTAGAAATTGTTTGAGCCTATTCGCAATAGCCTTAGTTAAAATATTATAAATAGTATTACATAATCTAATAGGCCTGAAATCACTAACAAACAAAGCTGAATATTTCTTGGGGATGAGGGCCAGGAAAGTAAAATTCACTACTTTTGGGATAAACAAATAATATTGCACATCCCTTAAAACCAAGCAGACATCTTCGTCACATATATAATATTTTAATTATGTAGGGTCTCACAAGATTTAAATATGACTTATTTAATGGGTTGAAGTTATGCTATTATTAAAATGTTAATATTCGGTTATGAAAATGAAACTTTGAATTTTGGCATGAGACTTCACTCAACTTATTATTATAAATTCATTAGACAAAATATTAAGTGTCATATTTAAAGATTGATATCTTAATTCATAATATGAAAATTTTCACGTTCAACCTCTTGAGTAGAAATTTTATCCAATTACAGAATCACCATCATAGTCAAGATTTTGATTAGAAAATCCTCTCTTGCAAAGAAATAGACACTATAACATTAAACACCTACCTCCTTCTTGGCATCTATCTTAGCTAGGAAGCCTTATTCCACATTATTCTTGGTAACCATATTAGCTAGGGAACCTAGCACATAGTCTTAGTACACATGTTAGCTAGGAAGCCTTCCCCTACCTCCTACTTGGTGTCCATCTTAGCTAGGAAGGCTACCATTATATTTAGAGATCTACCCACATAACTTGTCACTATATTTTTAAAGATACCCATATGGCTTATCACTGTATTAAGAGCTCTACCCATATAAATTAGGAACACATCATCCAATTCCTTCTACAACTCCTTAATTTGGGTGACAAGAAATCCTCAACATCTATATATTCAAAATAAAGTTTCTCATGCAATCCAATACTTATACCAATATTTGAGAACATGATTCTATGATTATCCTCTTAGAACTTTGTTTTATCGTCCAAATAGAAGCATATTTGATAGCTAATAGAGCATATTTGTTACCCAAGCCCTATAGTTTATTATAGAGCATTGTCCCAACATGATTCCCATAGATCAATCCAATCCTATTTATATCCATATTAAATTTTATAGCTCCATCAATATAAATTCTAATATAGTCTTCCAAATCATGAACACATCATCCAATTCTCCCCACAAATTCTTAATTTGGTTAACAAGAAATCCTCAACATCCATATCTCTAAATTAAATTACTTCATGAAATCTAGAGCTCCTACAAAAATTTAAGAATATGATTCTATGATTATCCTCCTATAATATTATATTACTGCATAGATAGAAGCATATTTTATAGCTAAGGCTTCTACTTCATTGTTGGTGGAATTACCCAAACCCTATAGTTTCCAATAGAAAATTGTCCCACCATGATTCCTACAGACCATTCCAATTCTAATAATTTCTTTATTCATGATTATAAGTAAAGAAAATTACTTTTAGCAAACCCTTGGATTGCCAAAATTTTATCCAATCCTCAACCTAATATACATGAGTAAGAAGTTCTAGAAGGGAAGTTTACTTTTAGCTTTCTCTAGTCTTCAACATAATATGCATGAGTAAAAGGTTCTATAAGGAAGATTACTTTTCGCCAATCCTTGGACTACAAGAATTTTCTCCAATTCTCAACCTAATATGCATGAGTAGGAGTTCCTAAAAGGATATTTTCATATCCATCCTTCACCATGTAGACTCCAAGGCTTCCATAGCCCAAATATAATTCATCCTCCTCATATCTATATATGAGAAATACTTATACTAAGATTTTAGTCATGATGGATATAGTTGGCCACTTGTCCAACTTCTTAAGCTAATTAAACATATAATTCTCCAACTAATTAGTGTTGAAATAACTTTGAATCTTGATCTAACCCTTGCTTTCCATGGATATTTTTATTTTTTGTAGTTATGATAATTTAGTAATTATAGGTGGATATTGATCTCATGAATATATCAAAAATCATGCCTTCTCCCCTCTCCCCACTAATCCATTTTTCACTACCTAATATCCTAGCTTTAGAGCCTACAACACCTAGGATCCATTATCATACAAAGAAAAATGACTCACATTATTTGGTTTACCTATCCCAAATATATATATATATATATATATATATATATATATATATATATATATATATAAATGGAAAACATCCCATAAGGGATGCCACTTTTGGGTAAGACTCAAGGAGACAGGGGTATCCTTTCCACTAAAATCACCTAGGACTCGAACCTGGCCTACCACTTTTGACATACTCAAGAAGTAAACAAACACACAAAAACAATTTAATAAATAAATAAATAAATAATAAAATAAAATAAAATAAATGTTCCTTGAGTGTGTCCAAAAGAAACGCACAACCAAACACACACACAATAAGCTGAAAAAAACCACAACATGAACCACATAGAAAAAACACTAGAACAACATAAGACAAAAATAACAAAACACTACAAATACATAACAAAAAAAAACATGAAAAATAAAAACAACCAAAACCTAAAAATTAAAAAATAAAATAAAAATAAAAAATAAAAAAACAACCAACAATAGACAATAAACAAAAACAAAAAACAAATAAAACACTCACACATAAAAACACAAACTAACACAAACATACAGAAATACAAGAACAAGAACAACAAAAACACAAGAATAATAACAAAAAATATAAAAAACATAAAACAACAAAAACACGAGAACTAAAAAAAACAACACAAATAACACAAAAACAAAACAAAACAAAAAAAACACACACCTTAAAAAACTAAACAAAAAAAAGAAAAAGAAAAAAATAAAAAAATTGAATATAACAATAACCTTTCTATACCATAAGACTTTTAAGGCATGAATCAACAAAAGAAACAAAAGAAATAAAATATTGAGCTAGGGAACTAAAATACCCTGAACAAACCAAAGAGAAGCGAAAAAAGAAAAAATCAAGAAAAAACTAGGTACCTTCAGAACTGGATCCATCCAAAGAAGATTTTGTGTTATTTGCAAAGCCCACCATCTAGGAGGGTGGCCATAACAAGTAAGATCACCTTTTTCCAAAGCCCAATTAGCTAAAGCATCAAAACTCTTGTTTTGATCTTTGACCACATAATGGTAATCAAATTTCAAAAATCCCATCTAGATTAATTGAATCTTCTTAATAATTCTTTTTATTGTCCAATAAACCTTATGATTCTTAGAAGGATTATTCAAAATATTAATTATGAGTTGAGATTTAGACTCAACTAACACTTTTTCCCATCTAACCTTAGTAGCCTCTTGAAGGCCTCTAAGGATACCATACCCCTCAACAAGGTTATTGGAAAGAAAACCTAAATTATCAGCAAAATTAAAAACCAGGGAGCCATATGAAAGTCTATTAATTCCTCCCACACTAGATTTTTTGGGGTTCCCTCTAGAGGCTCCATTAGTATTGAATTTTCCAAAATCCTTAGGATGAGGTTACCAATTTCTTGTCCTATCCATCTTACAAATACTCACATTCTCTTTAAGTTGGTTTTCCTTAAAAGATTTAATCTTCAATATTTGCATCACTTGATCCCATCTTTGGTGGGAGTTTTAGGGGTGATTAAGGAGTTGATGGACGGATTCAACTAAGTTGGCTATGGTATTTTGTAAAATATAGTGAATATCATTTCTATATTGATTCAAAATTTGGATGTTTCTTTAATTCCAAATACTCCAAAGAAGAATGGTAGAACCCATCCAAACTAACTACCTAATAAAATGATCAACATCCTCTTGTTTAGGCAAATCCCTCTAAATTTGTTAAAAAGTAAAAAAATTGGACCAATGTAAGTAAAGTAAAGTGGCCATTCTCCTCCATAGCTCAAAGGCTAAAGTACATTCACTAAAAATATTTCTCAAAGTTTCTACATTCTCTCCACACATTTCACATCTAAAAGGGCCATGAAAACTATGCTTCATAAGTTGCTCACCAGTAATCTCCCTAAGATGCTATAAAATCCAAGTAAATAACCTCACCTTAGGCAAAATATTTTGAGCCCACAACTGAGAAAAAGTTCAGAATATTGGTTGGGATTATTATGGCATAAGGTCAAATAACCTTGAGTAATAGAATACTCACCTTTAGTAGTGTTTTTCCATCCAAAACAATCTTTTTCATGGGACAAAGAGAGAGATATAATATGAAGTATAGCTTGGATATCTTCTAATTAAATTTTTAGGATTTGAATAGGCCAGTCCCCAATAGGGATCCAATATCTACAAACCTTTGAACTACCAATATGGTACTGACAGTAATTAGCCATCTTTATCCGGTTAGCTCAGTGAAGCTCCTCCATCCAAGACCTCCAATGGGGAAACTGAGTTATCAAAGGCTTATGACCATCCCAATAATCTATCCAAAAATTTACCTATTGACCATTATGAATGATCAAAAAAAAAAAATGATTTATCAAATTCTCACCAGCCTTAAGAACTACTAAAATAGGAGAACCTTTTGTAGGAATTTGATAGCGAATAAGGTCTTCAGGAATTTTTTTTTCAGCATATTTAGCATGGAGATTATTGGCCCAAAAATCATTAGGGTTATGCAACATCCTCCAATATAATTTAGTAGCTAAATATTTGTTTTTATTAATAGAATTCCAAAATTCTAACCCCGCTTCATTCTTAGGGAGACATAAAGTGTCCCATTTCACCAAGGCCCATTTTTTTTTCTCCTTAGTACCACTCCAAAGGAATCAATGACTGATTTGATCCAGTTCTCAAATAATAGCCTTTGGGATATTCAATATAGAAGAAACATAAATAGGAATATCTTGAAGGACTTATTTTACCAAGGTGATTCTACCCCCATATGAAAGCCACTTGTTGGTCCACTTTCAAATTTTCTTCTTAAATTTGTCCAACAACCAATTCAAATATTTTTTTTTCCTTTGAATATTTATGGGAATACCTAAATAAGTGATCGAAATGGAGGTATTGTTATATCTTAATTTATCCAATACCATGAATTTCTATTTGGCAGAGCAATGAAATAAAATAACTTTATATTTGTCTTCATTGATCAACTACCTAGTAGCCTTAGAAATACAATTAATGATTTGCTTAATATTAGAAGCTTCCTTAACTGTAGATTTACCTAAAATAGTATATACATCAACAAATTTAATATGAGATATAGGTCTAGCTCCATGACCAATGGTAACTCCCTCAAGGTTTTTGTTTTCCCTCTTTTTGGTTATAGTCCTACCCAAGCATTCAACAAGAATGATGAATAAATAAGGGGATAGCAGTTCACCTTGACTAATACCTCTAGAAGCTAGGAATGACTAATAAGGCCTACCATTGATAAGAACTAAAAAGGAAACTAAAGAGATACATACCATAATCCAATGTATCCAATCCTTAGAGAAACCAAATTGCCTCAAAAATTTGATAAGGAAGTGCCAATCCACTCTGTCATAAGCTTTGGATAAGTCTAAACAAATGAACATGGAAGGATATTTTTGCATATCCATGGAATGGATGGCTTTCTGAGCAAGAACTATCTCATCTACTATTTTATGCCCTTCCACATAACCCCCTTTTTCAGGGGAAATAATCTTATACAAAAGAGGCTTCAATATTTCTATCATGATCTTAGTAATGATTTGAGAAGAACATTACATAAAGTAATAGGTCTAAAAGTTGAGATATGATCAACCTCTTGAGATTTTGGAATAAGACTAATATAAGTTTTATTGATAACCTTCAAAATTTCCCTGGCTTTCCTGGCTTCTTCCACCATATCTAATAAATCAACATGAAGGATATCCCAAAACTCTTGGTATAACTCAATGGGAAAACCATCAGGACCTTGGGCTTTTTTATTTTTGCATTTTATAAACTACCTATTGAAGCGCATTGATAGTAACAAGAGTAGTCAAAATATAGTTATCCTCATAAGTGATAATTGAAGGGATTTCTTGAAGAACATTTTATTGAGAAGTTGAGTTAAGAGGAGTAGTAGCAAAAATATTGGAAAAATAATTAACAATAGTAGAGATTATGCCATCCCAAGTATAGACATCTCTAGAATATGATTTCATGGAATAAATAAAGTTATGAGATCTTCGAGCTAGAAGATATTTATGGAAGAAATTTATGTTTCGATCTCCTTCTTTGATCTATTGAATTCTAGATTATCCCAAATCTTTACTAATTAAAACTTTGTTGAATTAATAATTTTGTTGGGATATCCATCTCCAGTAAAGCTTTCCATTCAAATATTTATTATTTATCTTTAATATCCTCAATTCTAATACTCCATTTGCCTTAGGTTAGCTTACTTTCTTCCAACCTACTAATATGTATTTTATCTCTCCTTATACTCGTCGCCATAAAATATGTATGGCCATCTTATCCAACTCTTTTTATATGATATGTGTGAAAGCAATAATAGAAAAAAATTAGATTCACATGTCCTAAATTATTGATTGTAAAAAAGATAATATACCCCAAAATGTTAACCATTTGTGACACAAATGGTTAATTCTTTATTTTATATGGTCTAAAATATTCCTCCAAATAGCTAACTTTAGTTTTTTAAATATAAAGGGAGCCCCAAATAGATCATTGGGAGATAAGTCCTTGTCTAAGATCTCTAAAATTTTATCATGAATCCTTTGGTCAATATTATAGAATATTAATTTGGATTCTTCTCATTTATGACTTGATTTATGATCCTTAGATAAGCAGTAATAGTATCTTTGATTATTCTTGCTTCTCTAAGTTGGCCACTACCACCAATTTGATATTATTAATAAATTGTAGGTGTGTCAAACCTTCTCTTCCACATTCATATCTATTAGCAAATCCTATTGTATTCTCCTCAATATGAATTTTTCCAATATTTTAGGCAATATGAAAAAGAGATGATAGAAACAAGGATATCCATGATGAAGGTCTCTAGTGGCTCTAAATGGTTGTTATGGAAGACCTTTAATTTACACTAAGTATGTTAGAGTAGAGGCGTAGCTCATGACCAAATCTATTGAATCCTATGAGAAGTTGAAGGCTATCATCATCCTTGATAAGAAACTACACTCCATCCTATCATAAGCCTTTGACATATCCAATTTTATGAGAATTTCTCTATTTCTAGATATTTGTATTGAGTGGATTACCTCTCAAGCTATAGCCATATCATTAAAGATCTATCTACCCTCTATAGAACCCTCTTGTTCTAAGGATATAATATTATCTATAATATATTTTAGCCACATAGACATTACCTTCATGATTATTTTTTATATGGCATTGCATAAGGCAATAGGTCTATAATTTGTAATATGCACCCCATACTCCCCTTTTGTAGTTAATGCAATGAATTTTTTATTTAATGTTTTAAAAATTCTTTTACTATCCCTAGACTCCTCTATAATAACCATTCCATCCTCTTCCAAGTTGTACAAAAAGGTCTAAAAAGACTTCATTGGCAAGCCATATAGACCTAACATTTTTCCTATACTCATTTCAAAGACTACCTTTTTTAGCTCCTCTCTATCAATAGGTTTAAGTATGACCTATATTTGTTCTTCAAATATGATAGAGGGCATGCAACAAGAACTTCTTTATGATACTCTTTCTATTAATACATACCTTCCTTAAACAATCTATCAAAGTAATTAATTGAACGTAAATGAATCTAGGATCATATCAAAGGAGATCCTATTCTCATCCTAAAGAGCTTTCATATTTTTTTTTTCTCACAATGCAAGAAACACAATGGAAAACTTTTGTGTTGATATCACCTTCTAGTAACCAAGTGATTCCTCCTATATATTTCTAGTAGATCTTCTCTTTGTTATCAATATCTTCAATTGTTTTACATAGCTCATCATCCTCTTCTTTGATCTACTCTATAATTATTTCTTTCCTAAAGTGTTTTTTCACCTCATCCAATATGACTACCAATGGAATTCTTTGGGCCAAGTAGTATAACTTGTTAGATTACATCCATCATTTTAGTTGATCCTTGAAATAATAAAGATACTTGTAAAATATAAATATTGTTATCACATATGTTAGACATCCCTATTCCCACCATTATGGGATTTCATTTCAATTTTTATCCTTTTGTAATCAAAAGTTTTAAAATTTGATTGGTTTATGGTGTTTTCTATCTTGTTCCCCCTCTAATAGAATGGATAAGTGATCCAATACCAAATCCTCCAAAATATATTTTTTTAGATTCCATTTCACAAATACCTCATCTAAAATTATAAAATGATGTAACTTCACCTTTCTACTATGTGGCTCCCTCCTCTTACTAGTCTATGTATAGATAGTTCCAAGATATATAAAATACACCAAATGTAATGCATGGACTTGGGCAATTATAATCTAATTCATTGAGTCTAAAATTTTAGTTCTCCCTTATTTAAATATATATGATAATTTATAAATAAAAGATCTAGAAAAAATTTATTCTAACTCCTCCCTTGATACTCTCATACTATGCACCTCTTTCCATTAGCAAATATTACAATCTAGGTTTTGAGCCCCATAGAAATTTATGATTAAAACTTGCTCAATTTTTAAATTATTCTTAAAATGGTATGTGAGGACACACCTCCAAGGTATTCGTTATATTATTTTCCATCCAAGAGAGTTCCAAAAATGTAACTATCCCCCTTGAGACCCCTTGGGCAATCACTTCCATATGACCAACAACCATAAAAAAATTATTTACTATTTTATAGATGATATTGAGTGACATTTGGTGTCCCTGATAAGCAAAAAATCTATTTTACTTTTCTTTAAGAGTCTATGAATAGAAAATTAATGGGTTTTATTGTTTAAACCCTTATTATTCCATGATTGTATAATCATTGGTTACCTTGACACTAGTAACAATCTATTATCTCATTCATCCCCTAATGATATTAGAGAATATTACATTATTTGATATTTTGAGATGTGTAGGATATGTACATGTGTCATACTAGAAGACTAAGAGTCTTGTATGCAAGTGGAAAGATAATAATCCAAAGGTCATAGTCAAGAATTTGAAGAGTTATCTTGTATAGCTATATTATGGAGATAAAGCTCCATAACTTGTATTAAGTGTAGAGAATATCTCAAGATTGTATTACTCATATTCATGATAAATATTGTATTTTTCAATATTGTTGATCTATATAAGATTTTATACTATTTTATATTCTTCATTATTGATATTTTGACCCTTAATATTGTGGTTTCTTTATATTGGGACCTATGATTTTTTTTTGTAGTAAGGCTTAAAAATCCATCAATGGTATCAGAACTACCACTTGATTTTGTCCATTTTTTATAGACTTCATATTATTATCCATCATTATTAATATTTAACCATCCATATTTGATAAATTTAATTTAGAGTCTATCCACTTTGAAGGCAGTGTAGAATTAGAATCTATTTTTAAATATTTTATTGAGTAGAAATTGAGGGGACAAGGACTATTCACCTTAATTTGGATGCTAGGGTCTTTCCACTTGGTTGAAGGAAAACCAGTGAAGACTAGGACTCAACTATATTGATAGAAAGGGTCAACTTAGAAGAAAATTTGGACATTTGATAAAGGAAACCAACTCAAAAGAAATTTGGATATTGATTGAAAACCAAATTAGAATAAAGTTGGATATTGATTGGAAATCAACTTAGAAGAATGTTTAATATTGATTGATTGGAAGCCAACTCAAAAGATAATTAAAAATTTGGGGATATACAGAGTCGCCTTAATAATATTTTTGGATTATCTGGAGAAAAGAGGAGAATAATTTTTGAATATTGGATAGAACCAAATCAAAAGAAACACTAGTAATTTGGGGACATCCATAGCCATCCTAACATTGATATTGGATTCTCTAGAAAAGAGAAGAACTATATTTTTTCTTAGATGTGACCTAAGATATTGAAGAAATTTTTATCAAAGGTTGAGAAGTTTCCTATAGAGATAGAGAATAAATTTAGTTTTCAATTATAGAGTATATTCCCAAGAAAATAAGAAATACAAATTTTCTATGATAGAGGTTGAGCAAAGTACAAAGGATAAGAAAGCATTGTAAGCTTTCTAAAGTTTGCTAAATAAATAATACACTCATTTCAATGGAGAAGTTAAGAGGACATAATATAAATGCCATTGTATAGGTCATCTAAGAGTATATTACTATATCAAATTTAATAACTTTAAGAATTTTTAAGTGCTAATATATAGTAAATTATTATTTCCAAGTCAATATAGACACTAGTCTCTAAAAGAAAATAAAACACATGTATATTTTCACATAGTCATAAGAAATTAGTTTTAGAATTGAGTGCTAAGGACGAGTGATAACAGAGTATATAGAAATAAGTTAGCATGTGATAAGGAGAAAAGAAGAAGCTCTAAGGAATAGGCAATAGACTACCAAACATTAGTTGTGGGTCAAATAATCAAAAGATAGGAAATATTTATGTTTGGCCACTAGAAATATAGTGTTTTTATACAATTCAAAATATGAACACTCATAGAAGAAGAAAAAAGAAGAGGATCAATTAGATATCAATAAACAAAATTACTCATAGTAGATGCAACCAAGAAAAACATTCATAGGAGGAACACCATGCAAACACCAAAAAAGATAAACATTCACTAAAATAATGTTCAACCATAACATGGTCACCAAAAAAATACTAGAGCACTAGTGTAAGACTTGAGCAGTAGTGAAAGACTTGAGTGATAACAAAGGCTTGATCACTAGTAGAATATTTGAGCATCAACACAAAGAAAAACATCCAACATAGAAGACAAGGAGACCATTGACGGAATAAAGAAACTCATGAAGAAAATGAGAAGACTAGTGTAAGAATAGAAGATCAATAGATGAATATCACCTACAAGCAAAAATATAGCAGTATTATTACTTGTATTGTTTGTAGCTAGTAAAAGTAACGTATTCAAGAAACGAATACACAAAGTATATTATCATGGAAGAATGCCAATGTAAATGTTACTAATGTTTAATTTACATGCATAGTTCGACATGACTTTAACATTAATATTGATATATTTAAATAAGGGCTAATTAATTTGGACTGTAGAGATGTTAGCACATCAAGCAAGCAAAGAGAAGAATAAAAGTACAATTTGATTATTATTATAAGTAAGATTAGTGAAAAATAAAGTTTTTAATGTTTTAATTGTCTTAAAGGAGTTATAAGGTTAGAAGAAAGTTATAATTTAATTAATTGGAGTTATAAAGTTTAGATAGAGATACACTTAATTTTTTTAATTTTTTTAGTTTTTTAAAAGTGTGGAGTGATAAGGACTTCTACTAGTTTATTTTATTATTTAAATTTTTTCAAGTATTTGAAGATATTTGAAGTTTTTAAGATAGAAGATTTATTTTCTTAAGTTCTTCAATTTTTGAGATAAATTGAAATAAAAAATTAAAAGTTGTTTAAATTTTGTAAATTTAAAATAATTGGGTGTTAAAACATTTTCTATATCAAAGGTTTAGAAAATTTAAAATTTGCAAATTTTATTTTGTAGTGCATATTAAACTTGTGATATATAAGGTTTAATACTTCAAAGGAACTCACTATGGATTATTGGTATATTGATTCCTAAGCAAGTAGACACATGATTGGAAATAAATGATGGTTTAATACCGTTAAAGGAAAATATGAAAAAATAGTTGTTATAGTAGATAGTATGACGTATTAGGTCAAAGGAAAAAGAGATATCTTAGTTTATTTATCATATGACAAATGAATAATTAATTATTCACTATATGTACCTATATTGACTACTAATATTCTTTTAGTATCTCAACTGATGGATCAAAACCTAACAATTGAATTCAAAACTATTAAAGACAAGAAAACATGTCTTATTATCAAACAAGGAAGATTTATAGAATTTTTTCTTATAAAAATAGATTTTTTTACTTTGGATACAATATCAAATATGGCTCTATTAGTAGGGATTTTTAAAATAAGAGAGTTATGGCATAAGATATTGAAAAACATTAGTGCATCCTCTTTAAATGAGATGAGTAAACATCAAATGGTTAAAGGTTTACTAAAATTTCATGGGAATCTATAATTTTTCTAGAATTTATAGCAATAAAATAACATAGAATATCTTTTTAACTTCATTAGCATATGACTCAAGAACAATTGGAGTTAACATATACATATGTATGTGGTCCAATGAATGCTACTACTATTGGAGGACATAGATATTTTCAACTATATTTTTATGATTACTCCAAGATAATGTTGGTGTATTTTATGAAATTCAAATCTAAAACATTAAGTTTTTTTAAACAATTCAAACTACTTGTTGAAAAATATTTAGGAAAAACAATCAAGTTTCTTCATTCAAATAGAGCAGGTAATTTTTTTTCAAAATAATTAAATTTTTTCTTAGAATTCAATGGATTAAAAATACAACTCATCATAGCATATTCACCACAACAAAATGGTATTTCAAAAATAATAAATAGATCAATTATGGAAATGGTTCATGTATGCTAAAGGAAGCACATCTTGATCATGAATATTGGGTAGAAGTAGTTAAAATAATTGTATACTTACAAAATAGATTACATACAAGAATATTAAAAAATATTAGTCCTAAAAAAGTATGATCATGACAAAAATCAATGATAGAACAATTGATAATTTTTAGATGTAAGGTATACATGCATGTTGCAAAGTAAACAAGAACTAAATTGGATGACAAAACTATGTGTGGGATATTTCTTAATTATGATGATGATTCAATGGGTTACAAAATAATTGATCATATAACAAATAAAATCTATATAAGTACAGATGTAATATTTGATAAAGGAAACAAAACTATTGTAAGGAATAAAAGAGTAATTCAAGAATTTTTCAATATTCTTCAAAATAAGAATCATCAGATAAAGACTAAAAATTAGACATAGATGATGAAAAAATATAAAATATAGAGACTACTATATCACTTCAAAAAATAAATAAATGGTTGAGAGATACACTTAAGTATTTAAATCTAGAGTGGATGGTAGATCTTACTACTACAAAACCTCAAACTCATAGTTTAACAAGAATAATAGTGGGTTGATATTTTTTGTAACATAACCTACAACTACTCCCAATGCTTTAAGTAATTCAGAATTGAAAGCAACCATGGAATTGGAATATACAACATAATGAAAAATAAAACATGGAATTTAGTTGATCTACCACAAGAAAATAAAGTAGTAGGATGTAAGTGGGTCTACAAGATAAAATACAAAGCAGATGGTTCTCTTGATAAATACAAATCTTGATTAGTTGCAAAAGGATATACTCAAATAGAAGGAATATATTATGAATAAATGTTTGCACCAACAAGAATGACTACAATTAGAATATTTTGTGCTACATCAATACATCATGGATGAAAATTTCATGAAATGGATTGCATTTCTTAATGGTGATCTTAAAGAAGAGGTATATATGTCACAACCAAAAATATTTCTTATCAATGGATAGGAATACAAGGTTTACAAGCTAAATAAATTCTTATATGGTCTAAAAAAATCACCAAGATCATGATATATAAAGAATAATAATCATTTATTATACAATAATTTTAAAAGAAGTTTATCAAATCCAAATTTCTACATAAAAAATATTGGACATGATAGAATAATACTTATAGTATATGTTGATGATATAGTAATTATAGGAAGCTCAAAATTTAAGATAGAATTTAAAAGGGGTCTACAAAGGCTTTTGAAATGACATATTTAGGACTTATTCATAATTTTATTGGTTTGAAAATCTATCAAAATTAAAATAATATCACCATTACATAGACAAAGTAACTGGCATCATTACTTGAGAAATATAGGATGAACAATTGTAAACCCAAAGATACTCCCATGGAGCAAGGATTGCAATTGTCAAGATATGATGAGACACCTCTAGTCTTAGCCACTATCTATCATCAATTAATTAGAAGTATTTTATATTTAACAAATACCATACTAGATATAGTTTTTTGTATAAATAATCTTTCAAGGTTTATGCAAGAACCTAGAGAAAGTCAATAGAAAGCCATAAAAAGAATACTACAATATATTAATAGGACTATATATTATGTGCTAACAAGGATACTTAGATTTGTATTATGTAGGATTTATAGATGATAATAAATCTACATTAGGCTATATTTTCTATCTTGGTTCAAGACGTACTTCTTGGTAAAGTAAAAAACATGTTGTGGCACATTCATCTATAGAAACATAATATCATGCAACAAAAAATGTATTCTATGAAGCACTATGGTGACAATACAATTATCAAATATGGGAATCAAAAGAACTTCTACAATAACAAGTTGTGATAATAAGGTATTAATCTAATCAAAAATATAATTACTTATGAAAGAAAAAAATACATTTAATATCAATGTCATTTTATTAGGGATCATGTTCAAAATTATCATATTCAACTGAAACATGCTTCTACTGAAGATCAATTTGCAAATATTTTTAAAAAATTACTTGGTCGAAACAAATTTTAGATATTCCACATTAATTTATGTAGATAAAGAGAATTCCATATCAAATAATTTAATATAGGGGGTAAGAGAATATTACATTATTTGACATTTTGAGAAGTAAAGGATATGTACATGTGTCATAGTAGAATACTGAGAGTCTTGTATGCAAATGGTAAGATAATAATTGAAAGATCATAGCCAAGAATTTGAAGAGTTATCTTGTATAGCTATATTAAGGAGATAAAACCCCATAACTTTTATTAAATGTAGAGAATATTCGAAGATTGTTTTACTCAAATTCATGAAATTGTAAGTATTTTTCAATATTGTTGATCTATGTGAGATTTGATACCATTTTGTATTCTTATTTATTGATATTTTGACCTTTAATATTGTGGATTATTTATATTGGTACCTGTGATATTTTGTGGTAGTAAGGCTTAAAAAGCCAACAAATGATCATTTTTTTCCTTGAGATACTATTAATTCCTTATTTTATTTTATACCCACTCCTTGAGAGTTGATATTTTTATCTCTTCTTCACTTGACCGATCCCTAGAGTTGTATTTTCTCTAATATTTTCACACACTCATGATAGTATTATTTAATACCAACTACTCTTGGTTATGCATTATCAAGGCCCCTACAATATTTTATTGTGGTAACTCAGTATACTCTATTACCTAATCTAGTATAAGAGGAGCCAAAAGAGGGTATTGAACATGATTGCTATTATTTCAATTATTCTCATCCATTTCTTCCATGAGTTGTTCTTATTCCTGCTCCACTAGTATCTCAAAGATCTCATAACTATTTGAGGTCTTCAGTTAGGTTTTCTCTGTCATATTTTTTCTTTTACCTCCTTATTTTAGGTTTTTCAAAACCATATCCATATTCTTCTCCTCCTTAAAAAATATTTAATGCTTATTTATTGACTATAGACCTACAATCCTTAGCAAGATTTAACATTCCTAGATGATCCCCATTTTTGTTATCATATTGTTTGGGTATGACCAGGATAAATGCCCATATTTGTGGTAAACTCTACACCTAAATGATTATGCCTCATAATCTAGTTTCTTAATCATAGATAGTCCTACAAGTTTTAGTTCCATATCTACATAAATAGGTTGGTTGAGATTCATTTCAATGCATAAGCTAGCATAAAGGCTTATGTTTTCTTCTATTGTATCTAGAGACACCCATATATCTTCTAAGAAATTTGTCAATTATTTCTAATACCTACTCACTCTATAAATCCATTAGGATTGGACCTAAGCTAAGACAATAGTGGGCTCAATTTAGGGATCAAATCCCACTCTTTAGGATTGAATGAATAATTATACCAAGTTGTGATTCCTTTTTTTTTTAATTTAAATACCTTGTTTATGTTGGCTAATGAGGAAAAACTAAAAATTAACTATCCCTTAGTAATAAACCATAAATAATACTCACTAAGAGGATCCCACTTATGCCAAACCTACGAATGCAAAAAATTTAGGATAGAGTGAATATCCATGAATCGATAGACTAGGTCGTGATTGGACCTATATAAGACCACTTATTATACTATACTTTACTTGATGATTATATTTGGTCTTGATTTAAACTATGTCAAGCATCCATAGAATATTTGATGTTTCTATCTTTATATAGTAGCTACAAAGTTGTGCTTTTTCAATCTATGTTTGAGATTTCTCCTTCAACACATATTCATATAAACTTTATTTATCTATGAGAGTATTTGGACTTGCACCCATTTGACCCTCTTGTGTTAGTATTCCTATATTCAATTTTGTAGCAACTAGGAATATTCTAAACTATACTTTCTTGTTTAAGGCTAAAACCTGATAATGGCAACATAAAAAATTTTAAGTTACCTTGATCATAGATTTTTTTAATAACTTAATTGAAGTATAAATAGTAAATAATATTCAAGATTCTTCAAGAGTTTTATTTTTCTATTTTTACATGAAATGATGAGTTAGTTTGAAAACTACCAAAAAAAATATGGTCAATAGTTGGTCAAGTTGAGATTTGAAAATTTAGAGCAATCATATTTTCCTACTGTCAATGATTTCCCTTTGAAGAATGTTTGGTCACATGAGTCTCTTCCCAAGGATTTATTATTATTTCATTAGTAGTCAAAAATAAAATTCTTATAATAGATTCTATTAAATATGGATATCATGGTCCTTTTATGTGTGTCTTGTGTGAGAATGATCTAGAAATATCATAATTTTTACTTCTTTATTATATTTTTTCTTATACCATTTAAGGATATTTTTCAAAAGTATAAAAATATATTGGGTAGCTCCATTGGCATTGAAAAAGTGAATGAAATATTAGATTAATTATTTTAAAGCTAAAACATTATGTATTCTACAAAGGATTCATCCTACTATAATTTGTTTAAATATATGGAAAGAATAGTAAAATAAAAAAAACTACAAAATCATATTATGTTTAGAACCATATTATTACCTCTCTTCTAGAATATTTACAGATGTGATGCTCATTGTATGATGTCTTAAATGCAGAAAATAGGTGCCAGAATATTGGATAGAAGATTAGAATATACATGGAATAGTCATATGTGATGATGAAGATTTTTTTTTTATTAGTTGAAAGGGTTTTTAAAGGATCCCTAAAACTTGTACAAAGAGAAACTAGGGGTAAAATAAAAAATATTTAACCACCCAAAAACTGCTTAAACAAAACATAAAAAGAAATAGACTAGGGGAAACTGGTGAAAAACCCAACAACAAATAAGTTGGCAAAACCAAAAAACACCAGAGCTAAAAAAATTACTTGGGAGTTAAATATTCCATCATTTCCTTCTCACTATATTCTTCATTGAGGATGGCTTTGAAAGTTTCACTTTTTATAGAAAATATTACTCTAGAAACCGAGATAACATGTTGAAGGCTAGTCATGGCTCTGCTCTGATATTGGTAGATGTTCTCTAGCATTTCAGTTAGGATCACCAAAAGGTCACGCCTAGCCCTAGTCATGATTTTGACATCTAAGAAATATTGTTCAAGTTCAGGCTTAGTGTTGGCAATTTTGGGTACCTTGGGTACATTGCCTTTGCTCTAAGTGTAGATGTTGTCATTGATGTCAAGAAGGTCTTGAAGCAATTTGGTTTGATGTCAAAGAATGTGTCTTGATGAAGGTTTCAGCATGGACAGTGAGTTTCCAAGAAGATCAGGGTAGCCCAGTTGCAAAATATCAAGAAAAAGACAAGTAAGAAAAAGTATGCAGGCGGCTGGAAAAACTGTCGCGATTTCGCGACATGTTTTAGGAGAGAGAAAGTGTTGGCAAAACTGTCACGATTTCATGACATGTTTGAGGAGAGAGAAAGTTTGGGCAAAAGTGTCATGATTTCGTGACATGCGGGAAGGCAGAGACGAAGCAGGCAAAACTGTCACGATTTCGCGACATGTTGGCAGGGAAGAAGAGCAAGATGGAAAGTGTCGCGATTTCGTGACATGTCACATTTTCGCGACTCAAAAAGTGCAGGAAGGTAGAGAAGGAAAAGTGTCACGATTTCACGACATTCTGCAAAGTAAGTTGTTCGGATGAAAAAGTGTCACGATTTCGCGACATGATGCTGAAGAGAGAGTCCGCAAAAAGAACTGTCACGATTTCGCGACAAGTTTGAAGAGAGAGAAAGTTACATGTAAAATGTCACGATTTCGCGACATGCTGCAGAGGTCAAGTTGAGGACTGTCACGATTTCACGGCATACTGAAAAGCTCAAAGTGAGAACTATCACGATTTCATGACATGCAGCAAAAGGGAAGAGTCTGAAAGGAGAAGCGTCACGATTTCGCGACAAGTTGCAAGGAAAGCTTTCGGAAGCTGAAAGCGTCACGATTTCATGACAGGCTACAAAGAAGTTGTATGAATGCAGAAAGTGTCACGATTTCATGACAGGTTGAGATGGCAGCTTGCAGTTGGAGAAAGTGTCACGATTTCATGATAGAAATAGTTAGCAAGTCTTAAACAGAAGAAGCGTCATGATTTCACGACGAATTGAAGGAAGAGCTCGAAGGCGAAAGCGTCACGATTTTGCGACATGTTCCAGTTTCATGGGCATATGGTAGAAAAGAGCTTAAGGCAGTGAAAGTGTCATGATTTCATGACAGAGTTGCAGATGACGTCAAAAGAAGCAGATGTGTCATGATTTCATGACAAAAGTAGAGAAGAAGGTTATGTAAGACTAAAGTGTCACGATTTCATGACAGAAGTGAAGATGACGTCAGCAAAAATTATAAGTGTCACGATTTCATGACAAAAGCTGAGAGGAAGGCCATGAAGACTAAAGGGTCATGATTTCATGACATAAGTGAGATGACGTCAGCAAGAGGCAAAGGTGTCACGATTTCATGACAGAAGCACAAAGGAAGTCGACAAAGGCCAAGGTGTCACGATTTCGTGACAACAGGCTATAGAAGGTGTACGGCTGTAAAAGTGTCATGATATCATGACATGTAGTTTTGCAAGAAAAGCTACAGAACAGTAGAGGCGGTTGAAGCCGATAGAGTTAACCTTGAGCCAACGAAGTGTAGGGTTGTGCAGTCGACGTTGTTTTAGGGATATATAGCCGACTAATATCAAGAATCTAATCTTGAGATTGTCAGTATAAAAGGAGGGTTGTTCAGAGAGTTTGATGATCGAATGCATGGATCGAACTTGCACAAGTAAAGTTCGTGATGCACAGAGACCGAGTCGAATCGATTCGAGCGAAGTGTGCGAGATGCAGCCATAACAGCGTAGATAGCGTAGAAGTGGCGAGTTGATGCACAGAATGAGGAGTTCGATCGCAGAGTGTTGAAGTGCTGCTGTATTTGTGAAGATAGTGCAAAGGTTGGAATTCAATCAAAGGGCGGCTGTGATTGTGGCTGTGTTTGCATAGACAGATTTGTGTTTCATGTTCTTAAGAAAAGCATATTACATCTATCTTATTCTTTTGAGATTTGAGATTGAGATTGGGAGTTAAGTATAGAACATATTGAGTCTCTAACAATTCTCTTTATGCTTCTATGATGTTAATGAATCACATTGGGTCTCTAACAATTCTCTTTGTGAGTTCATGCTAAGCAAGTTTTCTTTGTGAGCTTGCTGAGGTTTTGGACAGGTTCGATGGGGATGTATGAGTAGGTTTTGGACAAGTCATTGAGAGGGCTTGTTGGATAGCATTGAGCAAGCTTTTTGTTGAAGCTTGTGGAGCAGTTTGGGCAGGTTCTAAGTGAGAACTTGCAAAGCAGATCTGAAACAAGTCTTGAAGACTTGGGTGAAGATCAAGCCAACATTAGTGCAAGCTGGTGAACCATTTCTGTGAACCAGATTTGAGGACCATTTGAGGACAGAGATTGATGCAGAGTTGAGGACAGATTTGTGCCAGACCGAAGGACTGTGTTTGGTGCAGACCTAAGAAAGAGGAAGAGGACATTTGTGCCAGACCGAAGGACTGTGTTTTGGTGCAAATTCGAGGACCAGCTTTGAGGTGATAGAGTTGAGGACAGAGGTCTCCAGCCAGAGCAGGGAAGACATGTGTCTTCTGTGGATAGAGTTCCACTTGCTAAGGGCTGAAGAGGCAGAGGTCTTCTAGAGGATCACCAGCCAGAGCAAAGTTAAGGGGAAGGTATCTCCTTTGAGCAGAGGCTCATAAACTTTGTAATTGGGAAGGTTTCCCAGAGAACTGTGATATAACTTTTAGAGAAAAGTTTTATCCGTGGAGTAGCCCACTTTGGGTGAACCACGTAAATTGTTGTGTCACTTTGTGGATGGTGTTTTGTGCATTGCTTTGATTATTGCTATTGTTATTGCTATCTTTATACTACATAATATTGAATTGAAAGTTGTTTTGAAAGAAAAAGATAAAAGTGGTCTTATATTGTTCACCCCCCCTCTAAGTATAAGCTTGTGTTCTTCAATTGGTATCAGAGCCGGTGCCTTCAAAAAGTTTAATAGCTTGAAGGAAGATCTTACAAGAACACAAATGGCAAGGAAAGGCAAAAGCAAAACCATAAGACACAAGAAGAAGAAAACTCACATGGTCATGAAAGAAAATGAAGATGAACTCAATGTTGCTATTTTGGGAATGGAAATAGATTCAAGAGATGAATCAAACAGTGGAGAACAAGCCAGATTAATAAAGTTTTGCACCAGATGTGGAAAGACCGGTCACTTTGCAGTTGATTGCTCACAAGGAAGAGAATGTTTTGTTTGTGGTCAACTCGGTCATAATGAATGTCAGTGCCATGGGTTTAGTAGCAGTGAAGATGAAGATGATCTATTCAAAATCGGTGAAGAAACAGATTCAGAACAGGAATGTGATGAAGAAGGAAGTGATGCAAAAGCAAATTGGAAACAAAAACTAATTTCAGCTCTGAGTAAAAAGGTTGAGGATGCAGAAGATATAATCACCAGTTTGAAAGTACAAACAGAAGATTACAAGAAAATTTTTGAAGATCTCGAAATGCAATTAACCAAGAAAACAGAGTATTGCAGTAAGCTAGAAAAATAAATTGACGGTTTAAGAATGCAGACAGAAGAAATGAGTAATAAAGTCGATATATGCAGCAAACATGAAAAGGAATCTAACAAAGTTGTTAGCAATTTGAAGTTGCAAATAGAAGAGTCCAAAAGGAGTGAAGAAACTCTCAGGTCTCAAATCAATGAGAGAGAGACTGTTTGCTGCAAACAAGAAAAAGAGATTGTTTCTTTGAAGAAACAACTAGAAGAGGCCAATACAAATCTTAAAATCAAAGATGATCTTACAGAAAGTCTTGACTTCTCTATGACTAAGACACAAGAACTCAAGGATGAGTTAGAGTCTAAGATTCTTTAGTATAATGAGTTGGAACAGAAAATGGCTTCTTTGGAAGTGGAAACTAAAGAGTACAAGGATAAGCTGTATAGGTTTCAAGATAGCTCCAAAAAGGTTAAGTCTCTCATCAAAGGTCAAAGAAAGACAATAGATAAAATAGGCCTCGGTTTTGTTGAGCCGCACAAGGAACAGGTTGGGGAATCTAGCAAGAGATTTCAAAAGGAAGAGAGTTCTGATGAAGAAAATACTTCAGATCATGAGTCCATGAGTGATAGATGCGCAAAAATAGAAAACAAAATTCAGATTGAGAAGAAGAAGTTTTCGGGACCCAAGAGGTCGAATAAAAGAAATTTTCACGACAGATGTTTTGCGTGTCACAGGTTTGGTCACATGGCTGTACATTGCATGGCTCAAGTGAAGAAGGTAAATGACAGTTTTAGAAGTGGTAATTTCTTTCATGGGTATTGCTACTCTTGTAATCAGTTTGGGCATAAGGCAATTTTTTGCAAAGCAAATAACAGGTACACCGTTAGTCAAAACAGGTGGATTCAAAGAACAGATATGTCTAAAAGAAATTACAGTGTTATTTGTTATAAATGCAACAATGCAGGTCACACAGCTAGACAGTGCAGAGCTAAAATGCCAAGGTACAGGAACAGGAAAAGTGGTATGAACAGGTCCATGGATCAAGGCATGGATAAGAACAGGAATGATAACAAAAATAGGAACAGTAGTATGAACAGGTCCGAGGATCAAAACAGTAACAAGAATATGGACAAAGAGTTCAAGAGAAGGCCCGACAAGGAAGTCATAGACACTGATGATGATCAGTGCCTAATGGGAGATTTACTCCCAACCCTATTTTAATCACCTCATCAGGAGGTGGGGGAGGGACTAATCTAAGAGGCTCATTCTTAGTCCCGAGCCCCAAAGGTGACCCTTTGCCATTGATGACAAAGGGGGAGAGATATGAGTAAGGGGGAGAGCTTCATAGTGAAGAAGAGAGCTTCAAGTCAGGGGGAGCAAAACTTCAAAGGCATATTCTCAGTTGTTGGATCAATTGATTTCAGTTTTGGCTCTTGACTAGTGTTTTCAGTTAAGGTTTGCCATCAATGACAAAGGGGGAGATTGTTGGCAATTTTGGGTACCTTGGGTACATTGCCTTTGCTCTAAGTGTAGATGTTGTCATTGATGTCAAGAAGTTCTTGAAGCAATTTGGTTTGATGTCAAAGAATGTGTCTTGATGAAGGTTTCAGCATGGACAGTGAGTTTCCAAGAAGATCAGGGTAGCCCAGTTGCAAAAGATCAAGAAAAAGACAAGTAAGAAAAAGTATGCAGGCGGCTGGAAAAACTGTCGCGATTTCGCGACATGTTTTAGGAGAGAGAAAGTGCTGGCAAAATTGTCATGATTTCGTGACATGTTTGAGGAGAGAGAAAGTTTGGGCAAATGTGTCATGATTTCGCGACATGCTGGAAGGCAGAGACGAAGCAGGCAAAACTATCATGATTTCGTGACATGTTGGCAGGGAAGAAGAGCAGATGGAAAGTGTCACGATTTCGCGACATGTCGCATTTTCGTGACTCGAAAAGTGTAGGAAGGCAGAGAAGGAAAAGTGTCACGATTTCGTGACATTCTGCAAAGTAAGTTGTTCGGACGAAAAAGTGTCACGATTTCGTGACATGATGCTGAAGAGAGAGTCCGCAAAAAGAACTGTCATGATTTCGTGACAAGTTTGAAGAGAGAGAAAGTTACATGTAAAATGTCATGATTTCGTGACATGCTGTAGAGGTCAAGTTGAGGACTGTCATGATTTTGTGGCATACTGAAAAGCTCGAAGTGAGAACTGTCACGATTTCACGACATGCAACAAAAGGGAAGAGTCTGAAAGGAGAAGCGTCACGATTTCGCGACAGGTTGCAAGGAAAGCTTTCGGAAGCTGAAAGCATCACGATTTCGTGACAGGCTACAAAGAAGTTGTACGGATGCAAAAAGTGTCACGATTTTGTGACAGGTTGAGATGGCAGCTTGCAGTTGGAGAAGGTGTCACGATTTCGTGATAGAAATAGTTAGCAAGTCTTCAACAAAAGAAGCGTCATGATTTCACGATGAATTGAAGAAGGAAGAGCTCAAAGGCGAAAGCATCACGATTTCGTGACATGTTCCAGTTTCGTGAGCATATGACAGAAAAGAGCTTAAGGCAATGAAAAGCGTCATGATTTCACGACAGAGTTGCAGATGACGTCAACAAAAGTATATGTGTCACGATTTCATGACAAAAGTAGAGAAGAAGGCATTGTAGACTAAAGCATCACGATTTCGCGACAGAGTGAAGATGACATCAGTAAAAATCATAAGTGTCGTGATTTCGCGACAAAAGCTAAGAGGAAGGCCATGAAGACTAAAGTGTCACGATTTCACGATAGAAGTGAGATGACATCAGCAAGAGGCAAAGGTGTCACGATTTCACGACAGAAGCACAAAGGAAGTCAACAAAGGCCAAGGTGTCACGATTTCATGACAATAGGCTATAGAAGGTGTACGACTGTAAAAGTGTCACGATATCATGACATGTTGTAGTTTCACGAGAAAAGCTACAGAACAACAGAGGCGGTTGAAGCCGACAGAGTTAACCTTGAGCCGACGAAGTGTAGGGTTGTGCAGCCGACGTTGTTTTAGGGATATACAGTCGACTAAGATCAAGAATCTAATCTTGAGATTGTCAGTATAAAAGGAGGGTTGTTTAGAGAGTTTGATGATCGAATGCGTGGATCGAACTTGCACAAGTAAAGTCCACGGTGCGTAGAGACCGAGTCGAATCGATTCGAGCGAAGTGTGCGAGATGCAGCCATAACAGCACAGATAGCGCAGAAGTGGCGAGTTGATGCATAGAATGAGGAGTTCGATCGTAGAGTGTTGAAGTGCTGTTGTATTTGCGAAGACAGTGCAAAGGTTGGAATTCGATCAAGGGCGGCTGTGATTGCGGCTGTGTTTGCGTAGACAGATTTGTGTTTCATGTTCTTAAGAAAAGCATATTACATCTATCTTATTCTTTTGAGATTTGAGATTGAGATTGGGAGTTAAGTATAGAACATATTGAGTCTCTAACAATTCTCTTTATGCTTCTATGAGGTTGATGAATCACATTGGGTCTCTAACAATTCTCTTTGTGAGTTCATGCTAAGCAAGTCTTCTTTGTGAGCTTGCTAAGGTTTTGGACAGGTTTCGATGGGGATTTGTGAGCAGGTTTTGGACAAGTCATTGAGAGGGCTTGTTGGACAGCATTGAGCAAGCTTTTGTTGAAGCTTGTGGAGCAGTTTGGGAAGGTTCTAAGTGAGAACTTGCAAAGTGGATCTGAAACAAGTCTTGAAGACTTGGGTGAAGATCAAGCCAAGCATTAGTGCAAGTCGGTGAACCATTTCTGTGAACCAGATTTGAGGACCATTTGAGGACAGAGATTGATGCAGAGTTGAGAACAGATTTGTGCCAGACCGAAGGACTGTGTTTGGTGCAGACCAAAGAAAGAGGAAGAGGACATTTGTGCCAGACCAAAGGACTATGTTTTGGTGCAAATTCGAGGACCAACTTTGAGGTGATAGAGTGAGGACAGAGGTCTCCAGCCAGAGCAGGGAAGACAGGTGTCTTCTGTGGATAGAGTTCCACTTGCTAAGGGCTGAAGAGGCAGAGGTCTTCTAGAGGATCACCAGCCAGAGCAGAGTTAAGGGGAAGGTATCTCCTTTGAGCAGAGGCTCATAAACTTTGTAATTGGGAAGGTTTCCCAGAGAACTACGATATAACTTTTAGAGAAAAGTTTTATCCGTGGAGTAGCCCACTTTGGGTGAACCACGTAAATTGTTGTGTCACTTTGTGGATGGTGTTTTGTGCATTGCTTTGATTACTGCTATTGTTACTACTATCTTTATACTGCATAATATTGAATTGAAAGCTATTTTGAAAGAAAAAGATAAAAGTGGTCTTATACTGTTCACCCCCCCTCTCAGTATAAGCTTGTGTTCTTCACTTAGTTCTCTCCATCATCATGGATTCACTAGGCTTCAGAAGCTAATCAAGGGATTTCCTTTTGCTTGTCATACTTTTGGATGAGCTTCTATGGTTGCAATAACTACGACTATTCATTACAACATCCTTTGGACACTTTCCCTCCTCAATATAAATAACTGGGTTGATATCTTTGGTACCACTTTCTAGAGCATATGATTATAAATGATTAGAAATAAGCCTTGGTGCTTGACGTGTGGGATGATTTCTTCTTGAAATTTTCAATTGAAACCACCATGGATCTTCTAAGATATTGGAGGACGTTTACCTTCTTGACATTCCTAAAGTTGTTTAGGAATACCAACTAGAAACTCCTTAGAGATTCGTTGATCTTGTCCAATATGATATACTACATCATAGGTATTAAGGTTATGCACGATGGCTCTGACCATTCCTTCCTGATGATGCTTCCTGGATTAAGGTTTCTAACCAGCTTCTTTCCCTTATTAGCGAAATGCTTTAGATCTTTTTGAATAATATGATTGTCTTTATGCAGCTTATAACGATCATTTAGGAGCTCATTTATCTCTGCTAGCAAATTCATGGATATTTTGAACTTTAATCCCTTGACAATGACCTAGCCATCAACCCAGGAGTTTATGAAATCATTCGTTATTTCATCATTTGTACCCCATAACTTTCCAAGAAATGTAAGGAATCCATGGCTCTCGAATATAGTTTTGATGTCAGGTTCCAGGCTAAGGGTTTCAGGCTCAATTAAGGTCATGGCATGGGAGAGAGAGAGCCACAGGTTACAAGCAGGGGCTCAACAGGGAAAAATTTGACATACTTGCAAAAGAAGTTCACCTGAGGAGTATTTAACAACCATGTTTTAACACACATGGGCTTACTATCCTAACACAAATTATGTTGATGTTTGGAAGTTTAAATCTAGTTGTCCTTGGCCATCACTGGACTTGGATTATGTCCAGATATCATTCCAGAGTGGATATTGGGATAATACTTGGCCATAGGAATGAGGGCATAAAAAATCATTTTGCCATTCATGGCAACACAAACATTGAAATGAGCTTCATGGTAATTCATGTGATCGAGATTGTATCGAACCTCATTAATGACATGAGGACTTTGCAGGTCCTACCAACCACTTTTGGAGGAAAAATCATTCACCCAAACCTTGATATATGGCATGTAAAAGGTGATTTTTCCATCCTTGAGGGTAGCACACAGACAAGAGCTCCTGGTACCATAGTAATAATGTCCTTCCTACAAAAGTTTAAAAAAAAACAAGTTGTGCAGATCAACATTGTAAGCTAGCATTATACAAGGTAAAGGGGGGATTTTTCCATGCCATGGGTTGTTAGAAGAGTCATGGGTCTTATAATAAATCCTTGCATTAAAATTCAATAAACCGCTATTTTTCTTCCTATCATGGCCTTGTGTCTCAGAAATGGGGACCCGATTCAACAGGACTTGTGCAGGATCCAAGGGAATGTTCTTGTGAATAATGAAGTTAACACAAAGGATTTGCTTTAATATATGATAAAATAGAAATATCCATAAATTGGGTTTATTAAAATGAATTTTGATGATGCTTCCAAAAGGAATCCATGACAAGCTAGTGGATGTGGTTTATTTCAAGGTAATAAAAATAAAAGTATCTTAACTTACTCAAAATCATATACAACTTCAACAAATTACTATGCAAAGTATAGGTCACTTCTTATATGGATTAAAATTGCAATTACAAAATGATGGAAAAACATTTCAATTAAGAAGAAATTACAAACTATTGTTTTTACTATCAACAAAAATGGATGTGGGATTGGATAAAAATAATATTATGGCTATTTTTGGTCAGCTATTATTGAATGAAAACTCTTGAAAATTTGAGAATATGTATAAAGAAAAAAATTGGTTTGCATACAATTTACTAGATCATGATATTTATCTTCCTGTTGGTGAAATTAAATTTTAGAAATAAAATAAAGTGATAATTTATCTCTTAATGAAAATAATTCCAAGGAGTTGATTGTGGAAACATAGCAGCTTGAGGAAGAAGAATATATTTGATAGGGTGATGCAGGAGCATTCGGCGACAGTAGAGCAATCTTGCATCTTCCAAAAAAAAAAATTCAAATTTTTTCTAAGTACTTTGCATTTTGACTTATTTCAGTTTTTCCCAAGGGGGAAGTTTTGTAAAGCAAGGGGGGAGGGGTCGTGAAATCGTGACATATCATGATTTCGTGACATGTCACGAAATCATGACCTCAAAATCTGGCAAGACATTGGCAAGTTTCGTCGCGATATCGCGACGATATTTCAAAACTAAGGCGAGGGGGGAGTCCCGTCGTGATATCGCGACAGTCGTGATATTGCGACTGTCGTGATATCGCGACCTGTTGAAGGCTGCCACGTGGCGATGTTATCGAGACAGATTCAAAAGCTAAGGCAAGGTGAAAAACAAGGCAAAGGGCTATGGCAAGGTGAAGGCAGGAGGGTCGCAAAATCATGACATGTCACGATTTCGCGACATGTCACGAAATCACGACCCCAAAGGGCTACGACAAGGCAAAGGCAAGGGGGTCACGAAATTGCGACATGTCATGATTTCATGACATGTCTGATTTCATGACATGTCATGATTTCATGACATGTCATGAAATTGTGACCCCAAAGGGCTACGACGAGGAGAAGGCGCATTTGGTCGCGATATCACGACATGTCATGATTTTGTGACCTATCGCGATATCGCGGCCAGGTGAAGGCATAGCCAAAATTGAATAAGCGAACGGCCAGGCAAGGCCAAAATTGACACGTGGATAGCCACGTGTATCAAGACAGTTGTGAAGGGCACGTGTATTAAAGATATTGCGACAAGAAGAAGGCATAGTCGAATTAAACACACGGACAGCTATGTGTATTGAAACAAAGATGAGGGCCACGTAAATTCAAAATAGAGATGTCGGCCACGCATATTTTTAATTTCTGGAAAAACAACAGTTACAGGTGATGGACATTATGGATGAGACAGCGGTGCAGAAGAACAGTCTGACCAAAACGACGGTTGCAGGTCAAGGGAGGTCTTTAATGCAAGCTTCATGGTGGATCGGGTAGTTGCCCATTTATGACAAAAAATTTGAAAACTCAGTCGGGGGGAAAACGAACTTGAAATTTTGTTAGGCGGGGGCATTAATTGCCTAGAGGGTCAAGGCCTCGATAAAAACTCGAGAATTGTAAGGGAAGGGGGATGGTGAGTTCGGGATTGAGAGGGAAAAGAAATATGCCTAGAAACAGTAATGTAAGACTGTGTTAAGCTATTTGCAGAAAATTAATTGAAGTTCTGTTGTGTGAATCTCGGCTTGCCATCAAGTGGTATCAGAGCGGGAGCTCCTGAGCATGTAATAGATCGTCGGAAGAGAGGAAGTTACACCAAGATCTATGGAAGGATTTGTAAGGGAAGAAATAAAAATGCCTCCACGAAGAAACCATGGTGGAGTAGGAAATGTGGTGTCGACCGAAGACTTTCAAGCCTTGCAGAGGCAAGTTCAAGCCCTGCAAGAAGAGCTATGCAGAAGGCACAAGCCCGAAAGGGATGAGGGAAGTGAAGACGAAGTTGATGAAGAAGAAGACCAGTTTGAGGAAGAAGAAGAGACTGTGGATCCTGCACAAGCCAGATTGCACAAAGCCATCTCTCAAATTGGAAAGCAACCAAAAATGGAGGTTTCTACATACTCGAGAAACCTAAATCCAGAAGAGGTGATTGACTGGATAAATGACTTAGAAGAATATTTCGAATATGAGGAGGTTGAAGACCCTAATCGGGTCATATTTGCTAAGACCAAGTTGAAGGGTCATGCCAGCATTTGGTGGAGGGGAATACATTTGGAGAGGAATAGAAGAGGGAAGGAGAGAATAAAAATATGGGATAGAATGGTGGAAAAGCTAAAAAGATAGTTTATTCCGACAGATTACGAGTTGGATCTACTAAGGAAAATGCAGAGTTTGAGACAGACAAACAAAACTGTCCAAGAATACACCGAGGAGTTTTACAAGATCTCTATTAGAACTGGACATTTAGAGGCAAACAAAGAAAAGGTAGCCCGTTATATCAATGGGTTGAGACTCAGTATCTAGGAAGAGCTGAGCCTAGTTCGGGTAAGCACCATTGAGGATGCTTACCAGCTTTGCCTTAAAGGTGGAAGAAAAAATTGAATAGGCGGTTTGAAGGCAAGCAAAGAGGAAGGGGCCGTGGTGGAAGAACTGGTGGGAGAACCAGTGGAGAAAAATATAAAGATCTGAAGAAGACTGGTGAAGCCAGTAGTAACCAGGATCAAAGGGAAGAGGATGTTTATCAGCCCCGTGATCAGAACAGCTACCCAAGAGGACAGGGTGGATCTGGATGAGGGTTTGGAAGAGGAGTATTTTGTGGGACATGTTTCCACTGTGGTGAAGAAGGACATCGGGCATTTGAGTGTCCACAACACCGAGAAAGGATGAACAAGAGGCCTGAGGGTCCAGCCAGAGCTGTTGTGGCAGAGGAAGATGCTGAGTCTGAACATTCTGAAGAAGCAGAGAGAGGGGAAGCAATGATCATAAGGAGAGTCCTGTTGAATGAGGAGAAGGACACAGATCAAAGAAGAAGTTTATTCCACACAAGGTGTAAATGCGCGAGCAAGATTTGCAATATTATTATTGATAATGGTAGCACGGATAACTTGGTTTCAGAAGAAATGGTTACCAAGCTACAGTTAGAGAGGAAGAAGCACCCGCATCCATATCGGGTCACATGGCTACAGAAGGACCATAGGGCCTTGGTCAGTGAGCAGTGCTTCGTTAAATTTAATATTGGGAATTATTGTGATGAGGTCCTGTGCGACATCCTGCCTATGGATGCTTGCCATATGTTGCTGGGAAGGCCCTAGCAGTTTGATCGGAGTGCAGTGCATGATGGCCGTGCCAACACCTACTCATTGACGAAGAATGGCATGTGCCATAAGCTGAAACCCTTAAAGGAAGTGGATGAAAAGGTGTGTAACAGCTCCAGAATTTGTTTAGTTGAAGGGAGAAAGTTTCTGGACGGTTTGAAGCATGAACATTTATGTTATGCAATAATTCTGAGAGTTAGGGAGAAGGAATGCCAAGATACCCCAACAAAAGTCCTAGATCTATTGGAGGAATTTCCAGATATTGTGTCTGATAATGTGCCTGAGGGTTTACCCCCAGTAAGGAAAATCAGCCACCATATAGATTTGGTGCCAGGATCGAGCTTGCCAAATAAAGCTGCACACAGAATGACGCCTGTAGAGACTGAGGAGTTAAATAGGCAGGTCCAGGAGTTGCTAGAGAAGGGATTGATTCAAGAAAGTTTGAGCCCATGCGTAGTACCTGCAGTGCTAGTGCCAAAGAAGGATGGAGAATGGAGAATGTGTACAGATTCACGGGCCATCAACAAGATCACTATCAAATACAGATTCCCATTGCCAAGGATGGATGATATCATGGACTGTTTGAGTGGAGTTGAGTACTTAATGAAGATTGACCTAAAAAGTGGTTATCATCAGATCCGTATCCGGGAAGGGGATGAGTGGAAGACAACCTTCAAGACAAGAGAGGGCTTGTATGAGTGGTTGGTCATGCCATTTGGGCTATCCAATGCACCAAGTACCTTCATGCGGCTGATGAATGAGGTACTGAAGGAGTTTCTAGGAAATTTTGTCATTGTTTATTTAGATGATATATTAATATTCAGTAGAACCCTGGAGGAACACCTGATGCATATCAGGAGGGTTTTTGAAAAGCTACGGGAGGAGCAGTTATTAATAAATCTGAAAAAGTGTAATTTTGTCAAGAAAGAGTTAGTATACCTGGGGTTTGTAATCTCAGCAGAAGGTCTGAAAATGGACCCAGAGAAGGTGAGAGCCATCATCGAATGGCCTACCCCAAGAAGCACAACAGAGGTAAGATCATTTCATGGTCTAGCCAGCTTTTACAGGAAGTTCATAAGGAACTTCAACAACATTTGTGCACCTCTCACAGAAACAATGAGAGGGGATAAAAAAGAGTTCAAGTGGACATTAGGGGCTGAAAGGAGCTTTGATGCATTAAAGAAAAAGGTCACAAAATAGCCTGTTTTGGCACTCCCATACTTTAACAAGGTATTTTAGGTGGACTATGATGCCAGTGGCAGTGCAATAGGGGCTGTACTGAGTCAAGAAGCCAGACCTGTTGCTTATTTTAGTGAAAAGCTCAATGATGCTCAAAAAAAGTATTTAGTATATGACCAAGAATTTTATGCTATAGTTCAGGCTCTGAAGAAGTGGAGGCATTATTTTTTGCCAAAAGAGTTTGTTCTATTTACTGATCATCAGGCATTGCAGTACATCAATATCCAGACAAAACTGAATCAGCGGCACATGAAGTGGGTCGAGTTTCTCCAAAGCTATACCTTTGTATTAAAGCACAGGAGCGGGAAATCAAACAGGGTTGTAGATGCTTTAAGCAGAAGGTAGAATTTGCTAATTGAAATGATAGTGGAAGTAGTTGGATTTGAATAACTGAAGGGTCTTTATCCTAAAGATCCTGATTTTGTAGCAGCTTGGACGGCTTGCTTGGCACCTGTTACTATGGACAGGACAAAATGGTTAGATTTCCTAATCCAAGATGGAATGTTGTTCAAGGGAAGTAAATTATGCATTCCAAGGAGTTCCATGCGGGAGAACTTGATCAAGGAAAAGCACAACAAAGGACTAGCTAGGCATTTTGGTAGGGATAAGACCATTGCCCTGGTGGATGAAAATTACTACTAGCCGCAACTTCAGCAAGATGTGAGGAAGTTTGTGCAAAGTTGCAGAATATGCCAGATGGCAAAAGGCGTAAGGCAAAACACAGGATTATACCAGCCATGCTACCTGTACCTGAGAGGCCATGGGAGGACATAAGCATGGATTTTATTCTTGGATTGCCGAGAACACAGAGGGGAAATGACTCTGTATTTGTGGTGGTTGACCGATTCTCCAAAATGGCACATTTTATTCCCTGCCAGAAGACAAGTGATGCAGTTCACATTGTAGGGTTATTTTTCAAGGAAGTGGTACGACTTCACGGTCTACCAAGAAGCATAGTTTCTGACAGAGATACAAAGTTTGTTGGGTATTTTTGGAGAACTTTGTGGAAGAAGTTGAAGACAGATCTAAAATTTAGTTCTACATACCACCCACAGACTGATGGATAGACAGAGGTGGTAAATAGAAGCCTGGGTAATTTACTGAGATGCTTGATAGCAGATCAACCCACGGGATGGGATTTAGTTTTACCACAGGCGAAATTTTCATATAACAATTCAATCAATAAGAGCACAAATAAATCTTCGTTCCAGATAATATATGGAAATAGCCCAAGGAATGTGTCTGAACTGAGAAAGTTGGATAAGAGAGAAAAGTGCAGTGCCGAGGCAGAAGAATTTGCGAAACATATGAAAAGTCTGCATGAAGAAGTAAGGAGACAAATTATAAAAATGAATACTCAATATAAGACAAGAGCAGACCAGAAGCGACGGTTCAAAGAGTTCAAAGTAGGAGATGAAGTCATGGTCCATCTCAGGAAGGAAAGATTTCTTGCCAAAACTTATAACAAATTGAAGATGAAGAAGTTTGGGCCATGCAGAATACTAGAAAAATGGGAGTCAAGAAATGCATATGAAGTGGAATTGCCAAGTTGGCTTGACATTTCACCTATTTTTAATATTTTAGATTTAGTGGAATATCATGAGGGAGAGAGTACAGAGGTACCAAGTACAAAATTATGGCAAATTCTAGCATCTACTCCAACCACAGACGAGGTCGAGGAAATATTAGACACTCGTGAAGGCAGAAGCACCAGAAACAAATAGTATTCTGAATATTTGATAAAGTGGAAGGGCAGACCTGTTGAAGACGCAACTTGGTTGTCAAAGACAGAGGTTGACCGCCTGGGTCTTCCCCTAACAAAACAGAAGTGAGGATCACTTTTAATTTACCTCGGGTGTCTGATGCAGGAGCATCCGACGACAGTAGAGCAATCTTGCATCTTCCAAAAAAAATTCCAAATTTTTTCTAAGTACTTTGCATTTTGACTTATTTCAGTTTTTCCCAAGGGGGAAGTTTTGTAAAGCAAGGGGGGAGGGGTTGCGAAATCGTGACATGTCACGATTTCGTGACATGTCACGAAATCGTGACCTCAAAATTTTTGGCAAGACATTGGCAAGTTTTTTCCCGATATCATGACGATATTTCAAAACCTAAGGCAAGGGGGGAGTCCTGTCACGATATCACGATAGGTCATGATATCGTGACCTGTCGCGATATCGCGACTAGTTGAAGGCTGCCACGTGGCTATGTTATCGAGATAGCTTCAAAAGCTAAGGCAAGGCAGAAAACAAGGCAAAGGGCTACGACAAGGCGAAGGCAGGGGGGGTCACAAAATCATGACATGTCACGATTTCGTGACATGTCACAAAATCGTGACCCCAAAGGGCTACGACAAGGCGAAGGCAGGGGGTCACGAAATCGTGACATGTTGCGATTTCGTGACATGTCGCGAAATCGCGACCCCAAAGGGCTATTGCGAGGAGAAGGCGCATTTGGTCACGATATCGCGACATGTCACGATTTCGTGACCTGTCACGATATCGCGGCCAGGTGAAGGCATAGCCAAAATTGAATAAGCGGACGGCCAGGCAAGGCCAAAATTGACACGTGGACAACCACGTGTATCAAGACAGTTGTGAAGGGCATGTGTATTAAAGATATTGCGACAAGAAGGCATAGTCGAATTTAAACACGCGAACAACTACATGTATTGAAACAAAGATGAGGGCCACGTAAATTCAAAATAGAGATGTCGGCCACCCATATTTTTTTTAATCTCTGGCAAAACAATAGTTACAGGCGATGGACATTATGGATGAGACAGCGGTGCAGAAGAACAGTCTGACCAAAATGGCGGTTGCAGGTCAAGGGAGGTCTTTAATGCGAGCTTCATGGTGGATCGGGCAGTTGCCCATTTATGGCAAAAAATTTGAAAACTCGGTCGGGGGGAAAACGAACTTGAAATTTTGTTAGGCAGGGGGCATTAATTGCCTAGAGGGTCGAGGCCTCGATAAAAACTCGAGAATTGTAAGGGAATGGGGATGGTGAGTTCGGGATTGAGAGGGAAAAGAAATATGCCTAGAAACGGTAATGTAAGACTGTGTTAAGCTATTTGCAGAAAATTAATTGAAGTTCTGTTGTGTGAATCTCGGCTTGCCATCATAGGGAAGAAAAAATATCTTTAACAAAAGGGGAATTTTTATATGGTTTAATTGACGTAACAAGAAATGTAAAATTTAATTTTACTTGAAATAAAAAGTTAAACTACTTCCTCCTCTACAAGGTTGGAGGATGAAAAATATGTTGACTTTGTAATCGAATTCAAGGTCAACGACTACACTGTATGATGTATTGTATAGGCCTAATGGGATTTCATTGTGTAATGCATTCATTATTTTATAATATTTTATTGTGTAATCCCTATGGGTCATGGTTAACCTTACTATGGTTAAACCTTATTTCATATTTGTAACTAACATAAAGACCACTTATTATGTTAGCTTAGGTTAAACTATATAATATAATTTGAGGTTATTCTATTGCTATAAATACCCTCCTTAAACTCCTCATTTATCATAGAAGTCGTGCATAATATTTTCTATGGATAATGATTATTTATTGTACTTATGGTAATTCCAATATTTTGTGTCCCGTTCACTTTCTATATAGGATTTGAGTGTATATTTTTGCTTCCATTTATTTCTAGAAAGCACTCTGAATCCCATGATGGTATCAAAGTAGGTATAGAGAAGCTTTATTTGGAGCCTATAATTTTTCTTTCAAAATATTGAAAAAATTTATCTTCAAAGCTTTAAAAGTTTTTTCAGCATAAGAAGCAAAGAAGAAATTTTATTTTATGCATTTAAGGTATTTCGAAATCTCTACAAAAAATAATTATCTTTCACATCCTCATTTAATATTTTCAAGGACCAATGTGGTAGGAAACATGTATGGAGAATAGTTCAAAATTCAAAATAAGTTTTGACACCTTCATTTTTGCATTCTTAATATAGTTTTCATGTTCCCTAACCATATTATCTACTGATGAAACTTGTCATATCAATTTCACTCTTCATAGAGAGTAGTTGCCCTATGTATAGCATCATATAGGTTTTAAAGTTACAAGCAAAGTAGTGAGAAGGCACTCTATGTATGAAGTCATGAGGTCAAACTATGGTCTCCCTTTTTTATGTGATAAGATAGTTTTAAGACAAAATGTTTAGCTTGGATACTTATAATGATAGAGTAGGAAGTGTAATTGGTCAACCAAGAAAATGTTTAGGCCTATGTATAACATGGTTTACAATTTGATAATGCTTCTCTTAGAGCATTGATATTATTCGTGGAGGTGTCACAACATGGATACCAAGGGGGAATGTATCCCAATCAATCACTATTCCATGCATAAGTTGTTAACACCATTTTATACTAATGTTCCATTATTTTTCTAGGAAATAAAGGTTATGTGTATGATAAGGTACTTATATTCTCAAAGACAAGTTGGTTGTCTTCTTTAGACCAAGGTACCCAATTTTTATAAAACTTGATTTTGAGTCTTATCCATAACCAGATATATTGAGCATAATAAGGTTTTGGTTGATGTTATTAGATTTTGATGATGTATATTAAAGGAAATACAACCAAAAAATGTAAAATAAGCAGACTATAATAACTATATGATAATGGCATTATAAAATGTAGGAAATCTAAATGATAAACTTGTCCAATAACTTAGTAAATTACCATTGATAAAAGATCATGAAAATAGTACAATGCAATATAATTGAGGATTTGAACACTCCAATTTTTTAATGAACAACTACATTGTACCTACTCACTACTCTCACCTCTCTTTCTCTCTTATACCCCTCACTTTATACTCTCAAAGACCTATATATAGGAATATATGTTCCTTGGACTTTACTCTACCAATGACTCTTCATATACCTATCATATGAATCATGTACATGTGGAATGCATGCACATTTACATCATTGCACATTCTAACACTTGTGAATTTTATTACATTGTATGAAGTAACTACTTAAATCTTAATATAATATACACTCCTAATATACAACTATACCGAAGGTGGTACATTGGCATGTAAAAAATAATGTAATATACTCTAACACCGCCATGTATTACATTATTTGGGTTTTGAATACTTTAGTCTTCAATATGGATCTTCATATTTCAAATATTCTTCATCTTGATTAGGTCCTTCTTCTTCTTTAGTTTGTATATGACCAAGTAGTGCATAGTTTTGTTGTCCTCTCATCTTTTTTATTTTGAATCTTCTATTTTCCAGTCTATTTTTATGATTTATGGAGTCCTCTTTTTCTACAATCAATTCTCAAAAAATGTATTACTATTATTTTGAAATACAATAGTGTCTTGTGAAGTCTCAATAAAATCTAGGGTATATATCTTTGTGAATTGATCGCGTAGCTTGTATCTCATTTTGATTTATGATGAGACACCTATTGACTCCATTTATGTATATTAAATCAACTATCCTTTTACTTTTTATCATCTTGGCTACTGAAATGAGATTAGATGTTAATCCAGGAACATAAATAACATTATGTAGCATAAGATTTAGAAATAATTTACTAGGTTCTACATACCCATATCCATGTATAAGATAGGTTTTGCCATATACAAATTTTATCCTACAATCATTACCATTGTAATTTTCCTATCATGTGATGATTGGCACCAAAATGAATCTACCAAATGTTATTTTCAATTCGGCTTGTAGAATTGTTTGTGCTATAACTAATTTTGTATCTTTTATGTGTTCTATTATATGTATCTTGATCTTGAATTCTTTGTATTGTACCTTGTTATGATATATCCCTCTTGCTAATTTATCCATTTAAAAAATTATAGTATTTCTTATGTATTTAAATACTTTTAGCTTTTTGGTTTTGACCTTAAATATTTGTATTATATAATCAATCACTAGAAATTTTTGTATTGGCCTACCTTATGGCTTCCTTGTTTCAAGTATTTTTTCAACCTTGCTAAGAACTTTTCAATTTTACATGTTTTATAAAATGCCTTCTATATTGCAAGTGTTTGAATGTATTATGATTCTTTGATAGTATGCTTAGCTTTCTTAGTTTTATTTAAATCCCTTTTGTCTCCCTAATGTTAAAATTCACTTTCTTGCCTTATTTCTCCCTAATAATTAGTAAGTAGAAATCTAAAGATAGATGATGATGCACCTTCAAGGCTCTTTTCCTTCAAGACCTTTTAGTTGGATTAATGTCTCATAAATTAATGTAAGAGACTAATGTAAAATGCAATTTTTAACTTTCAATAAATTAATAGTTTTACTTCTTTTATCCTTCAATTCTCAATAATTAAATTTTCTAAATTCCAAGAAATTAAATTTTGATGTGGTATTCATTATATCTCCCTAATTTGAAATTTTAGAAAGTAATAATATTTGTAAACTAATATTTCCAATTTTCAATGTTGAAAACCCTATATATCCTAATTAATTATTTGCAAATATTTTAATGTTTGAATCTCATGCATTTTACACTATCTTTAAAGATATAATCCCTTTGCTTTAATTACCTTCTAACTCAATAAGGATGGTATTTGTTTATTTATTCAATGAAATAATATGTAAAATTCAACCTTAAATTAAGCACCTTATAATTACTTATATTTTATGAAAGTAAATATTAAATCATGTAAAACTTTACCTTCCTCTCAATGTAAAATGTGTGTGTTGATTGGATTTTGGTTTGAATCTTCAATTCAAGCTTTATCTCTACAATGCTAGTCTTCTATGTAAGACAAAGAGCATTTATTGCTCATGGTATCCTTATGAGTATTTCTTCTCCTTAAATGCACTTTGACTCCACTCAAAGCTTGAATCTCCAATGCTCAATCTTGTGCTTCCAAAATCTACATTTTTTGAACTTGTGCATTTAAATCAGCTTTGTCCCTCCTTGAAGCTCTGGATACGAGGCACGTACATTGCTTAGGTGGCAAGTAAAGGTTACAATATTGAGGAGCATTATTTTAGGTGTCTTCAATTCTCTTATATTCCTTTGAATAGTGTGCAATAATTATTATGCCTTCTAACATTCACATGATGCTTTCAACACTCAAGATGGATGTTACATTATCATGGGTACTCCCTTCCTACACAAGATTTAAGAAATATATTTAGGCTCCTTATTTTATTGTGCCAAGTGGCACAAGATGCCTTGGTTTGAGATTACAAGTGGTGCTCCTTTCGTTTTCATGTAAGGATACCTTAAACATATTCTATTCTCAGAATAATTCTTGCCAACGAATGCAAACTATTTGGTCTTGGCTTCAATGCTTTCTCTCAAGATAATGGTGATGCTACTCTCCCTTGAATTTGAATCCAACAATGGTGCTCCAATACTTCCCTCTTATGTGATTATTCTACTCCAACAATGGTGTCTTTAGGTGCTTCAAAAATATCTTTGTAGTTGGCAATTCATCCAAGCTATTGCTTTGGTAATGCAATCTTTGTTTATACCTTGATTTTTATGTAACTTATTTTTTATGATTGCTCATTTATGATGACCTTCTTGATATTTTTAGATTTACAATGGATGTTATGCACCTTACATATTTATGTTGCAGGTTATACTACTGTAGGTACTATATTTTGGTGTCTTTAGACACCTTGAAACTTGACTATTTGAGACCTTTGTTGGCTCTCTTCCTTCTTTTGAAGTTTACTCAATAAAATTGATGATATGACCATTTTGTAGATGTAGAATACTTGTTGTTTTAGTGTATTTGAGACACTATACCTTTTATCCTCCTTTTCTACATAGGACAAGAGGAATATGTTGCAATAATGTAATGCAAATAGCTTTGCAATAGTTAAAAAATACCTTAACTTGCACCTATACTTTGATATATTTAAGTCTCTCTTTTTTCAAGATTTCTCTCTTGCTTTATGAGGTGGCTTCTTGCTCTACTCGATGGAAAAACAAGGATTTTATTTTACCTTCCTAACTAGACAAATTTATTTTATAGTTCCTTTGCTTGGTTAACTTTAAAATAATAAATCCAATATTTTAATCATGCAACTAATATGCCCTTTTGAATGCCTTAACTTTGCACTAATTTTCATATTTATTTGAATACTTAATGCATCTTTAATAACTTGTAATAATAAATAGTAATATGCAATAGTAATTTCTCCTTATCGCTCCTTTTAATGAAATATTAATATATGCAATATTCACTTAAGAATAATGTCTTCTTTGATTACACTAGAAGATAGGATATTGATATATTCCTTTCAAAATATATCTAAGTCATCCTTTTTGTGTGCAGGTTATAACACTTGTAGAAACTATTTTCTACACTTGCTTGAAGACTTAATGTGTAACCTTCTCCTTGCAATTTTTAAAATCTAATATGGTGCTTAATGAAACTCAATAATGAACCAAGTAACTAATGTTCAAGTAATGAACCTTTTGCACCAAATTTTCTTATCTTAATGACCTCTATAGATGATGGAAATCTTGGTGATTAGATTCACCTAAATGTCGTCATGTATTAGATGAAATCACAGCTCTTCCTTTTTGTCTGAAATAACTATTTATCCCACAAATTTGCAGCTCTAGAACTCTCTAACTTGCTGCCCAAAAATGTAGTTTTGTGGCTTTAACTATCCTTTAGGATGCTCTCTTAGAATTTGAAAAGTCAACAACTAATAATGTTGACCTTATTTTTATCCTTTCAAATTTAATTTCTCCTTTGAAATATTGTTCTTGAATCTCCCAAATTTGGTAGGAAACTCCTCCAAATATTAGTTGTAACTTTTCTCCTAGAAACCTTCAATTTTTTGCTATAGAAACCAATAACTTCCTTTCTCTTAATCAACCTTCAATAGCAATATTTAAATATATTATATTTAATGGATTCTTCTAACTTCTTTTTCCTTCAACCTCCTTATCAAATTTTGACTTCAATATTGGCCTTCTTATCAATATTCTAATTGTCTTGAGGTATTCAATATTCTCATTTAAAATTTGGAAAACTCCTTGCCAAATTATTCTCCTTTTGGGCTTGTTGTCAGATGGTGATAATTAATATCCTTTATCAGGAACTCATTCTTACTAGTAAATTTATTCAATGAATTCTTTGAGAAAATCATTTAATGACCTCCTTATAATTATATAATGAAGCTTTCCTAACCTTATCCTTCCTTGAGATCTCTTCTCTAGGGTCTTCAAACTTTAGCAGCTTCTCTATTCTTCTCAATGAGACCTTTCCTCCAATATTCAACTATGAAGTCTTGCACTAAGATCTCCCTCTTGGATATCTAAAATCTATTGGTTCTAAATCCACGATAGGATATTTTCTGGTCCTTATCTATATTCAATTCCAAATATATAAAATCTTCAATGAGACCTCCTTTGGGTATTCTCTTCAATATTCCATGTATATCTCCAATCTCAAATATTCTTTAGGAATATTTTCCTTGATTCTCTTCCTCCTTCAATGGGGTCTTATTTCTAGGAACTCCTCCTTGATTTGTAGTCTTAAATATTCAATGGAGATCACCAGACTCCAATATTCTCTTGGACTCTTCTTTAGAGTCTCTTCTTGTTCAATATACAATAAGGCTTTTCTAGCCTTTTTATCTCTTATGAAATATGTAACTCTGTAATATTATAATGAGATCTTCTCCTTAGGCCTCCAAATATTTGATATTTTGTTTGTTTCTTTAGATACTAGATTAATTCCAAATAAGATATTCTTCCTAGCTCTTTGTAGGAAGCTTCTTGACTTTATTTGAATCTCTTTTTCCTACAACAAAGTATTAGAACTGTAATGGAAGAAACTCTAAATATAGATATAATCAATATTCACTAGTTTATTTTTCAATCTAGTGGAATTAATGTTGAGTCCTAGTATTCACAAGTTTTTTTACAACCTTGTGGAAATACAATAGCAAAATGCAATTTTTAGAAATTCTAAAAATGATATATCTGATCTCCTCTCAATATTTATCATGTCTCTCTTTGTACTTCCTATTGATCTACTGTGGCTATGATACCACTATTAGCTTTTGAGAATGTATTTTAAAGGAAATGCAAACACAATATGTAAAATAAGCAAGTTATGACAACTATATGATAATTTCACTATAAAACACAAGAAAACTAGATGATTCACTTTTACAATAACTTAGTAGTATGTCATTAATAAAAGCTCACAAAAATTAGTGCAATGCAATATAATGGAGGACTTCAACACTCCAAATTTTTTAAATAATAACTATATATTACCTGCTCACTTCTCTATCTTGACATCATACCTCTCTTTCGTTCTTCTCCCTCTCACTCTATACTCTCAAATATCTATACATAGGAATTCATGTTCCTTGGACTTTACTCTACCCATGACTATTCATCTACCTATCCTATGACTCATGCACATGTGGAATACATGCACATTTATATCATTGCACATTCTAACACTTGTGTATTTATTACATTGCATGAATTAACTACTTAGACATTAATCTAAGATAAACTCCTAATCTATAAATGTACCCAAGGTGTTACATTGGCATGTACCAAATAATGTAATATACTCTACTAGATGTGAAGGCCAATATGTCCTTCTTTAATGTTAAATTTATCATATTTATACTATCCAAATGAATTAAAGAAGACCAAGTATTATATTTGAATTGGTTTAGGAATGTTGAATTGGCAAAGGATAAGTGGACAACATCAGTGAATCACCAAATGGAACCAAGTGATTAGATGTCTTTTTTATAAAGTTTGAAACTTCATTTTTTATTTTTTTGGTGTTAATTAGGGAAAAACATCTAGATGCCATGGATTTTGCATATAGAAGCATTTTGAGCACTTTTTTAAAAATCATATAATATTTGAAGCTTTGAAAACTAGTGGTATTAGTTTATAGACCTACTATAGTGTTACAAATCAGATTATGTAAACAAAGCCTTGGTTAATCATCTTATTGGATAAAAGTATAGCATTTGGTCAACTCAAATGATTGACATGCTAGAAAGTAGGAACTTGTGGTGCATATTTAAGGAAGATAAAATAAAAAATTTTGATGATGAATCTTAGTATCAAAATGTAGAAGAGGTTCTACGTTTGTTTTCTTTTTTGATTAAATAAAAGTTGATCTTTCATATAAAATAATGGAATGACCCTGTCAAGGTATGGATAAATTTGCATGAACATATTTAAAAGGTTAATACTACCAAAATAAGTCACTTGGAATTAGAGATTTCTTCTCTTAAACTAGTTGAGTTTTGATAATTTTGAGGACTATATTATAGTATTTAAGGTATTGAGAAAAATTATTTCATCTTTTGGATGCAAAAGGAAATATGGTGGAAAATATGTTAGGTTGTAATTTATAATATTTACCCATCCTTGTATATGTTTAACCTAATGGTTCATATGATTCTTATGTTCTTGGAATCCTAAAAAAGTCACACCCTTGATCAAATGTTTTCCTCTCCTAATTTACTTTCTGAAAGATGCAAAATGCAACACCCAAAAAATGCTTGAACAAATGAAATACAAGAAAATACAAGATTGCAAAATAGAATAATTTACATTGATGGGGGAAGCCTAGAAACTTCATTGTTTATAAGCTTGGATCCTTGAATCCTTTTGATAAAATATTACAAGGGGTTAGGATTCTCTGAAACCCTACCAAGCAAATTTGTGATGTCTTCAAGTGCATCTTGATCACAATAGGGTTGAATGGGCTTTTTGATATCCAAGGCTAGGCCACTACAGATTGCCAATGTAGCACTTTCAAATCTAAACACAAGGACACAACAAAATAGTTAGTAATACCTATGAGGCCTCCACAATGTGAGGTCTTCTATAAGTAATAATAAACCCTAACTAAATGTTGTTAATAGAGTGAACAGAAACAGAAACACGTGCATAAAATAAACAAATGATGGATTTGTTTTACTTACTTATTGTGCTTTGATGTGAGATGTTTTTTTGCAGGTGGCTGGTGTGGAGATGCCCTAGCATTACTTAGAGGCTAGGCGATATTCATAATTTCTTACATAAAATGCCCATGGGCACCTAGCGGTTGTATAAAATTCCTGTAGGTACTTGGTTATGGTAGGGAGGCACCCAGGGGCACCTAGTTTTGGTAGAAAGCTCCCAGAGGCACCTGTAAACTTCATAGAAGTGTATCAAGTAAGGGCACGATATGTGGTGAAGGTGATGGCAAACGAAGGGGTACATAATGTGACAGATAGAATGAGATTAGGGCACAAAATACATGGTTGAAAACTTAGGGTACTTATGGAACTTGGGACATTCAAACACTTAGAAAATCTAGGGAACTCAAAAACTTAGGGTTTGAGCCATCAAAATGGCTCCTATTTATAATCCAACATAGGATGTGCTAGGGTTTCAATGATACTAATTGTGTGGCTGAGATTAAAGCACATCTAAGGGTAGATAATAAATCTAAGGTGTGGCATGGATTGATGTAAATGGGTGGTCGAGATTAAATGGCATTGAATTATTGGGATTAATTCACTTAAATAAATACTTATGTATTAAATATATTAAAATATAATAGAAAATATTGTATTTAAATATATATAAAATAAATATACATAAATAAATGTGAATAATATTTAGAAATGGCAGGAAATAGGGATGGTGGACAAATTGGCTATGTTTTGATGGTGGAAATGGTGGGAAAGCATGGATGGAGGACAAATGGCTAGATTTTGGTGTCTACAGATGCCTCTTTTTGTACTACATTGCGTGAAATATAATGTAGTGTAAAAATACAAGACACTTATTTTGGCCAGGTGTAAAAGTAAATTCTCTTGGGATGTGGAGCATGATCTTGAAGACAAAATAATAAAAGAATTTTGAGTTTTATGTATCTTACCCCCTTAATTGGCGAATGATATTATGGATGAATCTCATGAGCGAATTGAAAAATCTATTAAATTGGAATGTGGACAATATGAATGATGTAAAAGGTGATACCGTTATTGACCCAATAGTGGGAAGGGGATTGGTGAAAAGTGTGTATGTTTTGCCCCAACATATGAAGGGATTTGTGATGGGAAATGTGTCTATTTTTGTCCCAATATATTAACAGATTTTTGTCAATTGTAGATGTCATGATCATGTAATATGTATCCCAATGCAGGAAATTCAAAACCAAATGTGGTTACCCTAAATTTAGGGTGATTTGATGCTACTAAAAAATATACCTTCTAGCATCATTGATATGCAGAGATGATAATGCAAATAAAGAAGAATCAACCTTGGAGGGTCTACTAGTAACTATTTGAATAATTCCCATGATTGGAACCAAATCATCCTAGCTAGTACCTATCTTCATGGTGTTAGGAAGTTTTTGAATGATGAAATTTTATTTTTTATCCATGTTTTAAGACCCACAAACTAGGCCATCAATGACAATGTTGTGCAAATTGTTCTTAGCAATGTTTCACTCAAAATATGAAGTACCAAATATGATTGAGTTTTCGAGCAAGGAGATAAGTGATGATGATCATGGACAAGTGTCCTTATTGTAGGCTAATCATCTTACCAAATTGCAAAGATGCAAATCATTGGAATTGACAATTACATAGAATAACCCACTATGTACAAGATGCACTTGAATGTGAGCTTCAAAAATATGTAAATGATGATATGAAATGAAGTGGATATGATGTATGAATAATGAGAATGTTGATGATCATCACTTTGTGAATATTTGGACCATCTTGAGGTGTGTTTATAGCATGTTTGGTGAATTTTAAAAATATGGTCGCAAGTAAAAATTATGCATTCAAATCAATTGGAATCTTCACAAAACATGATTAAATGATGAAATGTATTTATGAATAAAATCTGGAGTTATTTGGTTGGGGGAAACTACTATTTTGTACTAGTTTAGCCTTTATTAATATTGGCGAGAAATGCCCATGGGTGCTTGTGGTCTACAGAAACACCCGTAGATGATTCAACACACTAGAAAATGCCCATGGGTGCCCCAAAGCACTTGAAAAAGATATAAATATCTTTTTGGATGAGAATAAAGCTCATTTGTGTGTTTGGGAGTTTAAGAAGCTACATCTAAGGAGTGAAGGTTGAGTGATGAGTGAAGTGATGTGAGGTGTTTGGAGCATGAAATCTGTGGTAGTGGAGGATGCTAGTACAATGTTGGGGCTGTGGATGGGGCACGAGTTGCTGAGGAAACCTGTTGCTTTTTGTATTGTGCAAAGTTTTTTTTTGTTTTTGAAATTATGAATGAATTATTAACAAATATTTTTGTGTTGTGCTACATCTTACAGTTTTGGAGGCTCGACATTGGTTTTTTCCCTACATCCCCAAGATGAGGAAGACGATTACGGAGGATGAGTGGGAGTTGCTCGTGGCAATGAAGCTAGTAGAGGTAGCTCGACTGGACATGATTAGGTCTAATGAGAGGTACCTCTTCACCCTAGAAAAGAGGTGAGATGTAAATAGGAGGACATTTTAGCTCCTCATGATTGAGGTGATGCTTACCTTGTAGGATGTATATCGCATCCTCAAGGTACCAATGGAGGGAATCCGGGTTGAGTTCGAGCTCAACCAGAATGTATATATGATGCAGATGTTCAAGGATGCATGGTAGGAGGTGAAGGTGGAGAGTGGGGGTATATTCTTTTTTTCTATGTATATGGATAAAAAGTTGGACCCCATCCAGGATTTGGTAATGTTTGTGTTGGCCAATATTTTGGTCCTAAAAAACACCAGGTGTAGTTTCCCTTGGAACCTAATAGGTGTGGTGAATGATATGCTCATGATGAGGCAAGTGTATACATTGGCTCTCACATTACTCATGTAGGTATAGCATGAGTTATATGATGTGACCAGGCAAGGGTGAAAGGAATTGAGGTGCAACATATTGTTGTAATGCTGGGGATGGGAGTACTTTAGGGTTGCTCGACTAGAGGGATTGCTTGTGGAGAATTTTGGTATAGAGTAGCCATATTCTATATTATAGGCATTAGAAGACGAGGTGAAGCTAAGTCTTCTAGTGAGGATCAATGGTACATGGATCTACAGATAGGATTGGCATCCTTCCAAGTGGTGTAGAGGCCATGGTAGGGTATTCTATGGACCAGATATGGAGAACATCTACGATAAGTGTGGTAGGGTAGGTGGGTGTTTGGGAGGCATAGGAGTGAGGTCGAGTACTTCTAGTTAGCATAAGTGCTCCATCACTTAGAGCTGAGGTAGGATGTCCTTAATGAGTTAGTGTAGTATAGGAGAGATTGGGAGGAGATCGGGCTACCTTACACAGAGTCATGGAGGGTAGATTTGGAGGATGAGGAGTAGGTAGAAATCCCTAATGTGGATGATACGGGGATGACCATGGAGTATGATGAATGGTTCATCGTTTAGCAACCATGGGTGCTATCTTGAGGAGTGGTTTATGAGGATGGAGGTGGAGAGGCAAGGGATGAGGGTACGTAGGCAGCCAAAGATGAGTGGACCCAGGATGCCCACAAGAGGCAGTGGAATGTTTGATCTAATAGTCAAAATTAGAGGACTAAGGGTATGGCAAAACATGCTCCTAATATTTGGAGAGATAAAGGATATGCGAAGGACATAGATGATGTTTTGGATGTACCCCAAGGCTAGAGTGAGGAGGAATGGGCATAGCTAGAGAAACAAATAGTAGAGCAAGATGCGAGGATCATGAGGCTTCAGGGAGAGCTAGAAAAAATATTTTTGGCATAATGTTGACATAGAACACCTTCGGTCTTGGTATATATATCAAGGCATTGGAGGAGATGTTGATAGAACACCATATTCTACTTCCTAATCCTCCAACCTCATTTGTGTTTGGAGATACGAGGTGTAGCGATTCTAGGAATAGCTCTAGATCTAGGGCTTCTACTAGGTCACAAGGTTCTTGTTGGAGGATGTAGCTAGTGCTTATATGCACTTTTGTATATGAGCCTTGGTAATCCATTGTACTTATCCTTTGGGCATTCATTGTATATATGATAGTTATACATATATATATACATGGATTTTACTTTTTTTGTTTTATTTTGTGTGAATGCTTTTTATGGAATGCTTTGTGGAGTGCTATTATGAAATGCATGTTTATGTTTATGATTAATACATATGATTTGTTATGGATGATTAATGTAAGATGACATGATCTAATGCTCATTTATGGTTTAGGTCTTTGCTTGACCCTTTTTATACCATTTTTGTTTAATCAGGAGAACTAGACTTGGTGGCTTATGGGATGAAGGACTTGTCAACTTAAATGGATATTGACATGGAAGCATACATGGATTTTGATATGGAAGAATATATGGATGTTGATATGTAAGAAGATATGGATGTTTATATGGAAAAATATATGGATATTGATATGGAAAACTTCTTGTTATGCAGAGACTCAAACATTCAAGCAACATCAAAAAAACCCACTAAAAATTGCCTAATCCTTATAGGACCAAATGTGTGTGTAGTGAATTTATTTACCAAATCAAGAGTATGGTAATGACTCGAGACAATCAAGAACCAATGTGTATGCAAATGAGTTCATTAACTCATCTTGAGTAAATTGGGTAAACCTATTATGCATAAAACCAAGAAGCTATCTTGTTTATATGAGCAGTTAAAGGTCTCTTTTAAAAGAGACATATCGCCACGCATGAGCATACTCGACTGTTAGTCAAGTGTCTATAGCTTTGATGGAGGCTAACTCCATATTCCATGACTTTTTTTTTTATCTCTTAGGTTTTGGGGATGACTACCTAACTATCTAACTAGAATTATAGTATGATCCTTACAACCCAATTGATCAATTTGATGGATTTCAAAATTTCCATTAATACCTCTCGATGTGGGGGAGACTATTGGATTAGATCATAAATCGATAATTTGGTAGAAGCAATTTTCAAACTTGTAGTTAACCAGATAATTAATGAGATAATGGGTTAAGGTGGATGCTTGATGGGTGGATTTGATGGGTTCGATTGACTAGGTATAAGAATGTGTGATGATGGATTAGGGGACACTTGGATGAGTGGTGATGTAGAAGGTTATGACACACTTGCTTGAGGTTGTTGTCATTTTTTGTCATTCCTTTGAACTATAGTGACCACATGAATGGCCCTTACAAACCCTTGGTATTGTTGAATGTGATTAACTTTATTAAGGGAAGTTTAGGTGTTAAATCCCTCTACATTTGGTTGCACCTCCCCATGATGAGGAAATGGTTTTTGAAATATATCAATATTTTGGTTTTTTTGAGCAAGAAGGTTATCAAGCTTGATCTCCCCTAATTAAATGAGGTCTTGGAATACATTTTTAAACACATTTCAGTTGTTGATATCATACCCATTTTGCCTGTGATAAAGTTAAAATAAGTGTTTCCAATAGTGTTTCCCATGCTTGGCGGGATCATTTGGTCTAATGTCAGGTAAAGCAAAATTATTTGTCTCATGCAACCTTCTAAAAAGAGAGGCATAATACTCATCTAATGGGGTGTATTGGTTATTTTTTTTGATAGATTGTCATCAAGGATGGTTTTCCATAGTTGGCACTATGTTTTAAACTATTGAAGCTTGTGTTGTTGAGGGGATTGCATGTTATGAAATTTACTACGGTGTTTGTTGCATAGGTTGTTGTTGAGAAATTACTTGTTGGCTTATGACCACTTGATTGAATTGATTGGATTGGTATCCTGTAATAATTTTTGTTAGTCTGAATAATTGCTTTTGTATTGGATATTTTTTTGCTATTATTTCTTCTTAGGATTTAGTATGCCTTCTTGGATTTTGATATTCTTAAATATTCTAGCCTAAGCTAAAGCTTCTTCAAATGATTGATAATTTTTTATTGGATAATCCAAGAAATAGGTTTTAAGAAAATCTTGGTGAATAGATTAAATAGCTCGTCCATTGCTAGGGTGGATGGCAAATTAGTGATGATAACCCTCCAATGGTTTCTAAAATCATAGATAGATTCATCATATTGTTTTCTTAAGGCATAAACCTCATATAATGAGATCTTGTTTTTAAAATTTAGGATGAAACAATCAAATAATTGATCAATCAATTAGTCAAAAGTATAGATACTATGGATTGGCAATTGATTGTACCATTCTATAGCATCTCCTCCTAATTTTTGAGGAAAATTTAAAAGCATGACAGCATTATCATATTGAATTCTAAAACATGCATGAATAAATGTTCTCACATGTTCTTTGTGATCCTTAGTTCCCTTAAATTTGTCAAACTTGGGTACTATAAAATTTTTTAGATATGGCGAGGATGGTATCGAAGGATGAATTGGTTGTTTGACCAATTGGCATAAGGTTGGTTTCTCGTTTTAAAATCCAAGAGTGAATTGCATCAATTGATCTATTTGTTTTTTTATGGCCTTAATTTGAGGGTCTTCCTCAGGAATGTGAAAGCCCTAAATTACCTAATGAGATTTTAGAGGTGTAGAGAGATGTTGTGGAGTGATAAAATGGTGAGGAGATTGATATTGACTAGGTGAATGGGATGGAATATGATGAATGGGATATTGCTAATGAAAATATGGAAAATTATGGAATGATATTGATGGATGGGGGTTATGGCTAGGTTGGCCAAGGGGAATAGGATGGGTGATGATATGAATTGATGTGGGAACCGAGATAGATACCATGAAATATAGTGATGCCCAAGATGGACACTGGTTGATAAGGGCAGTCTGAGAAGAGTTATGTAAAAGCGTATGGTTAACCTGTACTTATTTTTGAGCATTATGACACTATCTAAGCAATTTGTTCAATTTTTCTTATGCTTCACTAATATCTCTATAAGAGGCTAATGGTATGGAAGTATATGCTATGGAGGAAGTGGCTTGAATACAAGTTACACTAGATATGGCAACTTGTGAGGCTAGAACTTGTGAAGCAACACCTCATACAAGGGGTTGGTATAGGTTGAGGTATATGAGGTGCTAGGAGAACAAGAAGGTTTGGGAATTGATGTATGGGATAAAGGTGCAACTGATGCCTTAAAAATAGGGTTAGTATAGACCTAGGTAAATATGTATGGGGTATGGAAGTAAATAGGCTCTTGTTGTAGAGTAGAATCCTATCTAGGTGATTTAGGAATAGACTCTACAACATAATTAGAAAATTTCATGAATTATTCTACTCTTGCCATGTCTATATGGGTGATTTGGTTCTGAATTGTAGGAGAGGTTTACTCCTCATGAAGCATGGCCATGTGGAAGGCCATGGATGGTAGAGAATGTGATGGATCTATAGATAAATTTTCTTGTGTCACATTTAGAGTAGATAATGTGTATGAAGGTTTCATTAAATTATATTGACTTATTGCTTTCTTTTGATTTTTAGCTAATACCATAAGAAAAATAAATCAAGATGCAAATTAAAATACCAAATGTAACACAAAAACTAGAATACTTAAGAAAATAAATAATCAATTCTAAGTTTTAACCAATGTGGATTATCTTATTTATTGATTATCTCCTTTTAATGTGTATTCATTCTATGTGCCAATTTTATGTGTTTTGATTTTCTAATATTTCTTAATGAAACAAAGGTGAAAAACTATGGCAAAGATAGGGCAATGAGATTCTTGTTGATGATGAAATCCAACAAGTTTGCTTGGGGGTATCATATGGTGGCTAAAGGCAGAGATTTTTGGATGGAGATGAATGTCATCATCACCAAATATCAAGCTATGGTTGGTGATGAAATCCAACCACTACTATTTTGAATGAAGTGTGATGTGTGTGAATTATTTTTTAAATATTATGGTTTCTATTGTGTACAAACAATGTTAAAAAAAATAATTGATTTCATAAAACTAAATCAGAAGACAATAAAATAATACCAAGTTCTCCAAAGGGCGTGAAGTACACTACTTAAGATCCCTTATCTAAATAACAATCGAAGGATTCATCCTTTCCTCTGCCTGGAATCACCCAATTGACAGGTATACTTTTGGCAATCTAATGGTGTTCCAACTTAGATAAACAAAATAAAATTTTTCCAACCCTAAGATGCAACACTATGTTATGCAATTTTTTAGCTCAAAAGCAAACAAATGTAGTAGTTTGTATCAAAAAAATATAAACCCTAATCAAAATATGTGAATGAATGCAAACTAACATGAGTTCATTTCCATATTGTTTAATGATGGTTCATTTTAAGCTTAAAATCTGAAAATACAACAGATAACCCAAAATACATAAAATAGAAGATGAGGGTTTTAAGCCGCAAACTTACTGAATAGACTATGTATTTGCTCCTAGCTCTCTTTAAACACCCATGGGTACTTTTGGATGCTTTTGATAGGCCCTTGGATATTTTTGAGTTGCATTCGAATGTCATCAAGTGTTTTGCACACCTTCTACAAGCTTCTACGGACTTAAAAAACCCTAGATCTAGCAAAATATACAAATTATATGCTTCTAAAAAACATGCAATATGATTGAAAAAAATAAGCTAATTAGTAAAATAGATCATAAATGGAAACCCTTAGGGGTCCCACCATGATCGCCATTTGAAATATCCAAAATGCAATGCCCAAACAATGCTTGAACAAATAAAATACAAGGAAACACAAGATTATACAATAGAATAATTTGCATTGATGGGGAGAGCTTAGAAACTCCATTGTTTATAATATTGGATCCTTGAATCCTTTTAATACAATATTACAAGGGGTTAGGGTTCTTCAAAACCCTAACAAGAAAATTGGTTATGTCTTCAAGTGCATCTTGATATTGAAGATGGGCTTTTTGATATTGAAGGCTAGGCCACTCCAGGTTGCTGATGTAGTACTTTCAGATCTACACACAAGGACACCACAAAATAGTTAGTAATACCTGCAAGGGCTCCACAGTGTGAGGATCTCTATAAGAAATAATAAACTCTAACTAAATGTTGCAAATAGAGTGAACAAAAATAGAAGCACATGCATAGAATAAATAAATGATGGATCGGTTTTACTTACTTACTATGCTTTGATGTGAGACATCTAATGTAGATGGTTGGTGCAACGATTCCCTAACATCGCTCGAAGTTTAAGGGGTCTTCAAAAGGGCTTATGTAAAATACCCAAGGTCACCTGGCAGCTGCAAAAAATACCCATGGGCACTTGGTGTTGGTAGGGAGGTGCCAATAGGTACCTGGTATTGATAGAAAGAGCCCAAAGGTGCTTGGTGATTGATGGGAAATTCTATAGAAGCAGGTCAGGCAATGTTGTGGGATGCAGTAGATATGATTGTGAATGAAGGGGTACAAAATGTGATAGATGGAATAGGATTAGGGAACAAAATACTTGGCTGAATACTTAGGGCACTTAGTGAACTTGGGATATTTGAGCACTTAGAAAATCTAGGGATCTCAAAAACTTAGGGATTGAGCCAAAAAAATGGCTCCTATTTATAATCCAACCTAGGTTGTGCTAGGTTTTCAATGACACTAATCATGTGGCTAATATTAAAGTGCATCTAATGGTAGATAATAAATCTAGGGTGTGCATTGGATTGATGTAAATGGATGATCAGTATTAAATAGAGTTGGATGGTTGGGATTAATTCACTTAAATAAATACATATTTATTAAATATATAGTAAAATATTTATAAAATATTATATTTAAATATATGTAAATATACATAAATAAATGTGAATAATATTAAAAAATGGTGGGAAATAGGGATGGTGGACAAAGTGGCTATTTTTTGATGGTGGAAATGGTGGGAAAGCATGGATGGAGGAAAAATGGCTAGATTTTGGTGTCTACACTTTCAAATTGTAATATAGAATTGTGATGGTGGAAAGTCTAAAATGTAGGATCATGCAAAGGAATTCCAATCTAAGGAGACTAATACCCAAGGACCCATAGCTAAGTGTAAGTCTTCAAAGAAATCAAAGATCACTTACAAATATTGTAAAAGTGAGGCCCATCTTATGAAGGATTACGTATTGAAAATGTATATTATTGAAACTAAGTTCTTGAAGCAAAGGGTGTGTCCTTCAAATAATAAAGGATATTTATATGGATCTCCCTCTCCTACAAAGGTCCACTAGATAATCAATTATGGGGAAATATATTATTATCACTAGTGTATTATCTCCTTGGTCCCTCAATTTAGATTATGGGCAGCATAAAATTTATAATCTCATTCATGGCCAAGGGATGACATTATGTGATGTATTGGATAGGTCTAATAGTAATTCGTTGTATTGTGTATATGTTATTTTGTAATATTTTATTATGTAAGCATAATGGGCCATGGTTAACCTTGTAATATTTAAACCTTATTTAATATTTATAATTAACCTAAAACCCACTTTTTATGTTGGCTTAGGTTGAACTTTATGATGTAATTTAGGGTTTTGATATTGTTATAAATACCTCGTCACACTCATCATTTTTTATTAGAGTATTGTACAATATATAGATAGCAATTATTTATGGTGCCTACAAATATCCCAATATTTTTTGTCCCTTTCAATTTTTGTATAATATTTGAGTGTATTTTTTTGCTTTTGTTTGTTTTTGGAAAGCATTGTGAATACCTACATTTTTATGAAGGGATGTTTTTATTTTACCCTTCTCAATAGAGAAAAATAGCATTTGAAGGTCTATAAAGGTTATATCTTAATCCCTATTGTCATGTTTCCTGCAAAATTTGTTCCAACTATTTTATTCTAATTTTAAGATTAATTTTAATTTCATTATGTAGATATTAAACAGTTAGTCATTATCCATAGATAAGGCCCGAGTGCAAGTACAAATATACATTAAATTCCAACATGCACTGTAGGAATCCTCTTACCATATAACATATTAAATGTAGCATTATTACATTTGATAATGATGAAATGGAAGCATGGTATTTTTTATAATGTAAGGTAACACAATTATAATTTTTCAATATTTCTACAAAGTCCTAGACTTGGAGATACTTCCAAAAATAAAAATACCTCTTGCACAACTTTAATAAAATGAATTGTTTTAGATACATATTTTAAATTTATAAAGTTAAGCATTAAATAATATGCACTATCACTTGTTTTATCCTTTTTCTATCATTTTTTACCCTAAATTATTTCTTGGTTATCCATAAAAAGTTATTCCCTACAAAGTTGTGGTGATGACCATTTTCAAAGAAGATAAACATTTTGCATAAGTGCTTAAGAAAAAAACACCTATTATACATGTTTAATAGAATGGATTTTACAATATATATATCTACACATATATATATATATATATATATATAGTGAAGAACACAAGATTATACTGATAAGGGGGTGAACAGTATAAGACCACTTTTTACTTTCTTTCCAAACCAATATCAATGACATCTTTAATTGCAATAACCAAATATAGCAGTGTGCATTAATAACTCAGATATCCATAGTAAGCAAGAGCACAAATCACCATACACAATTGAGACACAAGATTTAGCGTGGTTCCCCCAATGTGGGGTACTCCACAAGATAATATCCTTATAATATTTCACACAAAAATAAGGATCCTTATCCAATACAATGATTTCTTTGATCAGCTCAAAGTTAAGCAATAACAAGCTCGCAAAGAACTTGTCCAAATCTGAATAACAAGCTCACATAGAACTTGTCCAAAACTGCTCAAAAGCTCACACAAAACTTGTCCAAATCTGAATAACAAGCTCACACAAAACTTGTCCAATACTTTTCAACAAGCTCACACAGCACTTGTCCAAAACTACTCAACAAGCTCACATAGAACTTGTCCAAATATGATCTAGCAAGCTCACCAAGAACTTGCTCAAATCTGCTCCAACAATATCACTAAGAACTTGTCCAAATATGCTCTAGCAATATTACCAATAACTTGCGCAAATCTGCTCCAACAAGCTCACTAAGAACTTGTCCAAATCTATCCACAAATATATCCCAAAACTGTCCACAAAAATTATCCCAAAATTGTCCACAAAAATTATCCCAAAACTGTCCACAAAACTGTCCACAAATCTATCCACAAATCTGTTCCAAAAATCTGTCCACAAATCTGTTCCAAAACTTTCCACAAAGGTCTTCTCAAAGGCTCAATAAATAATACACAAACTGCCACAAATATGTCCAAAAATCTATCCCAAAGGCCTTCTCAAAGGCTCAATCAATCATGCTCAAGTAGCACTCAAATCTCATCCACAAATCTACTAAAGGCAAGGCTCAATGATGAACTCAACAATGAATGGCAATGTACTCATCAATGGATGACAACAATGATCCACAATGATCTCAACTCAACTCAACTCAAATCAATCTCAAATCAACTCAAGTCAACTCATAGAAGCATAAAGAGAATTTTTAGAGACTCAATATGTTTTAATCTCACTCTCAACTCAAGTCAACTCATAGAAGCATAAAGAGAATTGTTAGAGACTCAATATGTTCTAATCTCACTCTCAACTCAAATCATAATTATGGAATATTTTATTTCATGGAACTTGACCAATCACCTCACACAATCACTTGACTAGGCTCAATCAACTCAACTCAACCAATCACCACAAGGGACAACTCTTTCTTACAAAACCCTAGTCCGTGCATGTATCAACAAACTCAAATGTTCCCAACAATGCTCAACCATCTCACATAACAATGATACTCATGTTCTTTTCAAATTCTTTGCATAACAAATGGGCTTCAACAACTATGCTTATAAAACAAGGTTTAAACACAACTCTCAAACCAGAAACCTTGAAGCATTCAACCAACCACTTTTGAAAAGGAAACCACAATCAATCCTTTTCTCTCCAATGATATTTCATAAATCAACCACCATAAACAATCAATAGGATAATGTGCCCATACCTTTTATGAAGATGATGAAACCCCTTTGGAAATCTTCCACACTCAACACACTTTGAAAATAACGAAACAACCTTCACTTTGAACCCTTTTACAAAAACATAAATATCTCTTTACATACACCTTATTTCTCTTTCTAAGAAAAATAATCAAATAGGCCTCGAAATAAGATTTCCAACGATATATAATATGATATACTTTTATAAAAGGAAAATACCAAAAATATCTCCTTTTCTAAAAGTGCATTACAACTCTTAAACTTGCCTTCCAAGTAAATAAAAAATATTTAATCAAACATTTCCCTTAACATCACCTTATTCCTCCAACATTAGGAAATAATAAAAAATATTTTAATAAAACATTTACTTGCCTCTTAGAGGGAACAAAATCCTCGTCACTGCCCACACAACACCTCAACTGCAGCGCCAAAGACCACGCAAGCTATCCGTTTGCATAGGATGGAGAACGAAAACTCTCCCTATATATTGCTGCCCCTAGCTCACATCAAAAACGTGGGAAAAAATCTTCTTCCACACTCCTCACAAACTGAACCCGGTGGGAATCGAACACATGCACTTTCGCTAACAAAACTCCACACTTCCCAAGCTCACCATTGGACCATGCTGTCACGTCGAGGTATTTTTGGTGCTTTCGATTTTGTGCTCTTCGAACATTACTTAGACTTTTAGAACAAAAAGCCTTTGCATATATATATGCAACTTTCTTGTAAAATTAACATACGTCGGCACTATTAATTTTTAATCACCTTTTGATAGCGCATGGTATTTATGACATCGGCGATAACTTAAATTTTACTCTTAAAATTTAAATTTTAATTTTAAATAATTAAAATTTAAACTAAATATTTGAAATCAAACATCTCCTTCACTGGCGCACCTTTTTCGACGAAACGAAAGGCCAACATGGGTTTTAAGAAAATCATATTTCAAATATGCCATCCATGGTTTTAAATAAAACCTTTTATTTTTCTTTCCTTGGTTCTCACAAAAACCTTTTATATATCCATGCTCTCCGAAATATGAATGCTTTGGCCATCAAAACTCAATGTGAGAATTATGAAATTAATGATCCATGTGACATCAATGACAACATAAAATAACTCAAATTGCCAAATATATATATATATATATGGAGAGAGAGAAGAGCAAATTAAGCACCAAATAACGTGCATTATCACTTTATTTATTCTTACTTATATTTATATTTTGATATTTTGAACTTGTTCTACTATACATCCATGTCATAATAAGATTCCTTTCTAATGATATTGTTGAGTAGTGAACAAGTATCCCCCATACCTTTTGGATATATCTCACATAGCTTTTGGATATATAAGACCACCTTTGTGTGATAAAGAAGTAATTTTACTTATTTTATTGCTTTAATCATGTGCTTTTATGGGTTTTAACTCTCTAACCATTTATATGGACAATTGATTCTTTTGAATAAACTTAAGTTTATGGAATAACAATAAATATTATTTTTCAATCCATATATATTTATCTAAAATTTCGAAACTCCCATTAAGAAACCCTATATGATTAACAAACCTACACCTCAACTATTAAAAATATGTAGGAAAATTAAACAAAATATAATGCAAAAGTTGTTAGCTTTTGATACTAAATACTTAATGGAAAACAACCACAAGATATAGAATAATCATGCTATATCAAATATAATATAACAAAAAAATTTAAAGCATATAAGACTCATGAAAGACTTCTAAAATAACTCAAAAACTGACATTAATAAAACTCACAAAAATAGTATTTTTATTAGAATGGAGATCTCAAAATCTTCATACCTTATACATGCTCTACATTGTATATCTACCTTATTCTCTACTTCTCCTCTATCTTGTATCCCTTAATATGCTCACACAAAGTCCAATATATAATGGGATATGAATCTTGACCTTTTATCTTCCTGTGACTCTTCACATTCCTATTCTATGGACTCATGTGAACATTGACTATTATGCACATTTATATTATTGAATACATTTCTCATTACATTACATAAATTAAGTACTCACACCCTAATCTAAGACACACTCCTAATTTAAATATGTACTCAAGGTGGTACAATAGCATCTACCATATAATGTAATATATTCCAACATCCTCTTATATTATATTATTTGGTTATTGAAGACTTTAGTCTTTAATATGGTCTTCATCCTTGTTCTAGAAATTGAGCTCTTCTTTTTTGCTTGCTTCTTTTTACTTTTTATCTGTATTCTAATCAAGTAATTAATTAGTATCGTCATAAAATACTATTTTTGTTGAAATAGCTTTAACTTCATGTTCTTCTATAGGTTCTTCGAGTTCCTAAATTTCTTGAATCTCTTGAGCTAAGTATCCTTTTTTATTCCTTTCTCTATATTTTAGTTGAGGTTGCTTGTATTTATGAGAAGTTTATGGATGCTTAAATTGTTGATGATATAAATTATATTGATTCTAATATTGTCTTGGTTGAAATGGCCTTTTTGATTGACTTCCAAAATTTGTTTGATTCCCTTGATACCGATTTCTTGGATTGAATATACAATAATTTGTACTATGTCCTCTCCTTTTGCATACTTGAAAATATCTATTATTCCATTTTGATCTACCCTTTGAGAGTGAAACAATATTTTCTTATGGATTATCTTTTGAAACTAAGGTATTATTAGTCATTTCATCTTTCACTAAATTTTCTATCTCATATTAGACTAAAGTTGTGACTAGATGCTTGTATATTTTTGGAAGTGCTATCAGGATTACTTGAACATGAAACTTGTCTTCAATACCTTCTCCTAAGGTTAATACTTTTTATTTTATATCTATAACTTTTCATAGAAGTTTCTATACTTTCATCACTATAAACTTTTGGAGAATATAATTCGGTTTGGAGATTCAAAATAGTGACTTTGTTGTTTTCTTCAAATATATTGACTTTGTTACTTCTTCCAGAAGGACTCTTGATTGGCTATCCCTTATGGTCCCATCTATGGAACTTAGAGAGGGGAAATATGTATTTGTAAAAGGATCACTAATAACTAACTTTGTAGGTGATAGTGAGTCATATCCTCTTACATGTAATATAGGAACAAACTATTTTACTATTCCTTGGATATCATGATGATGAGCCCTATTGGATGATGGAATTGGTTGCCTTTCTTCACCCAATTATCATGTTTCTACCACTTTTATTTTCTATTTTTGCTTGCTAACTTTTCAAAAATCCTAAATTAATGATAGATTTATTATTAAGAGATGTGTACACGTGTCCCTTAAATGTTTGTTCTAAAACTCAATATTGTCAAGATTGCCAATTTAAGTGGGCATCATATTCATTGATTGAATTTTATGTTTTTCAATGTATGATCATGATTTGAGCATATTTTTATACATAGTATTAGGATGACACATCATTTGGACTGATGGTTATGATTTTATGGCTCTAAAATAAGTTTAATCCATCCATCAACCTGAAAATAAAAAAGATATTTTTTTGCAGCTATAAATTTGTATTTCATATTCTCATTTTACTACCACACATTCAGTTGCTACTAATTATTATTACTTTTAGCTATCAATATTTTTACTTGTATTTCTACCATAACATGTGACTTTCTTGTTCATTTTATCTCTATTGTCCTTACAAATACAACGAAATATATTGATCACTAGTTCGTTGTATTTCATGAAGGTGAATAGGACACTCTACCAATATTTACAACTAATGATTGAACTTGTGAGGACTAATTTCCAAGGCTCATTGAATCCTCTATATTCATTCCATATGTGATCTCTCTTTTTTATTATCGTGATATTGCAAGAAATATAGAAGTCTTTTATTGTACTTAACAATAGATACTTTTGTTCTTGATGTCCTAAGGGTTAAGTACTATATTTTACTTAGAATTTACCCTATATTATGCTTTTTTATAGATAATATTTGAGTAGTAAGTCCTTTAATGCTCTCTCTTAATTTCTATTTAGATCAAAATAGTTTAACTATAATTGCATGATTGTTGCTTTGTTATTTGGGTTTGAGTATTTTGGTATATCTTGTCATAACTCATTTAATTATATAAGATATCCTTATTTCCCTCAAACATTTTTGTAAACTCAATGTGAAATCTCAAGTGATTGTAGATTAGTTGGAGGTGGCTCCTAACTCAACACAACAACTCTTAAAGAAGGCATTGTATTATGAATACATAATAGTAATTTGCTATGCTCCTCATAAACTTGTCATATTTCCTTCCTCCATTAGCTCTAGTCTAATTTAGGACTATGTTTCCTAT